>JAVHJO010000018.1:600000-1177044 GCA_036971675.1 Orbilia ellipsospora
TATTATCCGTTGCCTCCTGATTGGCGCCAGTGGCCTGGGTTCTCTTAACCGGCGTCGATATATTTTCTGGACTGTGTATTTGAATCACTGCACGTTGCCGCACCAAACCGTCTTCGCAAATAGATAGAATTATTGTATGCTATTGCTTAGTTTCCCTTAAATTCATGATTATCAACTCAGTTACGCTTGATTCTTCCTATTCTTTACTGATTTCATTACTACCTAACTACTCGGTTCAACAAATACATCATTAACACCCACTGTCCAAACTATATATCTTATAACATTATATCGTCATCCCACCGAGCTACAGTTATATACAACCTCACCATCACCCGACAACTCTCGTCTCAATAGCAAGCGCCTCGGTCTTCGTGGCGATAAAATCTCCCGTAGGATAAGCATACGTCATAGTATTAGGATCACTATGCCCTCCATCCTCAATAATCTCATCACAATACGGTAAATCATCTAAATCACTTCCATCATCCTGCCGTGGCATAATATCTCGTCGTTTGTTATCACCCGGCCTGGGTTTACACGCAGTCGGTCTGTCTGGTTCAGGATCGGGACCAATATCGTCGACGTTAGGGGTCGGTTTTATACCTGTCCAAGCTACTTTGGGGCCATTTTCTACACGGGGGTAGGCATCATTGTAGAGCTTTTTAATCGCTTGTTTGGGGGCCCAGTGTGGGTTCGCGGAGAGATGACCTGCTAGAATGCCGCTGACGACTGGGGTAGCTATATTTTTTATAATATTATACACTGTTAGCTATTGATATCGAATTCCACCATGCCTATGTGTATCGCTTCACTCGTGATTTAAAGAATATGATGTTGGTTTTATCACTGGTACTTACCATATGAAATACCATCGATTATCTCGTAATCGCCACTCGCTGGAATCGCCTTGCCTTGGGAATAAGGTGCGAACGCAGGGGTAGTCAAAGATTTACCCAGTGCGTAGATCTTGACAAAGTCAGCCGGTACGTGAGTATTAATCTCGCCTGCCAAATCCACGCTTCCCACCACAACGAGGTTGTTGACTTGGTCACCCATTTTAGCAGGCCACGCAGTAATCGGATCGCCCTTTACAACATTCAAATAAGTTACTCTCCTAACGATTACGAAATCTTAAACCATACGAAAATTGATAATGATATTTCTTACCAAATACCCATTCCCCGTCCCTGTCACAATAATCAGATTCTTCAACTTCTGTAGCTCCTGCAGCGCCAAATCTTGAATCCAAGAAATGTAATCCAAATAATCTCTTTCCCGTCTCGTCACCGTCGACACATAAACTTGCAACTCCTTATCCCTCCTATGACAAGGATTAACAAGACTCATATTTAAAATCGCCTTATAATTCTTATCTTTCTTCGTTTGCGCCACAATTTTATCACGTATCCCGAACAGCACGTCGATATACTGGTACCAGAACTCATTATACTGGCTATCCGCCGCCGTCACAACCCACACATTCGCTTTCCTCGCCGATCCCGTTCGTTTGCCTATTATCTTTGCTATGACTTTCGTGCCATGGTACCCTCCTACTTTTCCGGACGTGCAGTCAATGTTGTTTTTGAGAGGGTATAGCCCACGGGAGGGTATCCAGCCCTTAATCTGTTTATTTGTCACCGCTTCGACTAGTTCCTCGTGCTGTTGAGCGTGAGCTAAGGCAAAGCCAGTGTCGAGGACGTAAATATCGATGCCGGCGCCTTGAGTGTCTTCGTAGTAGCGGTTGAAGGTGAAGCCGGTTGCGTTTGGTGGGGTGGAGAGGTATTGGATGTCTGAGGAGAAGGATTCTTCGGATTGAACTATTTTTCGTCTTGACAGCTTTGAGATCAATGCCGAGGAGGTGTTGAAGTGTGGGTGTTTATCTTGATATATGTCGAAGGGGTCTCGTTTTCGGAGCCGTCTTTTGAGCCGTTTTAAGATATCGCCGTCTTCAGAGGGAACCGGCTCTACAGCTCTGTGTTTTCTATTGGCTTCTTCGTCTAGGAGGGCTACTTTTTCGGCGAGCTCTTTTTCGTGGTAGTTATCGAACCAGGCTATTACCTAGATGGTTTTCTTAATTAGCATACCAAGAATACACTGATTTCACAATACTCAGAAGCTGCATACACGAAACGTGTATGATCTGGCATATTCATGCGTATAAAGTTAAGAATACTCACATCACCCTTCCCATCAAACTGATCCAATATCAAATCAGCCCAATGCTGATACTCCCCTATCGCTACAAAGAAAGCCGTCCCCAGCCCCTTATAACTGCCCTTGAACAGACCCCGCTCATCCCCTCCCTCCTTATTCAATACCCCCTCTACCACCGCCTTTTCAATCCGAGTTAGAGCTTCCTTGTCATTCCATTTTTTTGGGTCAACGATCAAAATGCAGGATATCGGGAGGGTGTTAGACCAGTTGAGGTTATCGTCCCAGCCCAGATCTCTCACACCAGGAGGGAGGAGAGAGGTGTAGGATGTATGCAGGAGGAAGGTGAGGGTGAGAGAGAGGAGGAGAGGTATTCGCGGGTTTCGCATGGTGGTGTATATCTATAATATACTAAACAGTGAGGCAACTAAATAGTTATAAACCCAGCAGATTCGAGATCTAAGTTTTAGATTTTGAACTTTAGAGATGGATTCCATGAGATTTCAATACGATAGACCGTCGTGTCTAATGCCTGGATTAAATTCGCGGTCTGGTTTTGGGTTTTCGACAATTAGAAATTGATACCCAGAAGAGCCATCGGAGTTTACGTAGAAACAATTAAAATCCACACTAAAAGCTCATTGAACTAGGGGTACGTGGAGTATATAGCCATCTCTTATTACGACACTATTTTTATATTTCCACCAACCTAATCATAAAAAATGTTAGGTTAATCACTTGTGAGATTTAGTGGAATACCAGTGGTTGGCGAGGTAGTACTAAGTAGTCAACCTCATTTCGAGTTAACCAACAGCATACTATTATGTACCCATGTTCCTCCGATTAACAGCATACTTAAATACCCATACATCGCTAGCTCTACGCTTAGTCGGATATAATACACCAATTAAGGTTTCGAAACGCCGTTGGTTGTTGTACATAAACGTCGAACCAGCAATGGGGAGATTCCAAAATAGGTAAATTCGATTAAACGGGAAATTTCGACGACAAACCAAACTAACAAGCATCATGTTGGGGACTCAACTTTGCCTCTTGTATATAAATATAACATCAAATTTAGCCTTAGGCATGACTCTTGGCTGGAGTTTCTTGAACGCAAGGTTATTAGTGATTCTAGTTACGAGATTTGTGTATAAACTCAATGCCTATGGCTAAGATTGGTTTAAATGCAACTTTTGCTAGGTATCCGCTAGAATTCTTATATTCGAATTTGACTGACCAATTGGTTACGTTACGGTCTCACAGGCTTCCCTTATGATGGAGGCCCTCTTCTAGCTTCTGTTCGCGAGAAGAATTCAAATTTAGATGATTTAATATACAATATGTACTATGAATCCCTGTCACATCTACTCGGTATCACCGATCCGACGCAGAGGGATAATTCAGCGGATCAACAACCCACGGTCCCACACTCTTCAGCATCCACTCCACAAATTCATCTACAAACGCTTCCTCTTCAGCCGTACTCCCAACCCTATACCTCGCCCTCGCAACCTTTGCCATCTGGAAAGGCGTATACCCCACCCCCCTCATCTTTGCCACCCGCGCCCAACATCCACGACACTTATGATATTCCACCAGACACCGCATCGCCTCCACGCTCTTGATAGAATAATAGGCTGCAAAATGGAGGATATTCCTGCCTGAGGGGTCTTTATGGTGAAAGTCCGGTTGCGTCCAGCTTAGTACCCTTCGCAGCATAGTGGCATCACCTGTGTAGGATGTGCGGATGACGAGGTGGACGAGGGAAAGATTGTTTCTGAAGAGGCTGGGGTGGAGTTCTACTATCTTTGCAGTAAGGGGGTGATTGTCCAGGGATATTGAAATACGGAGTGCGAGTTCGAGCTGGGTTTCGATTTCGTGTGATTTCAGCGGTTGGTTGTCTTCTTTATCTTTTTTCTCTTCGGATACCCCTTCTACTTCTTCATCGCTTTCTTCTTCATCTTCATCTTCATCTTCATAATCTTCATCTTCATCTTCATAATCTTCATCTTCTTCTTCATTATATTCTTCCTCTTCATAATCTTCATCATCTTCTTCTTCTTCATCTTCGTCGCGGTTCCGGCGGCTGTGGCGACGTCTGTGAGGTTTAGGGAATGTCGATGGTGGCGGGGACAGCAGTTTGCGGGGGCTCTTGGAAATGTAGGATAAGCAGGTAGCGGCTACGGATGTGTCCCATTCTTCTGTGTCTTCTTCGCGAGTATTTCCCAGTGTTGCGAGGAGGGTGAGTGCGGAGTGGACGGGGATCAGGGCATCCGTCATGTTGGCGTAAGGAGGGTGGTATGCAAAAGGGTCCACCGGAGGGTGGTCGAAGGCGAAAGTTCGTTCAACTAGGGGCGCAGGATCACCTAAATCCACCTTAGTATTGTTTATGTAACTGATATTATTTTCAATTGGGTACCTTACCTTTGCATATTTCTACAGCTATGTCATACATCCCACTCTGCAAGGACGATTCCAACAGCTTTAATAGATTCTCACGATGTGCAAAGTGTAACATCAATATACCATTCTTATCCTTTTCAATACCGATTCTGAAATCCTCTTGTAAAACCTCTTCGTCATCTTTTGTGAGTATGGATTGGGGTACCTTGACCACAGCTCCCAAACTAGGAATCTCGGCCGATGGGTTCGGTCTACTCTGTAAGTCGAGAAGCGGTATAGAATCCAACAACTCTCGTTCCTCCGGCTCCCCGTGGTTAATACTAGCTTGTATCGGTGTCAGATTGTCATAAATAACCCGCAACTGAAGTTTGGCGCTGAACCGTAGAACTGGATCACGAATGTTATCCTTATATTTAGAGTCCCAGTACAATCTATCCGCCGGGTCCGCGATCTTTCCCATCGATTTCAAGAGGATTTTATATGCGGCATTACTCCATCTATCCAGATTTCGCGCCGTTTCGGCGTCTACCCTCGTTTGAGTTTTATATTGTTCGCAAAGCTTAATAACACGCCGACAGCTTTGCCCCGCCTTCGGATTGCCCAAGAGAGATAACAGCTGGGCCCGAAGAAGATACAAAGCGATATTGAAATCTGGTTCGACATTGGGGTCGAATTTGAAAGGGATGAGGCGATCATAGGCCTCGGCGAAGTCATTCATCTCCATGATAGAGTAGAGGAGGATTATTTTGATGTCTGTCGTTATTTTGTAGGTTTGGATGAGAGCCTTGAGGTGAGTTTGGAGAATCTCATCGTACTGTCCATTTTCGATACGTTTTTTCATTTCAGTTTCGTGAAACTTGATCTTTTCGGCCTCGGGGTCTTCTGTTTCCGAGAGGTCGTCTTCGTCGAAGTGGAAAGGCGTGGGGGATAGTGGTGGGGATCCTCTGTAAACTGTGTTTATGGCTTCACGGGAAACATGCTCTGGGGAGTTGTAACCGGGTGGTTTGGGTGGCAATGGGAGGCGTATTTCTTCATTTTCCAAATTGAAAAATACCCTCGGTGTTGATATTTCGTTCGTATTCACTCGGGTTGGCTTTGACGAGGTGGATTCGTAGCTTGATAGCTTGTATTCAAGTTTTGAGAGTGAGGGAAGCACTGCATTTTCGGAGGGAGAGCTAACCACATCAAGGGTATCTTGAGACCAGTGTTCTTGATTCGTTAGCCTGTTGTTCGTTGAAGCTACCAGAATAGTTTCGTTCTGGCTCGGGTGGCCTCCACTATGTTCTTGAGGTTTGGACATCGTATAGTAGCCTAGACAACGGATATATACAATATTTGCTTCGAATATTAAAATCTGGTGGAGATATCGGATAAATTTCCATCCATGAGCTATTGTATTATTTAAATCAACAAAAGTTACGATTTCGATGCGATTTGTCGGTAGATTCGTCGATATATACCACCATCCGAATGAGGATATCCTTGACATATCCAACAGATCAAATTCATCAGCCTCGAGCCCGCGACTCGAGCAGACTCATATCTGTGAGTCCCTGCATGTCATCCTGTGGGTTTTCGCACATGCTATAGCTGTAGCTTAGCTTCCCATGTCGACGGAAGCAAACAGTGCAGCGACACCTCGAGCTCTCTTTCGCGAGGTCTACAGTAATCTGGAGTCGCGAACTGCGAGTTAATGAGTGCATATTTCGTGAAGAAATAGATTGGGTATCCATACCATTCGTGGATAAACCACCCGCTGCGGGATTTCCGTGTCTTTTCGTTGTTTCGTCGTTTGGTTTCGTTTCAATCGCGGTGACCCACCAGCAACGATATCATTGATATTAATGATCGATATGCTCAGCCACCGAAATGGATAGGTGTGCCACCGTGGAACCGAGGCGAGAGGTGGTGGGCACGTTTCAGTGTGTTTCAGGGCGCTTAACTTGACCCATTCGATTGGATCCCGGTCCAGAGTGGCCTACCCTTCTCTCATTCAGATCCTTCTTCGCTCTTTTTGGTTCTTCGTGAGCATGAATAATGTAACATAGGAATTCAACAGATTATTATTTTTTTTCTTCTTTGTCTGCGTCTTGGAAAGGAAGTAAAGGTGTCGTCGGTTAGCACAGGTTGGCCTTAGCTACATGTAGTTTACTGAGCTTGGACGGGTGGAGGTTGCCAGCTTGGCGTCGCTTGTGCTTGTCCCATTTGGAGCTTCGAAGCCGTTAAAGATCGAACCGAACATACATACGTAGGACTTGGAGATTCCTCTTTTTGTCTTTTTCTATTATTCAGCATAATAATAACAGCCATGGTAAAAGTTAACAGGGAGAGAAAGATGTATGTACAAGGCAAAGCATAATATCAGCATTCCGGAGAGCGACTTTTTCTACTTGATTCAGACGGAGATGTGTTCTTGTGCGGCAAAGAGACATATAGCAAACAATTATGAACAGCAGAGATCAATTGAGTAGATATCCATTTAGACAGCATGTAAGATGATATAAATTAGGTATTCAGTGTGATCGAATTAGCAAATTTCCCAGCATGCCGGTCCAAGACCTGGGAGGGTTCCTATTTTTAAACGGTTCACGCTGGGGTGGCGATATTGCAAGACGACCTTATATTGGCAATCAATCCAAGGACTCGGTTCTCAGCGCGTAAGTTTCAAATCAGATGTCACACATTCAGTCTCCCCAGCAGTTTTTTTGCACACAATAGCAGCTTATTATATCTTTTTATTCGCTGGAACCGTCTGAGATAAATGCATTGCTTGAGTGATTCTTGAACGAGCTAAGCCCGGTTTCAGGCGGGTGAAAATAGAGAATCCTTGAGATCTTTACTTTTTTTTCCTTTGCAAGATCATGACATTATGGTACGTGACTTGTGATTTGATGATTTGACGTAATAAATAGGAAGCTTGTGTTCTCACGCTCAGATTAATCTTTATTCCTCATTCTCACATTGTATATTCCACAGTACCTTGATCGATCGTTGTGCGGTTGAAGTTTTTGTTCCCTTTGGCTCGACGCCTTACCCATTTACTTCCCTTCCTTTCAAGAAATAATAAAAACTCTCCTTTTTTTTACTGCTTATTGTTCAGTTTAAATCTGCGTCCGTTGAACGGTCAGTCGTGGTATCCATACATACATATATATTTTTTATACTCTCCGAAGCCGACAGACAGCCTGCAGACGGGACTATTCCAGTTAGTTGGTCGAGCTAGCTTGCTAATAATCCGGGCTCCCCCTCATCCATTGCTTGCCATCCATTCAATCAATCGTCCCACCCCACCTCTCCCTTCCTCCCTTCAACCACCTTCATTTCCACGCCTCGAACCGCGGAAAACACCACCTTTCCCTCTCAAACGTCAAGCAATAAGATAAATTTCAGAAAAAACATATTCATTGCTTTACCAGGAACCGGCTTTCCTCCTTTCTTCCTCTGTCACGTTCAAGGCCTTTGAATTCCCACCCCTAAAAGGTCTCCCCTCTTTTTACCCACGTAAAACCAACAAACACGACAACTCCCGAGCACCCGGAGCTACCAAAGCAACCACCCCGTTCGTAAACCAAGCTCAGAAAACCCGACCGAAAACTCCAGAAAAAAAGGGAAACGAGGTCACAAAACTACAAGATGTCCCGTCATCAATCCTCGAGCCGCAAAATCTCGTTCAACGTGAGCGATCAGTACGAGATTCAAGATGTCGTCGGTGAAGGTGCCTATGGTGTCGTCTGGTGAGTTTCTCTTTTCCCCCTCCACGATCCCTGCACATCCATGCATACCGGTCTTATATTCAAGACTCGGGAGGATAACTCGAGATGAACCTACAGGTGACAGCCAGCTAACGATTGAGATTTATATCAATGAATGAAATAGCTCTGCATTGCACAAACCGTCCGGACAAAAAGTGGCCATCAAAAAGATCACCCCGTTCGATCATTCCATGTTTTGTCTCCGCACGTTGCGTGAGATGAAGCTCTTGCGGTACTTCAACCACGAGAACATCATTTCCATCCTCGATATCCAAAAACCGAGGGACTACGACAGCTTCAATGAAGTCTACCTCATTCAAGTAACTAACCCTCCCAAATAACACCAAATCGTAAAAATAAGTGCATCAAAGCTGACATGTGAAATTACTTGTAGGAACTCATGGAAACAGATATGCACCGTGTGATCCGTACCCAAGACCTCTCAGACGACCACTGCCAGTACTTCATCTACCAGACCCTCCGAGCCCTCAAGGCGATGCACTCCGCCAACGTCCTCCACCGAGACTTGAAACCCTCAAACTTGCTCCTCAATGCCAACTGTGATCTCAAGGTTTGCGACTTTGGTCTCGCTCGCTCTGCTGCCTCCAGCGATGATAACTCGGGTTTCATGACCGAGTACGTCGCCACGAGATGGTATCGTGCTCCTGAGATCATGTTGACGTTCAAGGAGTACACCAAGGCCATCGACGTGTGGAGTGTAGGATGTATTCTCGCTGAAATGTTGAGCGGAAAGCCACTATTCCCTGGCAAAGACTGTACGAAACAAACCCTCCTCATATATGCAAAACCATAAGTTCAAAAAGCTAATGTAAATTGGAATTGACAGATCACCATCAATTAACCTTAATCTTGGACGTCCTGGGTACCCCGACAATGGAAGACTACTACGGCATTAAATCCCGCCGAGCCCGAGAGTACATCCGTTCCCTGCCCTTCAAGAAGCGCGTGCCGTTCGGAACCATGTTCCCCAAAACCTCGCCGGCAGCGTTGGATCTGCTCGAGAAGTTGTTGGCGTTCAACCCAGCTAAGAGAATCACGGTTGAAGAGGCGCTGAGACATCCTTATCTTGAGCCGTATCACGATCCTGAAGACGAGCCGACCGCACCACCAATTCCTGAGGAGTTTTTCGATTTTGACAAGAAGAAGGATGAGCTGTCGAAGGAGCAGTTGAAGAGTACGTTTTCCTTTCTATCTTATTTATCGAATTCTGAGTGTTGATACTAATTCGGGCATCGTTGTATAGCTTTGATCTACAAGGAAATCATGCGGTAAAGTCTTTCGTAGAACAAACGGAACGGAAAGAGGAGGATATATCATGGCAATAACCAATCATAAATAACGGCATTTCATCATTTTTTTATATAACGAAACGGCAGAAGGGCATGGGCATCAGTTGATTGATATATGAATGGAAAGAAAGCGAGCAAAGCGGTGCAGCAGCAGCGGTATCAGAAGCGGGTAGTATCATTTTCTTTTTATCTCATTTCCTTTTAAAGACCTTGTTTCAGTGCTTTGTCTGTCGATGTATTTGAATTTTTTTTTTCTTATTTTTTTCATTATATATTTTTTTATATTGTGAATTGTGTGAGAAATGTGAAACAGCGTGCTAGATATACAAAATATTCAAAACGAGGTCATTCTTTTCAATGACGTACAGCGTACAATTGATGGGACCGGGTACGAACATACCCAATACCAACCTCAAACTGTGATGAAGGCTTAGTATGATATCATATAGCTTGTAGCGTTCTGTGTACAATACGATCATAACATGTCAGCTAGTTTTTGTATGAATATATATTGGTATGGTGGTACCAACCCTTTCTGTTGCTTCCCGTTGGATTTCGATTTATCTTTCGAGCTGAATAGACGGGATTTATAGCCTTTCGTCTCGGATGTGTTCCATGCTGATACTACGACTCTATATCATTCATTCCCCCATGTCAGTTTCCTCATCCAATTTATACAGTTCACCCAATTTGGTATAAAACTTATATATATACCCCCCAATTATAAAATAACGAATTTATAAATTCTATAATTTATAGAGTGGGAATGAGATGATGAGAATACGAGAAAATACTAACTTTTGCGTCAAATCATGATACTTCTCATAGTTGATCCCCTTAACCTCCACATCCGCACCAGTCCTGCTGAGCTTTATATTCTTCGAATCCAGTCGTGAATGTACGTCCGACGAAAGGGATACGACGGTGATGTAGGTTAGATAGAGGATTATTGCGATTACTGTGACGATGGTGAAGAGGATGATGAGGGGCAGGAGACGGGAGAAGAGGGAGGGTGGTGGTGGTTTCGGTTTGTTTTTGGAGGAGGAGAAGAGGGCGGTTATCGGTGTCGTCGTGGATAGGAGGAGGAATGTGAGGACGGGGAGTGGGAGCGGCATTTAGAATGGAGAGGTTGCGAGGGTGCAGCTGTGTTGACGTCGGGATGCTGGGTGGTGGGTTTTAATACGGTGCTGTGGGAGGGAAAAAGGTTAAAGGATGGGATTGAAAAGCTTAGCTAAAAGCTAAACGAGCTGGGCGATTCGGTTGTTTATATCCGAAAATTCTAGATCGTGGGGTATTTTACGCCTTTTTAATAATAGAAATACAGCTACGGTATCTTCCTTGGTCGAGCGTCTAGGTAATCGTGGTGACGATGGAAGGTTCAGGTCAGGTCAGAAGTGTAAGTATGCATATACGGGTCGCACTCGCATTCGCACTCGTCGTACGTTCTCATGACGGTATATATATGTGCTGATGCAGGGCCCTCCGAATATGAACCCCCTATTCGAAAAAAATATATCACTCAATGTGTTTTTTTGATTTGATTTTTTTCTTGCCATTCTGTTTTTCTGAGAATACAAGAAAGTACAAGTTTGCAAAGTGCAGGTGAAATGTGAAATCTGCATGGTTCTGGAAACAGGCTGTGCCAAGGCTTTGCATTCCCATTCGAGCTTAATGGCATGTCCATCCGCTGCCTTTCTTTTATGTACTATCAAGTGAGTATTATCAGGCTGAAAAGAATAGCAGAGTCCTGGACGAGCTGAAATGATCGAGGGGCTTACGTATATGATACAAGTGAAATAAGCACCAGTGGCTAGTAAGGTTGCTAGCTGGCTGGTCTCGGGGAAGGTTAGCACAAAAATACGGGGAAATGCGTGTATCTGACCACCGCACTGTAACACTCACATGCGGCGGCACTTTGCCGTCCGTCTCACCTTCTCTTATTAAGCTTTTTTCCGTCCCGATCGATCGAATTGGATCTGATAACATCCATTCAATCAACAGGTCGCATCTGATAAGAAAGGGCCTCTGGAAAGGGAAGCTGCCAACATCCCCAGCCAATCGCTTGCATTCCATTTCCCAACAATTGATAACTTGCCATGGCATGATGTAAGAAGATCACCTCTGCGGTGGGCCCCCTGGGTATAAAAAACTTCATCCATCGCTCGTGGTGTCCATTGACCGTCATACGCTTCCTTCAATCCATTATTTGACCTATAAATCGAGATATCTCAAGTTCTGCACCAGATAAAGCTACGTCACAACTAGACTGCTTCTCCGCCAAAATGTTCAAAACGCAAGTTCCCCAATCTTACCTGAACAATCCAATATAAAATATAACATACGATAAAATAACTAACAAATCCACTATCAATGGTAAATGAATACAGTCACCCCCTCCACCCAGCCCTCGTCCACTTCCCCATCTCGTTCCTAACCGCAACTCATACAATCGACATCCTTCACTACCTCACCACCTCCCTCTCCCTCCCAATCCTCACCCCCTTCCTAACCCCCCACCTCGCCCAACTCCTCCCCGCCTCTCGCCTTCTGCACACCCTCGGCATCGCGACCGCCCTACCAGCCGCACTCTCAGGAATCCTGCAAGCGGCACAACAACTCTCCAACCCGGCAAACGCGTACGAAAGCGACGGGAAGACGTTCAAACGCAAGTTTCTGGTAATGTTTACGCATGCCGCCTTGATGGATACCGTTGTGGCTGTTAGCGGGATGGTGTGGTGGTGGAGGTTCAAGGAGGGTGGGGTTTGGGGTTTGGATAACGGCGGGGATGGAGGAGTGCCGTCCGGGTGGGATATCGGGTTGGGTGCTGTTGTTGTGCCGGTTATGTTTTATGGGGCGAGTTTAGGGGCGGATTTGGTTTATAAGTTTGGGATGGGGTTTTCTGCCGGTAGTTCTTCGCAGGATAGGAAGAGGAAGTGAAGCCTGAGGTGGATGGGTTGTATATTATAGAATGAAGGGTTGATATAGAGGGGGTTATCGATAGGTTGATAGATTGATCGGGGGGTTATAGATTTAGGTTATCGAATTAGAGAATTGGAATGTCAGCCTCAATTGCTTGAATTAAGATCTCCTAACCTGGAACTTGTACTCGTCGATTGTAGTGTGGTAGCCTAGTCTGCAGCAGTTGTATAAAATATATCACTTGGTGGGACCATGGCACAATTTCATATTGCTTTCTGCGGCTTTCACAACAGAAAGTTTTGCTATATTAAAATTGGGCGATATTATCTATAGTTAATGATACTCGTATATATACGAATTGCTCTTATATAATAGGTAGGTAGGTATTTACGTGTACGGTAGCTGCTTACGGACTTAGGATGGGTATCAGACAAGAAGCAATCCATGATACCAATCAAGATCTCTTTGATTTAAATACTTATCTACGTCGTAATTTGCCGCATATAATAAAACTCGTTTTCAGCTGCTCAGCGTACTTTCAGGTATACCTAGATACATATTCTTCCTTATGCTAAACTGTAACGAGCCAACCTCGAGACTAATCGACCACCTCAAACTACGGAATGATGGTAGGACGAGTAAAGTATGGTAAACCTCTGCAATAATGATATATGGAAAAGCCACTCTTCGCCTCATCTCAGAATTACAATATACACGTCTAGTAAAACGAAATGGAAGAGTAGTCGAGGTCAGGATTGATGTGACTTATTGAGCCTGATCGTAGCAATGTTGGATTTTATACCGATTTATAGAGAGCAGATAACATACCGTTATTATAAAATATACTTATATCATAATCAACCGAATTCAATCATATCATGGGAAGAAGGGGTAGTAGAAAACTAAAACTTTAAAATATTCAACCACCTTTATTGCATACCCTCAGAGCAGATCTTCAGGAGCATACCTGGACGATAGAAAAACAAAACTCGTCAGGTATACATAGAGAAGACTTCTCATCACGCTCTAGTACTAAAAAAAGAATTACGGAGATGAAATAAAAAGTCCAATCCACAAGCAGTCAAAAAGAGGGCAAAAAAATAGCTCTCCCGCACGCCTCGAGACTAAAAAGATGGGCCCCGGCAGGACTTGAACCTGCATCTTCCCTCAGAATGGAAACCGTAGTCTTCCGGTAGTGTTGACTAATAGTCACAATGGGATATGCGAAACCAATTACACCACAAGGCCTATTTCTAATTGTTATTGTATATGTTTGGGTGTGCAATATATGGTGGATTTGGTGGATCCTGTGAAGCTAGGTCGCGCCTGGTGTGTGCCTGAGATACGCTATATCTCACAATTATGGGCCAAGTGTGACAAAAATAGGGAAGCAATAAGGATAAGCAGCGATTTTGTGTTTTAATTTTCTTCATGATGCAATTTTCATTTTACGTTATCATGAAGCCGCGAAAGTTGACGATATCATTCACATTCATGAATATAGTTTGTGTCGATATATCACGCAAAGATAGATAGATAATTTAATTCTAGTATCTACTATTTAGCATTAAATGACCCTACTGGTATCGTAATATCATTAAAAGTGTCTACCAAATATACCGTCTCAAATATATATTATATGATAATAATATGTATTTCAGGTTGAGTCAGCAATTGGGAAGGGAAAGGATCCGCCAACGCTTGGTGCCTGATGTGTGCCTGAGTGTAGCAAACCCGACCAGCACACGAGCAGGCATTAAAACATACAAAGCAGAGCCTCATAACCATTGAAATATGCAAAATAAAGACGATTGGCCTCAGGCTCGAGGACCTTGTTTATTGTTTCAGACTAGCTATCCGAGCAGGTTTCAGCGTATTTCACAAATGTTCCGGATTCCGTAAAATGCCCATGATTTTCAGGGTCATCAAATTGAACAAGCATATTGAACAGGGTGTGCGCATATGTTCCGCGAATTATCACGCTGATTATTTCGTTGAGGCTGACAGTTATTTTCGAATACATACGCGTCATTCGATATTCTACTACTAATCTTTATACGAGATATTGTTCGGTATTTGAAGCACTCAAGGTCTCGAGCCCGGGGTGTTGCGTTGAAGAGCGGCGTGTGTAACTCGGCTTGTCGCCCACATCAATCAGCCTATTCAAATCGCAATCACAGCATCAAAACCATCACACATAGTTCGCTGCCATTAGCCGCGAGTGTAATAGGCAAGTTCCACAGCTCCGAGAGAGTTTGAATGCATGTAGGTCTCCGTCAGCTTATGGAATAAAACCTTCTCGCTCTTAACAGAAAGAAAAAAAAACTAACATGTTTCTCCACAGTTCAATAACTAGTGTTCTCCTGCCTAGGCGAGCAGGTTGGAAGGAGCCGTCCTTTTTTGCCTGTTAAAAACCGCCTTTAAAGCCACACCCACTCACAGCCAGTTGCCACGGGACCCTGGTCCGTATGCCGCAGAAGAAAACGTTCTTTTCCTTCCTTTGTCCATCCACTGGGAAGGACCCTGCGATATATTGTGCCGTCCCTTGCCTGAGATCCCTTTCCTCATTGGCAGGAATTCCAGCGAACGGCAAGTTATCACCAAAAGGCTTGCGAAGGGAGCGGGTTGGCAAGGTTCATCCGAAATATCCTTAATATATTTTTTTTTCCTTCGCTCTTTGCACGGAAAGAGAGAAAACTCCGTGCCTGTCGCATTGACCTTTCCGTTGCGGGAGAATAAAGTATAGTTCGGGGTTGCTGACAGAAAGCGACGTGACAGGTCCGTCTGACAGGAAGAACTTTCGGAGTTTTTCTCTTAAAATAATTATTTTATATCGAGGATGAATTAGAGCCGCCAGCTCGTCGACATCTGTCGCCGTTTCAGTGGTTGAACCGACAGGTTGCGAAATGCAAAATGCAAATGCATCCGAAATGTTCAAAAATATCATCGTCGTCGTTCGTCTGTCGCAAGGTGGTCGCATATGTTCATTCCTAACATGCACATGGGGCCTTCGAGAACAACACACACTCTTCGGGCGATTTTTCTTTTTAATTGATGCAGAGAGCAAGCAAGCAAGCAGCATGTGCACGGTGCGTCGTCCACCGGACCCAGATTGCAATTGGGAAGAATCTGCGGAGTCAATCACCTTGCATGAAAGGGCTTGATCTCAATGAACCACTTTTGGAGCGTTAACCGGGGTGAGCCATGCATTTCTTCGAATTGAACAGAATGCTTCAGAGAGTGATCTGGCTTGAAACAACGTGCTCGAGCGAATGCATTCGTTACTCGCAGCGAGCGACAGCGGAACCAGACACAAAAGAGACTCGACAGGAGGTTTATTCTTCCTTACTTTAAATACTTGCTTGCAGAAGACGGGCATTTTAAACAGAAACATACAGCTTTCTCGAACGGTTGATGCCTGATGAACGGAATTTCTATATTTAACACATCGACGCATCTTCCTCTGAGGATCAGTCGATTCGTGCTGTGTCGACGATGGTGAACACTTTCAATGTCTTTCAGAGGTCAAAACGTCCGTATTCCTCTGGAACATGGCGCTCACGAGGGAATACCGCACTGGACAGCACGGATGTTTATACGTCAATGCACGCTCCAACTGAAACCTTCGAGAAAAAAACACTACTAGGCCCGCGGGTCGCTGCATAGCAATCTGGAACGTGACGATATTGCCCTTCTTGAGCTTTCCCACCTGCAGCTCCACAGGGTTGTCAGCGTCGCCCCTGTTACCCAGGGCGCGCTCGTGTTGTTCGTTCCATTCGCAAGAGGAGACCAACTAGCCCAGAAAGAGTAGTACACAGGAGAACGGCAAAAAAGAAGAGAGAGCGATAACCTGTGCCAGCTTCCTGTTCAGACCGGCCAGCCGTCTCTGAGAGAAAAGCCATTTAGGCGGGCAGCACGAGATGGCTCTTATTGTTGAAGAAAACAGGGTCCCACCCTTAACTCGCAAGACGCAATTGATCATCAATGAGATTTACCGGACGGACATCTAAGTGTTCTTTCTATCTTACCCCGTCGACGGACGAGGCTCGATTAGCCTCCAGGTACCTGATTCTGATTTCAAATTGGAAGGCTACAAGCTGGAGTAACTTTGCTAGCTGCGTTGCGCTAGCGGCATCTGTAGGTACCTCTTAATGAGAGATATGCGGGTACCTGACATTAAAAAGTACCTTACGTCTTGCTATCACACTACAGCATATTCCAGCGACATAAACCGGATTTTGCATACGTCGAGCAACAGCCAAAGACAAAAAGCAGGTACCTGTAATGCTGACGAATCGATATACATGTTAGGAATACGACATTTGGGGATCACAGATTACGCACCACCACCACCGCCAAGTTAACATCCAACCTATATTTCTTGACTCTTTGTTGCTAAGCATATCGTACCGCATAAACTGCAGCGATCAACTAAGCGGCAGTCCCTGCAACAACGAACTTGAGATACTGTCACCAGACCCTGCCACTTCCTCTAACTGACAACGGCTATAGGAGTTATCTTCAGCTGTGAGGCGCAAAGCTTACAAGAGCTCCCTTCGATAACAACAGTTGCGGCTTGCTACCTTTTTGCCTCACCCAGACAATATCCTGTCTCTAGGATCTTGGTTCCGGTTTAGTCGCAATCCTTAGGTTGACGCATTCTACACATTTTTTTCCTTTCGGTTTGGTTGAGGTTTAGACCGTTTTCGACCTCACTATCTGGAACCCCGAGAGCGACTTGCATTGAACACCCAACCTGATTCGCCCGTACCTGCTGCTGTCTGTACCTGCCTTATCACCAGCACTACTATTTTCAGCAGCCAGGAACAATCCAAGGGCACTCGGATCCGATCCTACTATAATAGGACATCTCAATACACAACAGACAAAGGTAATCCCATTTCCCTCTACCTTCACCGCCAATGGTACTGCTGCTGTTGTGAAACACTTCCGTGCCGACCAAAAACTTACACCTATCCTAGAAGGCTAAAAGAACAAAAAAGAAAGAGGCAGAGAGATAACTAAAAAATTGTGAGAAGAGGGGCGCTTGCCTTTAGGCTTTGTTGTTGGCTTGACCGACTCCTCTTTTAAAACTTTCTTGATCCTGCCCTCTTCGCCTCTCTTTCTTTGAAGGGATCGATCACTCTGACGAGGAGTTCCTGTTAATACCCTTCCACCCCTCACATGCAACTCGACTTCCAACAATCATCCTAGCCTGGGAGGGGGTCGAGTCCAGACATATTTCTCTCCAATCACCGGTGAGTGCCATCGTCGAGTTTAACCTTACTCCTGCTGCCAGTTCCGACAGCTTGGGGATTTTCCTGCATGCCCGTCCCGTTTGAATTATTATTTTTCCATCCATGGGAAAAGCAACAGCCTTATCCTTAATGTGAGGGATAATATTCTGCTGGTGCCCAACTTGGCCCTTTCAACCTTCCGCTGTGCCCCCTCCGCTTCCCATCGGCGGGTCTTTTGTGCATAGCTACCTTCCTCGCCGGTTTTACGACGCTTCCTCGCTGTGGCTTTTTTATTATTTTACCTTGCCAACAGTTGTCCTAGTTTCCTTTTTTTTCGCACTTGCGTCCTTTCTCGTTCACAAATACAGCGTCAGTCGTCCCTTATTGTTCGTTTTCTTTTTAAACCTTTTCGGATCTCTCTTTTCGTTTTGGATTCCCTTCTCCGCCTTCGTCGTTTATAATTTTTTATTTTTGTTTTGTTCGCCTAAGCCAGGGGGAAGAAAAAGAAGGCGCACGTTATCCGTTCCTTGCTCGTCAGAAGTTGCATTCAGAACCTCCTGCCCGAGTTACTTCGAGCCAGAAAGCAGGATATCGAGGCCTTTCTCTCGCCGCAACAGACAGATCCGGCGAAAGCATCTGCACTTGCCTGTTCGACAGGAGATCAACCAGAGATTTTTTGGGAATATTTTGGGGCTGCCATTATCTTGGAGCGGCCGTGCTTGGGATACGCATTCGCTAAGAATACGGGTGCGATTCGAAGGGGGCCAAAGGGTGGGGTGGACCGACCGCCGTACGCTCACATCGCCCGTTCGTCCAGTCCATGTGAGACCAGCAAGCATCCTTCTTTTTCTTCCTTTCCAGCCCCCGATTCTCCTCATCGTTCCTTAGCATATCTCGACTGCGGATGGTAATTGCTTAGTGGTGGTGGAGCTACTGGTATTGGTTACTGGCGGTTCCTGAACACACAACCATCGTACTAATACTATCGTATCTGCCTCCATCTCGCAACCCTCTTTTCCTCCAAACTTTCTTTTATTTCTCCTTGACGAGACTTTTATCGAAGGTTGGGGACCACATTTTCTTTGTTTTATAGTTTATGATTTTTGTGTATTGGTTTTTTTTCAGCATTTGAGGCTTTTTCATGGTTTCGGGATCTCTTTTCTTTTTTATCGCTCAGTGTCCTCCTGCCTTACCTCGCCCTGCCCCGTACCGCCCTTCTGCAGACGAAGAAGAATCCGCGAATGAAAGAATAAAGAAGGGACAGCAGCACTGATTTCAATATTACGCACAGGCGATCACCCATCGGCCGGAATTGCGGGAAGATTAGATTCACTCGGATACACTTTCAGCTGTCGCCCACTCTCGCCACCCGACAATACCGTCTATCGAGGCTCAAATATTAATAATAATAAGGGGTCCCGTCTCCTACCAAGCAGGGGGCTCATCTGACTGTCGAAAGGGTCTCCCGAATCCACCCAATACCATAATCCCTCGACCTATCCATCTCGTCCGCCCTTCGACTATCGTCTTTCCAGCCTGGTGATGGCTGACGGGTTTCAAGCGGTCAACAAGATGTCGTCCGGATTTGCCGCCCCGTCGTATTCACAGCCCATGCAGGCTACGCCTGTCCAGGCGATGCCCTCACAATCTGCTCCAAAGCCGCAACAACTGCCGCAGTCGCAATCCCCCTTCTCCGTACCTGCCGCTCCGCTTCAAGTTCAACAGCAGCAACAGCAACAGCAAGGACAGCAGAAACCGTTCACATTCGGCCAGCCGACCTCGCACCCGCGAACTGATATTCCGCAGCAAGGCCAGCAGGTTTCCAGACCCGCGCCACCATCGTTTCCTTTCAACACTCCACATGTTCAATTCAATACACCGACGCAGTTCCGACCCCAACAGGCGTCGCCGCAACAAGCCGGGCTGAGCAGTTTCAGTTTCCCAAGGGCTGGAGGACAATCTGAAGGTCAAAACGTGCAAGGAAATCCGACACCGTCGAATGGCAACGTTGCTCCCCCACGTGCCTCTGCCAACGCTCGTGGACACAAGAAGAAACTCTCGATCAGCACCGCGACCGCGGCGCTCAAATTGGCCGACAACGATGACTCGCCGGCCGTAGCAAGCGATAGCAGCACCCCGAGTGGATCGGCGGGCAATTCAGCGACAACTCCTGCGACGTCAACCACCGCAACTTCGACCACGGGACCGACGAAGGGGAAGAAGAAGAAGCAACAAAAGTTCTTCTGCGAGGGATTCGAGGGTTGCAACTTGAGCTTCACCCGTAGCGAACACTTACTCCGACATGTTCGTAAGCACACGGGCGAGCGACCGTTCCATTGCCATTGTGGTCGAGCCTTCTCGCGAATGGATAACCTGAGGCAGCATTCCACAACCGTCCACGCCGATGAATACATTCCTCCCGATTCGCTTGCGGCAACCGGCGCCCGATATCCTCGAAACAAGACCGAGCGCGCAAAAGCGGGTGGCCGCGCGAGATCATCGACGACCGGGTCCATGCCTCCACCACCCCAATCACCGGCACACCCACCACCCGACGCGATGGCTGTTGAATATCCTCCCGACACTCAAACTCAAACTGCACAGGAACCTCAACCAGACGTTGGTAGACGTCGCATGCGGCCTCAGTCACTTTTCATCCCGTCTGAAGTTGGCAAACAACAGCGCCGACCTTTGATGTACCAACAAAGTTCGTCTACAGAATACGCCGCTTCATCGCCTTTGACTACTCCGACATCCACTACCTTTACCAACAGTGCTTTGGGTCAAAGTCCTTTGACGAGTCCATTGTTCCCAGCAATCCCAGTCCCTCGTACGGCTTCACCTTCCCAATCACCGGCGAACTCGTGGCAGACCCGCAGGCTATCGCAACCTCAACAGCAACAACCGCAACCACAGGTTATTGGAGTCGGAAACGGCTTCCAAATTCCACCAGTCCCTTCAAGGAACAGCGGACCTATGCTGCCTCCCCTCCGCGACCTCGCACAACCCCAACAGCCTCCAACTCCTGTAGAACCAGAAATGGTCGAACCACCCACTCCTAGCCGGAAGCGGTCTAGGAAGGAACCGGAGGAGGACAATCGGAGACGGACCTGGCACCCAGGCACATTTTCTGGGTTTGTGCCGCCACCCGACGATGATGTACCTACCTTGCCCCCAGTTCATACCCTTTTCAACAGTATCCCTACTCCTGCGACCACCTTTAGCAGCCCGTCTCATAGCAACAGGAACTCGTTCACTTTCCCACAGTCTCCATTGCAACAGATGAGCCTTCCGTCTGGAGAACCAAACTTCGAAAACTCGCTTCCGACACCATCCACTCGAAGAAGCTCGTTCCAGACCGAAAACCCACAGTTCTTGCAGGAAAGAAGCCATTCAATGTACGGGAACGGATCTGCTATGCGTAAAACTCCGCCATCCAGGTTGAAACTGGAGAGACATTCGTGGGCGCCAAATCACTTTAGCGGGCTATCGGTTGAAACTTTCCCCATCAATCAACAACCGTCAGGTGCCAAGTTTCTCGCTCCTCCAGACCACCACTACGACGATGGGCCTACACCGACTAAAGCTGAAGCGTTCCCTAAAACTCCCAAGACTGCCATCCCAGTTAATCCACACAATCCGACCAGGCTCGTATTTACGGGCCGTCAAGATCGCCAAGGCAGTAGTGACGAGAGCGAGAATAATGATATCGTTATCACTCCGGCGAGCTCAGTTGATAACGAAGGCTCGCAGAAACTCTCGTTGAAACATGTCTTGGGAATTGAGACAGATGTAAGCTTTAAATACATATCTTTTCACTTATCTATTGATGCTAATATGGAAACCTCACAGGCTCCATCTAATGAACGTTTCATGCCTTTCGGCTCGCTTTCTTCTGCGGCATTCCACGCTTCGAGTACTAGTTTTGGTGGGTTTGGATCACCGAATTTCCAACGTCCTCGTAGTATCGTAGGACTCCATCCACGGCAACAGCACAGTCCCGCCAGCCGACCACAATCCGAACAATTCATGGTTGATCGAAGTTCCTCTCATGGTAGCCTAGATGTACTCGCCGAGGCTGCTAGAATGGATACAGCTATCCGACACCCAACTCTGGATCACCGAATGGATCTCTCATAGAATTTCTTAAACCTTAATTTGAAAGTTATCTTGGGAGGGAGGGAGTGGGAATTTTCTTTCGTATATTAACCGATTTTCTTTTCGAAATTTCTCTTCCTCAACTCTCTCTCCGCTCTACGTACGTTTCTTCGTGTTCTTCTTTCGATATCTAACATGCATATTTTTTGGCGATTGATATCTTTTTTATTATCCACTTTTTAGCATGTTTTGGTGTTGACTTTTAGACGAATTCCCTTTTTTATTTTACTTTTTACACGATGCTTTTTATTGAAGACGTGCGAACGGATACTCTGAGCAACCTCTTTTTATTTTACATATCCTTACTATTTCCTTTATTATTCAATATATTATTTCTTATTGTAGTGTTATTTACAACCCCTCTTCCTCCCTTTTTATCCTCCACTCGGCTTTTTCCTAAAAATTCCTTATTTTTTATTACTTTGGTTTAGTTTTTTAGTATTCGGGCGAGATCTTTATCTAAACTACTAGCTTTCGTTTTACTTATCTCTTAGCGTTATGGATTGATTTTTCTCTTTTTATCTTATTTTAGTTTATGGAGATTTTTCTGGAAAAAGAGTTCGTAACGGCGGTTTATGATATTAAAATATACTCAAGAGATGGTATATCGACGGAGAAATATATTCTGGTAAAACGAAAAAAATGAGGGATGGATGAAGGGAGGGAGGATCTCAAGGCCCTATCTACTTGATATTTGGCTTTCGGAGTTTTGATCACAAAATATTTTCGCTATTTTCTCTGGTTCGGTATTTTCATATTTTTCAGTTTATTTTTCTAATTTCTTTTTGAGGGTGATGGGGTATGGGGATCTAAACGGGTGGTATATCGATGGGCAATTATCATGGATATAAATTCATCAAATAAAATCGAAACTTTTGATATGATTAACTAAATTTACATTCTACTTGTACTAAGATGCAAAGTTATTGACGAGGCTGGTGGTTTTCGATTGAGTGGGCTGAATGAGCATCGATCGAACGCTTTGATAAATTTAGAGGCTGCAATTGATCGAGGGGTAGCGTAAACTAATGCACGATTCTAGATAGGACTGCAAGGACAGTACACTGCCCATCGGAGCGACCAATTGCAAACCGGCCAAACCGCTTCAAAATCGACGGCTTGCGAAAAGGATCCAAGTGCAATTGCTTGGATGCAGGCTTCCCCGCACTCCAAGCCGTCTCGTTGTAGACGATCGACTCTGCGGTGGCGTCGACGTTCTTTTTTCCTTGGACGAGGATTGTCTCTTGGGGTTTTCACGAGGATTATACGGAACCATTGGGGATATCGGAACGGATTGGAAATATCATTTATCAGATGGGTATGCCGGGGTTCAATCGATCAGCTCCCCGCTTGCCTCCCCCTCGAATTCCAGCCCATGTTGATAATAACACATGTATTTTAGAAATTTCTTCTGGGGTCCTCACCCAACTTTTTGGATAAACGCCGGCGGCGGGGAAGGGAGGGTTAGGAGGCTAAAAAAATAAAAATAAAAATGGAGGTGCTTTCCCGCATGCATTGTGGTGCATGAACTAGAGATGGTTGCCCTGATCGAGAGGTCGGGTCGGAGCTGGTTAGCTCAGCTCAGCTTTTGGGAACCTGCTTGTGGAGCTAAAGTTCCTTTACTAACTTGAGAGGAGCTACTCCACATTTTGCAACATGTCGCAGCAGCTGGCAAGTTAAAAACATCTCCCAGGGCGCTTAATGGATCAAAGTCAGCCATTAGCCATTCTTCTTTTGAGGCCAACAGTGGACCTCCTGATCTATCGGTAGAAAAGGAAGTAAATTTTGCTCGAATACCCCACCAAATGCTCCGGCTCACTGCTGACCTTTTTTTTTCGTTCGAATTTCCCTCGTACAAGGCCGGTGGGCCTCGCGAATTTTAGTGTGACCCCTTGATCGGCTGCTGCACGCCAAGAGCGATGCCCCGGATGGATTGATTGATTACCTTGATTCCTGGCAAGCGGAGAGAGGGCAGATACACTTGCTTATCACAGGCCAGATTTTGTTTCGCCCGTTTGTTCCTGAGGGCTCTGTTATGCCAGGTACTTCCTGGGTGATATTCTCTCGACCTGCTGTTATTCACATAACGGTCCCAGCCTCCCAAGGAACTTTCCGTCGATTTTTGGAGCTCCAAGGGTCGTAAGTTATTGCAAATGATATAGATACTAGGGGCATGGTCGGAGTAAAGCGAGTTTGTCGGGTCACAAGTGGAGCTATAACCGGCCGGCCGGTTGGTCTATCTCATGATCACGATGGGAGGTAAGTAGAGCTCATAATAACCACGCCCTGCAAAGATGATCCGGAGTATACTAATCTGATATTAATACAGTCCTTGCTTGCTTGCTTGTGTGTGGTTTGTTTTGGAATAGATGTGCTGCCTTATTCTAAAACAACTGAGCATGAGGCATGCACCGATTTACTGCGGCACACGCACACTCTGTGCCTTTGGGTCATATGATCGGTTCGCCTGAGCTGTTTGCTGTTTTTGCTTACCCCAGGTTTTTCCGATTACATGATTGTTTTTTTCCCATTTCTGCTCCGATGCAGCTATGGGCTCTAGTTTCTATGATGTCGTCAACGGACGTACATGACATGACAAGCTTGACTCATTTCGATACCGCGAAAGGTACGGGCTGGTGATATCAAGCTTTGCTTAGCCTCATTTTTCGCGGATATTTAAAAACACAATCTATAGACGACAAGAAGCCAAGTCGACTCACGCGAGGCAAGCAAAAAAAATCCTTGGTATATATAAATTTACTCTCGCAGGACGATAACGAGCTAAGTTCGGATCACGGAAAGAGGCTGCGCAGAGTGAAAGCCTGACTGAGTCGCATTCGCGCAGCAAGCTTGCAAAGATTCGCATGGGTTAAAATTCTTGGCTATCCACTCGGAGACCTTCCACGTCGCTCCTGCTTCGCAATTTACAAGATGGAAAAAGGGATCAACGGCATCAGCCTCATTTTCACACTCATCGTTTCTGTGATTTTTATTTAAATTAATTTTTTTCGAGGCGGATTTCGCGAAAGGACAGTCACAACTTCTAGAAGGAGTGGAACTTCACTAAATTTCTTTCAGCGCACGAGCACTGTTTCAGAGTATAAGAAAGACAATCATACTGTTCCTTGAACCGATATACACCACTTTTTCTCGCGATACTTTACGAGAAACGATTACGGAAAATGCACCGTCACAGGCGCGAAGAAGGATAACTGGACACTAATTCACTACCTTTACGAAAATTTAAACCGAAATAATGGAACCATCCTCGACTTCCCGTCGCTCCAGCGACGCCGGCAGGTCAGGATACGTCCATTTCAGCCATCACGGCATCACATCCGGCACGGCGCCCAGCAGCGCCCATAATAGCGTCTACGAGTACCCCGCCGCTAGCACGAATCAATCGGGATATGCTACAGCTGCGAGTGCGGGCGGCGGCGGGTTGTTCCCACCGGGCGCGAGTAGCGCGTGGTCGGGAGCGCCGTATGGGGTGAAGCGGTACTCGTTGATGCCGACAAAGGGAAAGGATTGGGCGCGGTCGAAGAAGGATATGCGGTGGGATACGAAATTTTGCGGACCGAATAAGAAAATCAAGAGGGTTTTGATGGTGGAGTATTGTAAGACTGGTTAGTTATAGAAAAAACCTGAAATTTAGTAGATTTCTAGTGGTGAGGATGCGGATCGTGTTAACTTGTTTGGGGAAATAGAGGTTAGCGATGGTGGAAGGCGGTTTATCAAGATGGACGCGCAAGCGAAGGAGTGTAGCGATCTGGCGGCGATAGAATCGATTTGTAAAATGAATAGGAGCGACGAATCTATTCTTCGAGTTTTGTAAGACCTACATTCTTAAACTCCCATGCGATTATTGTGCTAATACTGGTTGGTTGTATGCAGCCATGTCCAAAATTTCCCGGAAGCAGTCGAGTTTTTTGTGGCGAAATACCGCATGCACGATCGAAAAAATATGGAAGGGTGGGATAACATCAAGGAATGGGTCTACCGTTTTCGTCCCACCCGACGAGCGGGAAAGGCAGTACCCATGGCAAAAACGTTTAAGAAGCGTCAGATGCCCGGTCTCGCAAAAGTCGCTTGGGGGATGGATTGTTTGAAGGTTATGAGGGTGGGATACAGGCCGGACGATAAGGAAGAGAGACATCCTGATACTAAGATTGCAGAGTTGAAAGGATTTTTGGATGAAGAAGATGCGGATGATGATGCGAGGTTGTTTCGCCCTGAGGATCCGTGGGCCGAAGAGGAGGGTGATGAGAGGTCTCCCTCGCCTCATTGGATTGATACGGATCCCAATAACCCTCGACGTAAGCTTTCCCTAATCTTGAAGGCATCGAAGTAGAGTGCTGATGGTGAGATGATGAATAGTGGCACACCATACACATGATGTATATTCCCAACGGTTGTCGGTTTACTTGCAGTGGGTTACAAACGATACAACAAAACCTCGACCAGTTCCATCCGACGACACCAAACGCAAGGCCGTAGATGTTTTTGATAACGGCTCTACCATCATTGTATTCGATAACTCTGAATCTCTGTCTATAGAAGACACCATTGTCCCCGGACATGGTGAAATCGAAAGAATCTGGCGAGGGCCAGGAACGAGCTATTATGAGATTATCACGGACGAAGAAGGCCAAGACACAATCGGTGGCTCTAGTAGCAGCAAATTCGCGCGGGACTTTATCCAAAGAATCGTGGAAACTATATATAACAGCGTGGCGGACTGTTGGGAAGCAGTGCTGGATGTCGCGTGGGACCATGAATCGATTCTTCAAGACAGTATATTCGAGCACCCGGCGGACGAAACACGAGCTCCAGAATTGTTCAAGAACTCGGAAACTTGGCTTAAATTCTCGAAGCTCATGTCATATCATTTGGAGTGTATTGGGGATGTGCAGGAGTATGTTGGTGATTTTAGGGATGAAGATGAATCGAACGATTCAGATACAGCGACTTTTACATGGCTGAGAAGCGTAGAGCAAACATTCTACAGATGTGAGTTCGCCTTTTAAGCTTGAACACGTGTGAGGGATCGCGATACTGATGGACGGTTTAGTGAACGGATATATCGACGATGATTTAATAATACAAACGGACAAATTGACCGATTTGATGTACAAGACGGTTGGTATCCGTGATTCACAGGATTCTCTACGCTTGGGGACGAGTATGTGGCGATTATCTTGGGTTACATTCGTCTTTTTACCGCTGTCATTCATTACCAGCTTTTTTGGTATGAATGTAGACCTCTTCGACAACAATCCCTCCATTAAGTGGTATTTTATCGCTGCTACGCCATTTGTGAGTACTCCCCACCATTGATGATAGTGTATGTGACAATTCGGCTGATTAAAGGATAGATGGTCATGGTATTGATATCGGTCTTCGTCTTGAAATGGTTCATCGACCGCCACCGACGTCCTATCTACGAACGAGGAATCTACGAACGCCTCTTCGCTGAACTTCAACAAACGAATGCCGATTTATGGTCCTCCCACGGCCCTCGAGAGATTAAGCCTGTTGGACTCATCTCCCGCTTGAAGTGGTACATCATATACAGATTCACAAAGGGGAAGTCGGGCTTCAAGGGTACCAACGTGGAATACGATTCCATGTGGACGAATTTTAAGCAGTATTTAATTCGGAAATGGACGCCGGATATAGTTTTCAGGCCTCAGGAGAGTGCCTGGATGTTGGATAAAGAGACGGGGAATGTGGTAAGGGGGAGAAGGAATAGTTTTCAACGAGCGGATGGGGGAAATCGAGGTCTGAGGGTGCCGCTTGGATCTTCTTCGGCAGCTGCCGGTGTGAGGAGGGCTCGTATGGGAGGGATCCAGCACTTTGGACACTCGCATAGCACACCGAGTTCATCAACGCATAGTTTGAGGAGCATGGCAAGTCAAGCGCCGCGCACTCAGGCATCATCTACAACGAAGTCGCAGCCGGTTTTGTCTCCGGAGTCTGATCCTATTCAGGGAGTCTCGGCACCGCGGGTATCTGTGGAACGTCCATCTTCTACACACTCAGAGAAGAGTCATAGTTGATTGGTCTTGGCGGGTTGAGGATTACCTATCGACCATTGGTCTCATCGTGTCTGTATCGATCAATATCGATATATCAACCTCGAATTCACGAAATATGCGAAAACGACTTTGTTGCATTTGGGATTGCGTTGTGCGATCAGCTGTCGCGTTGTGGGTGATCTGCATCATATTTGCGACAGCGAAATCTTTATCGATATCGATCCTAACACTGAGACTCCAAACATATCTAAGCTTAATACCGTTGGCGATTTGATAATACGCCGCTGCAGCTGGCACCCCACGCCATAGATTAACCTTCAGTGGGATCTCATCTATAATGCGAATACAATAAGCCGAAGAAAAGCTATATATATCCCGCCGTCCGTCTGGCGGCTTTCCGGTCCCAAAAATCGCGCAATTAACGGTTGAGAGTTTATGGCTCGTCAACAATGCCGTTTATGCACCCAGGATTCGGAAAGACCGTCGACCAACAGATGAAATCGCGGGCTTTGCATATTAAAAGAAGAAAAGATGCAGGGGAAAACCAACGTGGCCCTGGCTGCGTGGGATGATTCGACTAAAGTTTTTTACATTTTTTGCATTGTCTTGTGTTTTTCATGACGATTGTATTTTGCATATGAGCGCGCATTATAATTTTTGACCTGACATTTTTTTTTGCAAATTTTGAGGCATATATTTTTGTTTTACCTTTCGGGGTGATAGCATCCAGCATTTACGGAGCAGGATAGATTGGTTGATTCCATGTTCATGGTTTATTAGTAATCTAGTGCTAGAAGAGGGAGGAGTAGCTATGGTTGTATAGATTAGAGTAGATATATGTACAATTATAGATGTTTCCGGTTTGGAGTTTCGCACCAGCCATTCAACGTTTGAGTATTATGATTTCGCGGCGAGCTGCAGGAGCTCGGGCGCGGATGTCAACCAGGTATCTCGGGGCATTGCATTTGATACAGATACATGAGGCGGCAAGGTATGGCAGACCTGCATGCAAGAAGCGCATGGCTTGCTCGGTTCTTTTGTCCAGTCGCGGGGCTCCAGTACCTTCAAGTACTTGCATTCTTTCAGCTATATCTTAAGAAATTGGTTTCCTCTGACATGATGTAATTGGTGCTACTGAACGCTATCTCGTTCATATGACAGAAATATGCGCATTCCATCGTCTCAAACATTCCAATGTGAACATCACGAGTCGAGTTCAGAAGATAAGATGGGAATGAATTGCGGGGCCATTCCTGATCAGTGCGGGCCGGAACTAAGCCCAAGAGCCTCTAGCCCTTCCGTTTCGCACTCCAAAAAGGCCTCAGATTTCGGTCTGCAGCGGTGCTAGTTAGCATGCTGGGGTGAGGGGAACAAGAGCAGGGCATGCAAACAGCCCCTCCATGCAATATTTTTATCGCCCACCGATAAAAAAAAGAGTGAAAAACTCCGAATTAGAATCCGTATTGGCCTGGCGGATTGGAATTTTTCGTCGTGGGCGTGATTATATTTAAACGGTGGTAGTTCTCCCGCGATGATCTCAGGCCGATAAATTTTGGGCTCAAATCCAGCCATTATATAACCCGCATCCACAATATAAGCACGTAGTTGAGGGTGTATTTTATACTCACCCCGCCAAACGACTGATTAGTGTCGTCGGCGTCTCCCCGTTCGCTCCGAAATACCAACCGCAAGTGGAGTTCGTCGATATAAGCTTATATTCCGCTTTTCCCTACCGCTTTTTTCTCTTTCCTCTCACTTTGCGTCTGTCGTCATAGCTCGCTTTCCCTCGTTTAACGTTTTGCACCACACTCGACAACACGCCTCCGAAAACGCTCTCTTTCTAGAAACGAGGTTAATATCCGGCCTATCGATTCCTTCGAGCCTGAAGCTTAAGCTTAAATAAGCCTACTCGCCGAGCTTAATTGGACTCTCAGTCTGAAACTTTAGATAAATTCACCGGCCGGGTAGCACAATCCATCCAACATGACCTCAGGCGAATCACAGAAGGTCCAGGTTCAAGGATCTGGACCTCATCCTATCGATATCATGGTTGGTGTCGACGGTACGGACCCATCAAAGGCGCCGGAGAAGCTTGGACTTTCTGGAACGGTCATTGTTGCTACGGCTATCATGCCGTACAAGTTGTCCTTTGGCAAAGGCGAATGGGTGAGTGATATCCTTCAATTCACTCTTCATTGCCACTTTATATATGAAAGTTGGAGATTGATGGATGATTTGGTTTTTAATAGGAAATAAGCCCTAAAAGAGGCAACTCTGCCCTCACTTCCTCCTTTAGTTATCTCGCATCCGGTACTTCCTGGGATACCGTCATAGTAGGATGGCCTGGCGAAGTTACCCCCTCAGTCGGCAACCGAAACGTCGAGAAAGAACACCAAGCGGCTGGTGGTGAGGCTGCCGCTGCTCCTATTCAATCCGTCACCGCAGATAGCTACCAGCAGCACTCCGCGCAATTGGAGCAGGATGTGGTGATTTCCAAGCAGGACCGGTTGAATCTTGAAGAAAAGTTGTCGAATTCTGGCGACGGTCTTGGAAGTCGGATTGTGCCTGTTTGGGTTGTTGGTGATAAAGATGGGGATCTTAGGAACGGCGATGTTACTCTGAAAGATCAGAATAGATGGGTGGATTATGCGCAAAGAGGTATGAATAGCAGCGTTTGGAAGGACGAGTTCAATGCGCTGATTCAATAGCTAGAGATATGGCCGACTTTCCACTATCTCCTTAGAGAACCTACCGACGGAAGAAGCGAGAGAACCTGGTGGGCGGACTATATAAAATTCAACTTGGCGTTCGCGGAAAAGATCGCAGAAGTCTATAAACCGGGAGATATTGTTTGGATTCACGACTACCAATTGCTCTTGGTCCCGAGCATGCTTCGTCAAAAGCTCTCCAGCGCATACATTTCATTCTTCTTACATTGCCCGTTCCCGAGCTCAGAGTTTTTCCGATGCATGACTAGTAGGTTGATCTTAAACTAAAAGTAGATCTTTCTGATACTAACTCAACATATAGAGAGGAAAGAGCTTCTAGCAGGGGTTCTCGGCTCAAATCAGATCGGATTCCAATCCTACGCCTATGCGAAACACTTCATCTCTTCGTGCACTCGAGTCTTGGGATTCGAATCGTCAGGCAACGGCGTGGATGCTTACGGAGCACACGTCGCTGTGGACGTCTTCCCAATCGGAATCGACGCCGCCAAGGTTGATAGTGATTCACACAATAAGAACATCGATGAAAAAATGCAAGCTATCAGAGAACTCGCTGCGGGAAAGAAGATCATTGTCGGTCGTGATAGGCTGGACTCCGTCAGAGGAGTCGTACAAAAGCTGCGAGCATTCGAAATGTTCCTGGAGATCTTCCCAGCCTGGAGAGACAAGGTGATCCTGATACAGGTGACTTCTCCTAGTGTGTCTGAAGGCCCAAAAGTCGAGCACCAAGTCTCCGAGCTGGTCGCACACATCAACGGAACATACGGATCCATCCACTTCTCTCCTGTTCAACATTTCCCGCAATACCTCAGCCAGGACGAATACTACGCTCTTTTGCGGGTAGCAGATCTCGGCCTCATCACATCAGTCAGAGATGGCATGAACACCACATCCCTCGAGTATGTTGTTTGCCAGAAAGAAACCCACGGCCCCGTGATTCTCTCCGAATTCACTGGAACAGCGGGAAGTCTCTGCGATGCTTTCCAAGTTAACCCGTGGGATTACCGTGGTGTGGCAGAGGCTATTAACACTTGTCTCTCGTTACCTGCGGACAAGAAGGAAGAACTCCATTCGAAGTTATACCAGCACGTCACCACAAACAATGTTCAAAACTGGACCAATAACTTCTTGAAGGGGCTTCTTACAAACCTCGCCAGCCATGACCAGAGCCAAGCGACGCCAGTTCTCGATAGACAGATGGTTCTAGATCAGTATAATAGAGCCACCCGCCGACTCTTCATGTTTGATTATGACGGTACTCTCACCCCGATTGTCAAAGACCCACAAGCCGCTATACCCACCGACAAGATCATTCGAACAATCAAGAAACTCGCCTCCGATCCCCAGAATAACGTCTGGATCGTATCCGGGCGCGATCAAGGTTTCTTGGAACAATGGATGGGAGATATCGCTGAGCTAGGGTTCAGCGCTGAACATGGCAGTTTCGTCCGAAGGCCGAGAAGCTCGGAATGGGTCAACCTCACCGAGAAGTTTGATATGAGCTGGCAAAAGGACGTTCTTGACATTTTCCAATACTACACCGAGCGAACTCAAGGTAATATATATATAAACCCATTATACCTCTCAAAGTCTATCAAACAGACCCAAATGCTAATGTCATAATATAGGCTCATTCATCGAACGGAAAAGATGCGCGGTAACATGGCACTACCGTCGCGCAGACCCAGATTACGGCGCCTTCCAAGCGCGCGAATGCCAAGCCCATCTTGAGAACACTGTGATGCAAAAGTACGATGTCGAAGTGATGACGGGTAAGGCGAATCTGGAGGTTAGACCGACCTTTGTGAACAAGGGCGAGATTGCGAAGAAGCTTGTGGCGGAGTATCCTGATGATGCCAAGCCGGATTTCGTATTATGCTTAGGTGACGATACTACTGATGAAGGTATGTAAAGATTTTGATATATACATGTGTGGGATTAATGCTGACGTAATTGCGATTGGTTAGATATGTTCCGCGCCCTCCGCCGCTCAACACTCCCCACCGACCATGTCTTCGCTGTTACTATCGGCGCGAGCACGAAGATGACGTTGGCAAGCTGGCATTTGCAGGAACCCGCTGATGTTATCGATACCGTCGGGTTATTGGTCGGTACAGCGGATAGCGAGGAGACTAAAGCAGATGGTGCCAGTGCACCCGCTGAGACTAAACAAGACGAACCAGCACAAGAGTAAGAATAAAAACGTTAAAGCGAAATGTTTGACGTTCTTTTCTTGGATTTGGGTGGAAAAAATTAGCTAGCTGGCAGTTGTAGCGAGTAGGCGGGTTTGTGTTTTTTATACATGACGCTCTTTTTTTGGTACGGTCGTTCTATTTTAGGTTTGAGCGTCAACTGTCTGTAATGGTTCTTTGATATTTTTATGAGCTGGGTGGGGAAGAGGTGGAACTGATAACTATTTTGATATGCTTGAGAGTAGTGTTTAAGTTAGTAGCTTTTGAAGTTTAGTAAAGTCTACTAGTCTGTTCACAACTACTCGAAATCCTTCCCTATCAAAAAATAAAAGTCGAACGACATTTTAGAATCGTATTATTCATTATTTTCATTTCAGATACTTAAGATCTAAACTATACATATATTTTATATAAATAAACACCGAACTCCTCATCTACCATCTATATGTCATCTACAAATTAGTTCCATACCTCTTCCCACCCTTACCCCACTTCTTCTGCTTCAAAATCTTTGGACCCTCCAATCCAAAACAATTGGCATAGTAAGTAACAGTGGAAGCCCAATCTGTGAAGAACGCCGCAATCCCAACCTTCTTCACCAATACGTCCAAAACTTCATAAATCTGTCCGTCGTAAGACACCGCATCCGCGATACTGGTATAGTAATAATCCTGGTTGGCCTTGACTTTACCCAACGGTCCCGATCTTTCAAACGACCACGGGATGATTGTGAACCCTAGCTTTTTCGCAGCAATAGCGTAATCGGAAGGTACAATCTTTTTGGAATGTTTGTCAACCGTGAGGAGGTAATTCATCGGTGGTGAGAGGACGTTGACGCCCTTCTTACGAACGGAGGGCAGACGGGCGGTTGCGACTGTGAGGTTCGCGGGTGGATCACCGCTTTCGTCTAGGAAGACGGCTTGTTTACCGAATGTTGTTGGGTATTCTTTGATCCATTGGTAGACATCGTCCGGGAGGAATGATTGCGGCCAGACTCGTGCTGGATCGATGCCTTTCTTGATGAAGGTTTCGATCATGTCCCGTGCGAATTGGGCTTGGGTGTAGAGTCCCTTTGTGGAAGGGAAGGGCATGGGGACCTGGGAGGGGGCAGTTTTGCATTCCGGTGTGAACTTGCGGTTTCCGGGGAGCGAGTCGACGAGGTCAATATAGGATTCTAGGGTTTGAACTTTTGCGCAGGTTTCGTAGAGTTGGGTGCGGAAGGTGGGAGGCGAGCCTTGGTATTCTAGCGGGGTGGTGCCTTTGGCGTTCGAGGCATCCATTTTGGAGCAGAGGGACTCATATTCAGCTAGGGTGAGGTCGGTAGTGCAGCAGAGGGCGTTCGCAGGGGTGTTTCCGGAGGCCGGGGTGAATGGGACGGTACACTTTGCGGCGAGTTTGGGACGGAGGAGGATGTCTGTTGTCGTGTGCAGGTCACAATGGCTGTGGCGGCAGACGAGACCGCGGTCTTTGGTGAAGGCGACGTCACACTCAAGGATTCCTGCACCCATTCTGGCGCCTGCAATGGCGTTTTCGACAGATTCTTCTGGGAATTGGAGGGTCGCGCCGCCGCGGTGGCCGATTGTGAAGTCTGTGATGCGGAAGGGACCATTTTCGCAGCGTTGAAGAGATGACTTGAGCGATGAGGCGGTCATGTTATTGACAATGTAGAAGGGACGGGGGTCCAAGGAGACTTGGTAGTCCCGGCCGTACGTCCTTGCGACGATTTCGGCCGGGGCGGCGAGTGCGCCGTCTACCATTACGGCGGCTGTGAGAGCCGCCGTCGTGAATGAGTACCGCATTTTAGACTTGAGTATATAGACGGTATCAATATAGAAGAGAGCGGCGAGGTCGTCCTAGTAAACGAGCGAATTGCTATCGTCAAGCTCTATAAAACGGCTACCCCGAGGAGATAACCCGTGGGTATTTCGACCGTTCACTGGAGATCAGTGATAGATAGAAGAAAGGAGAAACCTTCATGTGCTTCCTCCAGGCGGTATGGAGGGAGCATTTATACTTCTGCTCAAAGTAGCAAGTTGATAAGGGTCAGGTACCTCCCAATATCGCCGACTCAAATTTAAATCCGTCCTGGGCAGAAGAGGACAAGCTTTTGGTCCCTCGGTTCATAACCCGGGTATTGAGATTATGAACGCAGGAGGCCGATACTCAGATCCGTGGAGTTGATATTGGGAATTCCCAGGTCGCGGAGCTCGAGCCCATGTTTGCTCTGCGACCCTTCCGATGCCGATTCGTTCTTGCACGAGTCGCTCACACAAGTATCGATCCGGGGTCAGGAATATGATGCTATAGTGCATAAACCATATAGAACTGTCGTTCAAAATGGAAGCTTCGCAGGATTGACCTGCCTCAGTGCGGTGCTAGATCATTTCTTGATCGCGGGGTTAATGGTTATATTGGCATGGACCGGGATTATAACGGACTTCCTGCCCGAAGAATATAAAATGTCCCTTCTCTCGGTTGGTGTGTCTGCCCCCACGTGTTGGGAGTCAATGGACGTGATAGAATCGGATGGCATGTGCATTCCACACCTTGGCGCATGGTGAGCATGGTGAATGGCCCATTTCGTTTCAATCGAGGGATCGATGAACGGAGGACGTCGGTAGTTGTCAAAGGTGTGGGTACACCGGAGGCCCCGGAGTGGCATTTGAAGCGAGAGAAGGGGCGCGTCCAGAGGTGCATCTGGGTGCCTTCCCGCCAAGATCAGATTGACCGAAAGGGATATTAATATCGAGGGTTCAATTGCATCACGAAAAAAGCGAAATGCAATGAGTGGTCCAGCGGATGTCAAAAAGTTGAAACTCCCGTCCAGACGGCGGGAACAATTGGCGAGTGAGACATCGCTTCGTCGAACGTGTCGCTTGTTTTATTGTCTTTTGAAGGCACGTTCCTTGCATGGTCATGATTACCCATTGTCTTGATATTCTCTGTGCGAAAGTGCAAGCATTGCCTGCCGAACCGGGGTTTAGTATCCAGGACGTCGAACAAAAGTAGAAGGTGCGCAAAAGGGTCATGGTTAACTCGATTCGTTTTAAGCTTGATGCATGCTTACCAATATACAAGAGGATACCTCTTTCTCGTGTTATTTTCGCGCGCGTTCTTGAATAATTGATAGAATTCTGTAGGCTACCTGATAATATCAAATATATTAGTGGTAGCTTGTGAGTTGTTGGCTTGCAGGCAAAACTCAACATGATGAGGTTACTGATTAATTGCGCAAGATAGGAAGCCTCTATTAGCGAACCTGTTTGGCTGAAAAAATCTATGTATGCTGCGAGAGCAATGGATGCAATCGGGCAACGGCAAGAGGAAATCCCCATGTGCTTTGGATACGAAAAGGCAATTGACCAAAAGCTCGATTACACATTGATCGATTATACGCCAAGAAAAGCTGGGCGTCTACCTAACCGCAGCTGCAGCTGCATAAACGGAGCTACATCTATGCATATATATTACCCCCATTATATTAATCTATTTAGATTATCTGACATACGAGAATTGGCGTCACGATATCATGATACAAATTGATAATGCAGTTACGTTCGCCAATCATCTCACCCTCGTGGTGGGGTTCGAATCTTCTAGCCTTCGGATACGCCGTTACACGAACGACCTATATAACTGCAAGATCCTACTCAGGCATGAATTACGTATAGAGTAAACAGGTGAGTGAGAGGTGTGATATTACAAAATTCCAAAAAACCAAACCTTCAAAACTTTCCCGGCTGGGCCGGTATCATACAATTTCGTAGCGCTAGGTCAATGGCCGCGTCCGAGACAAAACCTTCCCAAAGACTCCATACTATATATCCATCATAAAGGCCTCTAGGCTGCCAAATGCACCCAAACCCAGAGTTCCCATCTGTCATCTAATCCCAAATCGTCCCATGCCCCTTCAACATCAACCCTAATGGTCCCATAATCACTTCCCTCCCCAATCGACACAAACTTCTCAGGCACATCCTCTCCTCCCAACGTAACCTGTCTGATTTTGCCATACCGACTCGGATCCGTATAATTCGCAAAAATGCCTACCAATAAACCACACCGTTAGCTACTCATTAAACCCGCATTTATATGTAGTATGAAAGAATGAATCTTACCCAGAGCACCTAACGCCTTGAGTTCCACACCGATCTTAACAGTAGACCCTCCGCTACTCGCAATCTTGACATCAGCTATCGCCGCCGCACCCGAAATCTGCTCCAACAATCCAAACACGGCAACCCCGACCTCCCCTCTCCCACCGTCAACGTTAACCGGCACGATGGGACAAACAGTCGAAACATCCCATCCACCTTTTTGAATGGTTGTCTTGATATAACTCTTCTCTCCTACCAACTTTACACTCTTGCTGTTATGTGAATATACCGCATACTCCCTCTCCCTCACCTTTTCTCCATCTACTGCGGGTGAAGCAATAGGACCGACGAGATCCTTTATAGGTATCATATCCGTCCTCTCCTTGCCCCCGTCGAGATCAAAAGTTCCGATGAGTTTGACTATATACCCCGCTGGTCCCGCTTCGCTCACAATCTTAACATTCTTACTCTCCCCGAAACTCCTAAAATACTCCATACTCTTCGCTCCGGTGTTAGGCCTCAACACGATCGCCTTCTCTCCCCTCCGTCCGCGGGCTGTAATCCTTCTCACGACGTCTAAATCGTGCTGTCCCACGTCGTCGGTGATATACACGGGACCCCCGGAGATGGCTCTCGCGGCAGCATGGTAACTACCAAACTCGTGCTTCGTCTGAAACATGTCCCAATCAGCCGTGACGTTTAGTCGGCTGGTGAATAATGAATTGTGCGCGTTGGAGAAGATGTGCCATGGGTGGCTGTTCGGTGAATGCGGGAAGAAATCGTCCGAGTTGCGGAATGTGAAGCGCGGGAGAGTGGGGAGGAGGTGGTTTGTGAAGAGGACTTGTGGGACCATGGACATGCATGAGATGGCGCGCTGGCCGAAGTATTTGGAGGCTGCGGTGCGCCATGCTGCGAGGTATGCGGGGAAAAGGTCACCTTTGTCGGCTGAGGGGAGGCGTTCGTCGAGGAGGCATTGAGTGTCTGCTTTTACCGCTGTGATACCTTGTTCTGTCAAAAATCTTCAAACATAGTTAGCTCGTGTCTCAAATGGTGTGAATATGTGTGTAATATGGGAAGCAAGGGCAGGTATGCGTACCTGTAGAAATCATCATAGAACCTTCCGACATCTTCCTTGTCAACCACAAGAATACTCCCATTTCCCACATTCCTCAACTTGTAATTATCCGCGATCCATCCTGTGGGACTGATACCGTTCCAATACCCCAATATCCCATGCCACACAGCTACGTGCTTAACACCTCTATTCCGCTTGATATCCGTCACCAATCCCTTCAACCCCTTTGGAAACGCGTGTCGATCAGCCTCAAACTCCGTCCACTTAAACCCAAACGAATCCCGACTGTTACTATTCAACGACTGCCAATTGTCGTCTATAATCACAGTTTGCGGCTGGATGCCACTATCGTAGAGATCGTTCACCGCATCGACTACTCGCTTGTGGGTCAGTTCTCGCCCCAGTGAGTTCCAAGTACAATATTTCAACGAGTCAGTCCACGGGTCTTCCCCGGCGGCTGTGGTATCGGCTTCCGTCCCCCCAACGATCCGCTTAACCCAATAAGCCGCCTCCTCAACTGCTTCCTCTACATCTTTCGCCACAACTACGACAACTTTTCCGTCTACCGCCTTCTTCCCGTCGTTTCTACCCACCGCCACAACATGGCCGCTATCGTCACCCTTGAGGTATACCGTATGACTAGCGGAACTGATGGGAAGAAAGACTACGACGTCGCCAGTGTACGTTTGGAACGTAGCAAGCACGGTTTCACGAGGGGGGTGAAATCCTTCATAGCGTCCTATACCTCGGTACTCGGAATGGTGGGGTTGTATCCACGCTGTACCGTGTTTCATGGTGACGAAATAAGATACGAGTGCGTCCTTGATGGGAGTACCTAGGATTGCTTCCGAGTAGCCTGGCGAGGAAGAGAAACCGCCGCGGGGAATACTGAGGGTGTATACCCAAGTTTTGGGGTCTCTAGGAGCACTAGTAATCCTGGCTATGTTGGCATCTCTGGTGAGGGAGCTGCAGGAGACGGTTTGGTGCGGTGGTGCGGTGAAGTAGCTGTTTAAGTTTATATTTGCTTGTCGGAGGGTATCGGTTGGACGGAATATTATAAGACCGTCTGAGGTTTCGAGTTCTTGGTTGGCCCATTTTTTGGACTTGAGACTGGTCGAGGACGGATCTGGGATGGTGTAGTTTATGGTAAAATATGTCGGAGTTCGAGGGTTTGGGGCCTTGAGGACCGTTTTGAAGTATAATGTTGGATTGGAGGTTACGGAGAACTATATAATAAAATACTGTTCTTAATATGATCAAATATGTAGACTGGGATATATGAGTAAGTAGAACTTACAACGTCAACTTCGGCAGCATCGACAGCCACCATTTCCTCCTCCTTCCACTCTCTGTTACCGCCCCCATTGTCGTGCCAAACAGCACAAGTCACATCCCCTGTTCCTCCTAACGATCGAAATTCGGAAGGGGTGAGGTCCACACAGACTATTATCTCTACCTATACACCATATCATTTTCCATCGTAAGAATGTGTTTATGAGAGATATATGTGTTGACCATGTGGTATTTTGAAAGGGGATACCTACCTCATCGCCGTCGACGACGGTGGTGGCCGCGAGGGGAGGATAAGATGTCAACTTCATTGTATGTTATCGCTATTTAAAATACGGAGAATCCGAGAGTCTAGCGATAGTGGCAAGATGGGAGATTCTTGAGTCTTTATATGTATCTTTGGCGAGCTATCCAGTTGGCAAATCGGCAGCCCACCGACGAGCTAATGCAAGCGTATGCGTTGTTTGATGTCGCGCGGTTCGGTGAGACGTCGTCCCGCAGCAGGTCGAAGTCAGGCCAATGATATCCCCGGCTTGTATGCAAAGAACAACTGTAACTGATATCGATAACGATCGATAGTTTCTCTCTGAAGATGTCGAGTACGTATCTTCAAGGGAAGCTGACCATGTCGGGAGTTGGGCCGGCGCTGCGATTTAAAGGGCCCTCCAGCCCCCGGAATATATGCATTTATTGGTTTCCCCGCGTTTTCGCCTCCGTCGAATCGGATCAGCTGCTGGCTGCCACGAGATCACCCTGCATCCATGCTTGGCCCAGCAGCCAGTATTGACAGCGCCTGTTATGCCGTGCGCTCTGATTACAAACGTTTCGGTAAATTCTTTGCCCTTATATAATTATCTAGGGATTGGTAGTTGACTATAGTCTGCATATATATATCTTGTGGTTCTCATCAACGCGATATTGCACGATGCATCATGGTAATTTAGATTACCAATGATAGCTATGTCAGCAGTTATCCTCCCTATTACTACACTATTTTAAACCTCCACAATCCTCTGACGATTTTAACTATAACGAGCCCTTTAGTTGCTTCGATCGCTCTGACAAACTGGAATAATTTTTATTGGTGTGTATTATTCTACTTTAATAAGTACGCGCACGTCTTGCTTTCATTTTCTACATCAACTATAGACGATACTCTTTAAATGTGTTTTTTATCCTATAACACAAGCATAAAAGATTTCTTAGAAAAGTAGTTCAACTTCTGTTTCAACGATTTAGAGGTTATTGGGATGCGGCGATTATGAGAAGATGATGAGAAGATGATGAGAAGATGATGAAAAGGGCGATGAAAAAGCGATGGAGAGGAGATGGGGTGAAAGCCGTCGATAAAAGTGACGGTTGGAGGGGAATTTTTCTAAAAGCAAAACAAAAAAAAATCAACCATCTCTTCAACTGTCTCATTACTCTTCAGAGCTCTAGAGGTGCATGCGAGTGTTTCCGACCTCAAACAAATTATATGAATTGTAGATCCAGGCCCGTTCGATCCTTGATATCCTGCAGCACTAATTTGATAGGTGTGAAATATGTGCAATTTCGAATATCGCAACCGGAGGTAACGATTCCAACGACTTGTAGAGCTTGATTCAAGACCAAGCTGCCGGAGTCTCCATTCAAGATGAACGGTGTTTTCGACTTTGATATAATGCACCACTCCCTCGAGTCGCGATCATGTTCTTTGAGCCTGACACCATCTTGCACGCCCGAAATCACGCCAAAAGTTCCACCAGTCTTGCGACCAAGCTTGAAAGCTTCTTGCATCTCAGCCGGTTCGGCGATTCCAGTAATGGGAACTGGTGATTCTGCAAGTTTTCCCCAGCTAGGAGCAGCGTCTGTGGTCAAGATTGCGTTGAATGCTTGAGCATCTTCTGACAGCTGAAAAAGCCCCCAGTCAAGGGTGTGATCGGTTGTTGGATCGATTCTGTAGCCTGAGGTATAGCAAAGTTTGCCGAATTCTCGATTAAAGCTTGAATAGGCGGCCAATGACTCTTCGACGTTTCGAAGGTAGAACCTTAATTTATCAACATCGGCCTTGGGTGGAGTTGTTCCAAAGAACTCATGTTTTTCGAAAAGATCGGACAATAAATTCTCGTATTGCACCTTCATTTCTTGAGCTCGCCGAAGATTGTCTCTATGGTCTCCGCATGCAGGTTGCACGATTATCACCTCTGCTTCATTTGTGTCATAGGGTCCTTGATGTACTCCTTGCACATCTAAAAATTCCGGTGCGCTGAATTCCCAGGGCTCTTTCTCATCCTTCTTCTCCCTTTCTGCAGTCTCCGCTGGCTTCGTCGGGAGGAGGACGTGATGGCAACTTAAGCCGAAGAACTTATCTTTCTCTGGGGTCGTCAAAAACCCGCCAACAGAACCCGCTGACCACAAAATGCCACCAACACCAATACTCCTACCTGGGCACCGGTTTTCGTCGTACTGCCTCTCTGCATGTACCGCTCCTTTTGAAACTTTGGCTTCAACAAACTCTAGGTTTGGGAAGATGTCGCATGCGTAGTATCGGAGTCTGAGCTCCTTGGTGACTTCGTCATCCTCTTTACTCCCTGTAAAGTAACCACCTGGCTCGTATATTACCGATACGGTTTCAGCGCCGTTGAGAAGGCTGAGATGTAGTGCTCTCCACACTAGAGTTGTTGTGCTCAGATATTCTATAGCACTATCTAAATTTCGTTTCCAAATATGTGCGGCGGTTGAATTAGGGTTTATCGCTTCCCATATCTCTTGGACGTAATTTTGCTCCGTCCCAGGCGCTGGGACACCGAATTGGACAATGCGTCTGCCTATCGATTCGTCGGACTTTCTCATGGAAACGGTAGTCTTGTTGGGAGGTTTATCAAGGTATTCTTTCACGCTCTCAATAAATGAATTCGCTCCATTGAAACTCTGACGCTTTGTATCTTTATCGCTTGTTTTCGATACTTTTCCCTCTGGAGTTCTTTGCACACGCTTCCCCATATCGATATCACGGAAGGCTGCCATTATATATATACCCTTGTTAAGTTTGAATAATATTAGATTCGACTTTGTGTTCGCTTGTCGAAAAATTCCAAGGTGTGGTTTTCGAGATCAATTATACTGGGATGCGATTGTTTCGAATTAGTTTCTGAGATGAAAAACTTGGATATACACACTGTGGCTCTTGCAAACACCAATTTACATATCAACAAGTATTTTGGTATTTCGCGGAGATCAGAGAACCGATTACCTGGGATCATCTAAGTTTTACTGTTGAGCGACTTGATCTGTTGATCCTTCAATGAAACCTTAACTCGCTGGAGTAATCTTGAGCACAGAAAAAAAATGCAAGCGAATATATGAACTTTATTACTGTTACCGCTTGTACGGTGTCTGATAGCTTAGCAAGCGAGGAAAATATATGTAACTTTGATTTTTCTGTCTATCGAGATATTGTTACAGCATATACGGTGGATGAAATTCTATCAAGTAAATCGTCTATGCGTTGATTGTTCGACGGAGCATGATACTGCCGAATGGATTGCATAATGCTATAAGCATACAGTATCGCCCACTAACATAGCAGACTTTCACTGAACTATGCCTTCACACGTCATAACCAATGGTGGGGTTTACTGCTAGCTATTGTTGCATTTTTCAAACAGAGAGATGGCTGAGTCCGCTATTCTAGGTCGCAAACTCGTCGTTTGGAAACTTGGCCTCGAGATTACAAAGTGGCATCGGATAATTTATTTTCTTTCTTTTACCTCCTCCTCCTCACCTGTCCAAACTGCTCACTTTGCCCCATCTCATCATCTGCCTCCAGACCACTTTCCTGCATCTCCTCCTCCTGCGAAGTAGAATCCTCGATTTCGTCGGCTCCAGTTCGTAAATTCTTGTTCCGCGGTTGTTCCTCCTCCTCCACCTCTTCGATATCCTCCTGCCCGTCATTCTCCTTTGCAACCTCGTTCTCTTCCTCGTCTGTGTCAGTATCACTAAGATACTCCGCTGAAATATATTTTTTCTTCGGACTTTTCGTCTTGCTCTCCTTCGGACTCTTCGTCTTCTTCTCCTTGGATGCCGAGGAAGCCTCCCGTTTCTCTCTTTTCTCTTTATTCTTCCTAGCGGTAGAGGGAGAGGAAGGTCCACCACGCTGTTCAGGCGGACTACGCGTAACAAACGGGTTCGATGGCGAATGAATCGGTTTATCATGATCAACTACTGCATGTTTCGAAGATTTCCTCGCCCGAAAAGTGGGTTTAGGATCAGGACCACTCAGTTCCGGCGTGGTGCTCCTGTGGTTTTCAACAACAGGTGCAGGTGCCCTCGGCGTCGCTTTTGGCCCAGGGTCTCCTTTAAACCTCTGCCCCCTCAAAGACATTGGCAGATCCTTCATCTCATCAATTTGTTTGGTGATAAAGGAACGTAAATCGTCGCGTTGAGGGTTATTATCCCTAATGTAGTGATGGAATCCAACTTTAAACTGCTCAGCTGTAAAGTATTTGATTGGATCCATCGATGCGATTTTATCCCAATCTACCGTCTCGAGGCGGTCATAACTTTGTGAGAGAATTCTAGTTTTTGAAAAAGTCATGTTAGTTTGACATCCGGCTGTTGTAGGGCAATGGTGATGTCTACCTTTGCATGAGGAACAGATAATCGCCTGGTTTCATCTTTTTCGCTTCTTGAAGTGCTGGAGATGTATCCTCCTCCTCCTCCTCCTCCTCCTCCTCCTCTTCCTGCTCAACAGCAGGAGCTTGCTTCTTGCCCTTCTTCGCCGTCTCACCTTCATTCTTGCCTTTCTTCGATTTCGTAGCCTCTTTTTTATCTTTCTTTGGTTTTGTAGCCTCTTTCTTATCCTTCCTCACCCTCTTTGGTATCGGCTTCACACTAGCATCCTCCGGGACCGCCGTTTCCTTCTTCCACATCCCCTTCGCTTTCCATAAACATTGCATCCTACTCCGGGTATACCCCATTTTCTCACTTGCGATCCCCCAATCCACCTCCTCTCGATGATGCCATTTCTCTTCCTCCAACCTCCGGACCCTCTCCTCGGCCGTCTCCCCATCTCTCTCCGCCAACACTAACGTACCTGCCTCCTCATGTCCCTTCACAATAACCGCCAACATGTCATCCATAACCTTCTTAAGGGCTACTTCTTCATGTGCCTCCCAGTGATCCCTCCGCCTTTTCGACCCGCACACGAGATAGTTCTTCCACCTGTCGCGCAGATCTTCAGGCATCCGATTCAAATCCTTCGCGATGACACTCCATTTTGTCCCTTTCTGCGCAACCAAGGTGCGAAGTTCATCGTCCTGTTCTTCCGTCCATTTCCCCCTCTCCTCAAAATTATGATACATCCGTTTCACATGGCAGTATAAACTCTCTCTGCTACGTGTGGGAAGGTTGTGGAGCAATACATTCCAGAAATCAGTCTTGCTTCCATTCGCACTCCATATCTTTTCAATAAACTCGGAGCGGGAGAGGGAGGGGATGTTGACAGCGCAGTATTTGTGGATTACCGCGTGTATTAGTGCGTCTTCGGAGGAGGAATAGGCGCCTGTTGTGAAGCGTTCAGGAAGAGGGGGAGCGGGGACGCCCTTTGAGTTGTGATGGAGGTCATCGATAGGGGTAGGGATTATTACTTTTGGTGGCGGGTTGTTGAAAGTATGGAGAGCTCGGCTTTTAGAGGCTTTTTTGGAGGGCTGCGGCTGCGGTTCAGGTTCGACGGATGACTCGGCCATTTGAACGTCGTAGTTCTCTTTGGGCTGTTCGTTTTGAACAGCTTCCGGTGTCTGTTCTCGGGGCTTCGGGTCCTTTGGTTTTTTCTTTTTATCATGTTTTCGTTTTTTTGGTGTTTCTTGAACTACTGCTGGCTCAATTGGGAGGGTATCCTGTTCCACGGTCTGTTCTTCGGAATGATGACTATTGCCAAGGTGAAGGGTTCCGTTCAAAGTGACGGTTTCTCCACTTTTCTTCTTCTTTTTTTTCGTGCTTCCATCAGCCTCCAACTCTCGCTTTCTCTTTTTAGCGCTTTTTTGAGGTATGTCATCGTCAAATGGGATTTCCTCTTCTACAATCTCAACATCTTCTTCAGCTGGCTCTGCTGTTGCTGGCACTTCAACTTCAACATCGTCTTCTTCCACAGATATAGACCGTGGCGTCTGCTTTGAAGATTTTTGTTTATGTTTTTTCGATTTCGACGAAGAGTGGTGTGTGATCGTATCTGTATGTTTTCCTCCACGGCTGGAGGGACGCAGAGGCGAACTCGGCATGTTTATATCTGTATTTGTAGGCATATCTATATCTGCACCTCGCTCTTCTTCTTCCTTTTCTTCTTGTACCCTTCTACTTTCCTTAACTTTGGCTTTAGATCTCGGCGGGCTTAAAGGCGATGATCGTGGTAGAGGTTGGGATTGAGATTGGGATTGGGATTCCTTTTGTGGAGTCGAGGGTTGCGAGCCGGAAACGTAATCCCACACTCTTTTCAGCATGACCGACTAAGCTGCGGTGGGTTTAATGTGGTGATGTATTCTGAGGTTTGGTCAAATTGATCGATATGGTGGGAAGTTAACGCTCTATTATATCATTCATAATCAAAATGCAAAGTAAAGTAGAGTGCCTGAAAAAGGAATGTTGTATTTTGTGCGTTGCGATGGATTGGTCAACTGCAGGGAATGGAAAGAATTAGCGAGTTTTTCTTCTGGCACGATTGACGTGCGATGCAATGCGAGATGGCGATGCGCGTATGCGACACGTACAAAAAATAATTATCTTTCCGGTTCGATATAAAAGCAAGCGGGGAGGATGGAGGAATGCTATGTGATATCAAGGCGCATAAGGCGATAAGCTGAAGGAAGAGAGAATGCTGATGAGAGAGGGAGAGGCAGAAAGAGGGTAGATGATCTGACAACGAAGAGGGAAGAGATGATTGAAATTTTCCGCAGTTGCTGTGGTGTTTGCGAGCAACACAACGACGCTAACCAACATCTGGAGGCCCGTGCATTCTCCCAACCTCATTCCTGGGCGCTCTGAGACCCAGACAGCACTCCCCTGACTGCAGGGTCTAACTTTTTGAGATTCGATTCCGAAATAACGAAAAACACTTGTATAATGTATTAAATAAACCTGCGCCACGAAGATGCAGAATAAAGACGGGATGAAATTACCAGGGGGTTTCAAAAAGAAAAGAACTCTGCGATACGCCTCATTGTTAAGCGGATAGCCACAAAGCCTTTGTGATGATTTTTCGTTCTTCGATGCGTTCATAACTAGTTCCGAAGGATACACCTGAATAGACTTGTCTACACCCTGTTTCCCTATTCGCTTTGTACGGTATAACTAATATCTCCGCCCCGCGATCGAAGGTTGGTATCTAATATTTTGCGAGGACTATCCACGGCCCGACGGCTATGCTTTGGATTCTGATATTATTTGAGCTTTGTGCCGTCGATTTGTGTTTCAGAAACATAAACGGTCACGGTAATGTTTTGTGCCGACTTTCGTCACATGTCATGCGTTCAGATTAACAAGTATTGGTATGTATGGAATACGCATTTTATGTACAACTTTTACTTGTATCAACCCTCCAAAGCGACCTTTTTGTGTATCAAGACATTCTCATTGTGACGGAATCTAGGCCTAACCGTTTTTGCCCGTTTTGTGTTTATGATTCGTGAAGTTTGGGGTGATTCGTGCTGCGAGATTCATTTTAATAAACCTCCATCCGATCTTCGACCAAGCCAGAATAGTTTAAGCTGATCTGAACCGAAGAGTCCTCCCATTTCCCGATCTGTCTCTTAATCTACTCGGCCACGGGATTTCAATTGGTCCGGTACGAATCGCCTCCTGCACTGAATAGCAAATTGCTGTGATTGAATCTCTTGCACGGCTAAATTTAGAATTAGCATTCGAATGCATTCTGCTGCTGTTGCTGCTGCTAAGTTTCTGTGCCACGCTGCCGCCGATAATCCAAACCGTGGAGGTGCAGGGGTTTTACTCCGCCAGCGCTTATTGATTGGCTTCTCGTGAGAGCGATCAAAACACCCCGGTACAGCATCTTGGCGCGTTGACACCCAGCGCTCACTGGCCGTTCGAGGGATGATTCTTATCAAGTCTGATCCTGCCTCAGCCACGAAGGCCTTCTTTTCAACCTTTCAGCTTATATGCTATTCACCATGCTTCCGATACTTCGAAAAAAGTTTCTTTAATCATTTGTGGGCCTGTGTACCCAGGCTTTTAACAGTTTTCTTCTTTCTTCTACGAGGACCGGATTCCCTTCTCAACAGCCGTGTGAAATTAACCTGGCGCAGGCGGGCCTTCTCGATTTCTGTCTTATTCTTTATATCACGAAGGACCCTGGATTATCAATTCTTAAATATTTTTTTCTAATTTCATCTATTTTTCATGGTTTCGTTGTTTTAATAACTTTTTAACTCTAATTTCCTTTTGTTTTAAAATGCGGAATCCCCATATGCCGATACCCCTCGCTTCAATATTATCACTAATATTAACAACATTATTACTCACGTTACGTACCGTATACGCTCAAAATCCAAACCTCAACTGCACCGATCTACGTCCCATAGATACCTACCTCGATTATAGCACTGTCCGCACCAACCTCACGTACAAATCTGATGGGACGCCGTTAAACGGAACTGATATTGTCACTTATGGTCTTTCCATTCAATGGGGCGCTCAGCCTATGGCGTTCATTCTGGAGTATGCTTCTATCTATTCGATACTTATACATCAAATCTCAGTAATTATACTTACGCAAATGCAATATAATAGCCCAACCGAATCAGGAGCATATGTCCCGTACACCAATCGCAACTGCAGTCCGATATTAAATAAGAGACGTAACTGCCCGGCAACAGGTCACAGCACTATTCCGACTCTCACCGACTCAGCATATAATGCTATCCGCGAAGTTCTTACAGGCGGTCTCTACGACAGTACTCTCTCCAAGGGCTTTACAAACATAACGGGTCTTGAAAATGTCTCAAACCTAGTCCCCGGCACCACTGAGACTGGCACCGATTTGCTCTTTTTAAAATATGGCGTTCAATTTGCAAACCACTCCTTTTCGTTCTCCTCCTCGCCAGACGTCAAGCAAAACCAGGGCTTTCTGGGTCTTAGTAACAATTCCACGCTTTTGAATGCTCTTATCGAACAAAAGTACATCACCGCAAGATCATGGGGGTTCTGGACCGGTTTATTGAATAACTCGGTGGATGCCCCGCTGGCGGCGACGGAGCCAGGTTCGCTCATCCTCGGCGGCTACGAGGCCACAAGAGTAGCAGGTAACTTTACAGCATTCAAAATACCTGACTCGCCGTCACCATCACCGTCCGCACCCGATTGCCCCTTCCCCATCAAAGTCAAGGAGATGAAGTGGCTCGGCATGGATTTACTAGCAATGTCCCAACAGGAAGAGTTTACTGCCTGTGTTACCACAGCTAGTAAGAGGTTTGAGCTTCCCTCTCCGTTATGGGACTATCTCAGCAACCGGCTTTATCGTGTGCTTGAATGGCCGGTGGTTTTTACTGAGCTCGCAGCGGCACAGGGTCTGCTAAATAATTCAAATGTCCCGAATCTTGGTATCAACACTATAGTGAGTGATAAGCCTCCGGGATTCACGATTGATTCATCGTGGTTGGACACGTTGGCAGCGTAAGTTTATAAAATGCCAATATTGGGATATCAGTACATCTAAAATGTATTCATCTTTTTTCGATGTGCATAAGTATACATATGAGTGCAATGCTGATAAGGAAGTTTCTTTCGAATATATAGTAAGCTCGGTACCTCTTATCTCGACTTTACCGCCGTAATAGACGGCATAAACATCACTATCCCTTATTCTCAACTCTTCGAACCCCAACATACAATCACGAAAGATGGAACCATACGAAACGGTGTATTCAACTACAATTATGACATGCAATCTGTCATTGCCGCTAGTCCTACCGGTGTGAATCCCACCTGGGGTCTACCATTCCTATCTGGTGCTTACCTGCTCGTAGATTGGGAGAATTCAACGTTTAATTTGGCGCAGGCCAGTTTCGATACGAATATACCATTGGCGAACAAATTGTACATTGGATCCAAGCCGTTGGGGTGTTCTGTGTCTCAGACCGAAAACACAAACGGTGGTGGCGGTGGGGATAATGGAGGTAGTGGTGGCGGTGGGAAGAGCGGTGGAGGGATCAAACCGCAAAATTGGGTGTTATACGCTTTACCACCATTTGTTGGCAGTGTATGTCTAGCGCTGGTGGGATACTGTTTATATGTGAAATATCGCAACGGAACCTGGAGCTTGAAGAAGTTGACGCTACCAAAGTTTTTAAGGAGGAGAGAAAAATTTTATGGGATTGAGAAGGATGGGATGGAGATTGTGGAGAGTGGTGGGATGGAGGTTCAGACGCTTGCGAGGGTGGTACATCACCGGGATCCCGAAATGGTGTTTGAATTGGCAGGTGTAATACCGCATTATGAGGTTTCTGGAGAGAGTTTGGTTTCGAGGCCAGTTTCTAGTGGGTCTGGGACCGGGACTACTGTTGAGTCTGGGACCGGGACTACTGTTGAGTCTGGGACCGGGACTACTGTTGAGTCTGGGACCGGGACTACTGTTGAGTCTGGGACCGAGACTACTGTTGAGTCTGGGACCGGGACTACTGTTGAGTCTGGGACCGAGACTACTATTGGGTCTGGGACCGAGGCTAGTGGTGGGTCCAGGACGGAGACCAGTGGTGAGTGAAATTATTAATGTCTGTGGTGGGATGGGTTTATACGTACTCAATAGCTCTATGCAAGAGACGTATATTGGAATTGTCCCTGACCAATATGTATGTATATATTTTTTACTCCGATGCTGGCTCGAGTTACAAGGCGTAATTCAAGTCTGCGCTCGGCATGATACCAAATGATTTGTTGGTTTTGCTATTTTTGAGCGAATTTCGAGCGAATGTATTTATTTATTTATTTATACCCTTTTAACGAACTCGTACCCAAGATTTTATATCAAATATTCTAATCTACACTAGTTTTAATATAAAATATAAATATAAAGATCAAAGATATCGAAATATGCTCTAAGAAACGCCTCGGCTTACCCTACATTACCTTCTACTCTCAAATATCTATTAAAGCACAACTTCAAAGCTCATCCTACTCCCATACTTCACAGCCTCTAACAATCCCTCTGGACTAGGAGTCTTCGCCATCGCATCTGGCTTTCTCTTAAACGCCTGCCACAGGAAATCCTTAGTGGTGGGTCCTATAGTACATATCTTATACTCCACCTTTCCGCCCTCCCGCTCGTTTAAAACTTTTAGCGCCGCTTCTGTTCCAGTGGGAGAGAATACCACGATCCACCTCTCCTCTTTACCTTCCTCTTCGCCCTCATTTTGGGTACCCTCGTCTCTAGACGGTTGGTTTGTTGTTTGAGCAGCGGGAGTTTGATCAAGTTTATCCAACCACCCCCGAAATTCATCCTCAAACTCCTCCATCACACCCGTTTTATAAACTACCACCTCTTCCACCTTCATTTCTATATTTTTAAGTTCTTTTAACTTTTCTGGAATCCGGGATGGGATGGTGGTACTGTGCGTTTCACCGGTAAGGAATAGTAAATCTTTATCGCTGTTGTACTCTGATATGATAAAATCCGCCAGTGCGAGGCCATTACCGGAATCTGAGCCTAGTATGTTATCTAGGGAGAAGCCGAGATTTGCGAGGGCCTTGCGAGTTGCAGGGCCGACAACGTAAATGATGGTGGTCGAGAGGAAAGTAGATATTAGCGTTTCGTGCGATTCTAAAAACCCGATTCGTTGTAGAGCGAAAATATTAGTGTGAAGGTTTTTTATCATATATTTATTGGATTTCATAATATCAAGCAAGAAGAAATACATACGCTTTAATTCATCGAGTAAAGTGCCCAATGCTTCCACTGCTCGTTGGCTAGTTATAATCAATCCCCCGAATTTACTTCCCTCACTGCTGCTACTGCTGCTGTCATTACGAGGTGTAGACGATATCGCGCCGTCGAGGATGTAGGATCTAACTATGTCGTCGTTGACGGGGTGATGTTGAAGGACGGGAATGAAAATAGGATCGTATTCGCCGGTTGAGGAGAAGAGGGTGTCGTATGGATCTGTCGGGGAGGATTTTGTTTTGAGGAGGAGAACGGGTATTATATTGCGACTGGGTTTTGAGGTTGATGTTGAGGCGGGTGGGGGTACTTCGGTGTGCATTTTGCGGGAAGTTATGATAACTTAGATCTGATATACAAATAACTTGAGATCGATCGGATCTTGGCGGGGTTGAAGGTAAGACGGATGTAAGGGTTTAATGCTCAAACTTTAAACGAGAATTGTGCTGGAGGATGGGAAAGTGAGAATTCGAGAAATCCGGGTCCGATTTACGAGAGACCGCAATCGAGATTTATAAAATTTGGATTCCAAGTAATCGGAGTCGCAATGTCGCCATGTCATCGTCGTCCGAGCTATCCTCGTACGTACAGTCGCAATCTTGCTATCTGCGCCGGCGACCATGCATGCGTAGATAGCGGCGTGGTGTGCCTGCAGCTTGTTTCCATAATACCACACACAACGCGAATGTGCTTAAGGATTGGAGATCATATATCAAACGCGAGACAAGTTGGATACCCATTGATTTGGATTGGAGTAATCATACTAGCTCATCAGTAAAAACATAAATACAAAAGAGAAGAGCCGTTTGTGTTCCCGTTTTCATCGGTTCTCGTTCATAGAGGCTTCGCAAAATACTCTCCAGCAAGGAGCTTCAGAATTTTCGTTCCGCTAGTTCAAATTTACCACTTTTCGGTCGAGAGACAAAGGCTTCTGTCATCTCCATACTCTCGTCAGTGCATGTGTCAGCGAGACCGATATCAGGGCACGAAATGATGAATTTAGCTATAAACAGCCTGAGTTCTATCATTGCGAGATGTTGCCCAATGCAAACTATAATTTTGTTAGACACCATATTAGAATTTTTTCACAAAAAGCTGGGGAGCAAAATATTTCCTTTGGATATCAATATCGCGCTCTTACTTCTAGATTGTCCACCGAAACCAAGGGAAGCGGCCAGCATTTCCTTCGTGGGATTTCTCCATCTCTCAGGTTCGAAACTATTTTTCTCAGAGGTTAGTATTACCATGTGTAATTAAGTCGTAAACAGCTAATCTTGAATATTGAACCTACGACTGAGGATTGGGGAAGATCTCTGGGTCCCTCATAATCGTATAAGTAGCCGGCATAGCCTCCACCCCCCCAGGGAAAAAGTAATCTCCTAGCTGTCGCCCACCTTGCGGAACAACTCTTGGCAAGGGAACTTGCAAGGGCGCATACATCCTCAGACCTTCTTGAATAAAAGACTTTAAATACGGAAGCGGCTGTAATATACTGTCCTCAATTTCAACATTGCCGAGCGCTTTTAACTCTTCGTCCAGCTTTCGGTGCACATCTTCGTGCTTTAGTAGAGCCCAGACAAGAAATACTAAAGCTAAACCTACTGTGTCGCTTCCAGCCAAAAGCATTATGAAAGCCTCATCTCTTGCTTGTTTTATTGTTAACCTATTTTTGGCGGACTCATCGTTCATATCTTCTGAGATTTTCGCGAACAGGGGCCGTACGAGGCCTCCATTCTTGCAGCCGGGGATTTCAGACTGGACATTATCAAAAGCTTTAGTGCTGAACTCAGTCAGCCTGCATTCGCAACTGAAAAATGGGCTGGCAGCGAAATGTGGAATCTTGGAGAGCAGAGTTTCGATCGATCCGAAAAGTGGAAGCCCGCGCAACAGCGTCAATGAGAGCATGAACGTTGTATCTCGGAGAATGTTATTAAACTGTGTGAAGATTATTGCTTAGTTGACCGAGTTCCGCTTATAATAAAGCTTGGGAGACGAGGAAGTGATCAACTACCTTTTCCTTTCGCAATGGTGGAAAATGGGCACCGAAAGCTATATGCCCTGCAGTGTCTAAGCCCAATAATTTGGCCAGCTCGCAAAAGTTACAGAATCCATTCGCTTTGATTTCTTCCCTTATGCCTCGCAGGCAAGCATCGACATGCCCACGTATTATAGGTTCTAGAAGATTCATGCTAAGTTGGTTGAAGGTGCTGCCGAGCATCTTGCGTCGGATTTTGAATGCTGTAGGATCTGTCTCGACGATCAGAACATCGAGGTTACTGGACATAGCGCCATAGACGCTGCCTTTGATAAATACGTCTTTAACAGAATGTATTTTCGTTACTGAATGAAGGTCGGCGACTGAAACTATATTTGGCGCTACGCGGACATAGGGGCCTTAGCTCATAGGATCTTCATTAGCAACTTAAGCACTCAGAAATCTCTCTTGCTCCTATATCGCAAGGGAATACCGATATATACCGTATCGCTCATGCAATTCGTCCATGACGAATATCGTCCCACCCCGGATATAGCGTTGATACAGCCACACTGAGGAGAGCGCAGCATACCATGGTCCGGGTATCTTGGATATTGGAGAAAAGTAGAGTTGGTATATTGCAAGGATTAGAAGATAGCCGGCAATTCCGATCGTAGCTACTATCGCGACCTCAGGGAAACCGATCTCCCAGGGGACGCCAGTATTCCCGCGAGAGAGCAGCGATTGCAACATTGAATTGTGCTGTGGTACGGTACATGCGGAATCAAAGCTCTAAGAATGCCGTCGCGGCGAGTTATTATTCTAATCGTATATTTTAAGGGTACCCTCGGTCTTTGCAGGTAAAATATGAAGGTTCACTTGATGAACCTACAAATTTTGTAGGTAGCTTAGTTTGCGCGAGGGTTACTGCCAGCTAGCGATTAAAGCTCCGTCAAATCTCGATCTCGAGAGCTCTGCATGACCCGACGATCTAGGAGCAAGGCGCTAGCATGCGGGAAGCCAATCGGATTCTCTCTTATCGCCCTGTCGCAGTAGCATCGTGCATAGTTCTAGCATGGCCAGCCAGATGCGTTGTCTTGGCGGGATGGAGATTGCCTGCATAACCAAGTCGACCTCCGCATGGGTACTAAAGGTTTGAGCCCAAAAGCCAGCACACAAAAAAATGAACTAATTTTGCCATGTAGGATCTGAAGATCTGCTACTCTTTTACTCTTGGTATCCTCTGCTCCTATTCCACATACGTCGGTATCAGCCACCATTGCTCCTCGAGAACATAACAATGAGTTTCAGGGCTGTAGCACGCAGTCCAGAAATATTCTCCTGTTGTTGGATATATTAGCTTCACGATGGCAGCATCCCGGTCTATTGCAGGGTTAAACGTCGGCAAATCGTCTGTTCCGAGATCGATCGATTTGTTCCTTGGAGGATTAATGAACACAACCGCTTTGATACCCTAAGTTGTATGGAGCGAGCCTACAACCACAACACGTTTGAGCTGTGGCACCCACAATTGCATCGGTTTCTTCCTGTCCCAATTCCCCAGCCACAATAGAGCCACGGCTTAGACTCTGCATCCGAGATGGTCTGGTGGTTGTGGAAGAATGTGTTGTTTGTGGTATTTTTGGGTTTGGTGAGATCCATCCTATAACGAACTCGCTATATGTGTGTGTCTTGCTTGTGTACATGCCCTGGATTGCTCCTGGGATCCTCCTAGTTTGCCTAACATTAGAAAGAAGAGTTAAAACTCGAATTCGATGCGTCGCTACGATCGGAATGCTTAAATTTGTTTCGGAACAATAAAGACTTAAGGTTGAAGTGGAGTATTCCTTTTAGGCGCAAGCCGTCAGCCGAAAGTTTACCGCATACGGTTTCCAGCCGGTTGCTTCGACCACCTTCGACGTAGCAGGATCGAAGGAATCGAGATCGGTTGAATAATTCAGCAAACGCCCCAACTCACCAAGAGCTCAATAACGCCAACACGAGATTCATTTTGTTGCTAAGACTTACCTCTAGTGTTACGAGCAGCTAGATGATCATACCATAAAATTGAGCTACTCTCTTGGCTACCCAAGTAAGCATCTTTAAACCGGAGCGACTCTGAAAATTCGGAACTAGATGAATACCACCTGATCGCGGTCAATTCTAACCTTGATTTTTGAATTATTTCTAGTATAGCTTGATGGGACCGGAGAGCCTGGATGAGAAGCCAAGTTTGACCTCGAAACGCTACGCTAGACGATGTTCGACATGAACGTTGCAATGCCGAGATCGCAATAGCAGGTATTTGGTATGGCAAAAAATTTATCGCTAGACTTGGATCGAGATTTCGGATGTAGCTACCTACGGTAAAACCTTTTTATAGAAAAGGGTTTAATTAATAAGATCAGATTTGTGACGCTAAAAATATTAGACCACATGAACAATACGGCGGCCAAGCTTGACCTGCGGTGCTAAACTGTTGTATTTTTGACATTGATATTTGCACAAATTTGGGTAAAGGTGCTTCTCGTTCAGTTGGCATTTTCTGGGCACCAAGGATGGGAATTAGATTTAAACAGATAAGGAGAGTCGAATCAAAATGAGGACTCCCCATAAGCCATGTTTTCGGTTTGAATTGCCAAATAATCTTCATAGTAGCTCCTTGGCCTGATGATGGCTATATCACCTGTACCCCGCAACACATTTCAAGGACTTCGATCAGAACCAACACCGGCTGACATGAGGACGAGGCAGCTAGGCCGTTGTTAGATTCACCCAGGTTCTTTTCGAGTCTAACAGTGCTACACACAGTCGTCCTTCATTGTCTATATAAAAAAGCGGTTTCTCCTACATGATCAGTTTTCGAAATCATCATTGCATCGAACAGTCGTTCCTTCCAACTGGTATCGCTTCTTTGGACATTCTTTACCTTTACATTCATTATATACTGTATAACGACACTACAGGCTTCCAAGCTAGTTTTGGTGCACCTCACATAACTTAAGAGTCATCAGCCCACGGTCTTTCCGCCTTATATACACATTGTGACATTGGTCATTCTGTTGAACACTTTCCTTATAATCAGTCCATCGGCGAGTAGAACTCATTTCCGGTCATTGTTTGAAGTATTTTCAATATGAAAGTCTCAAAGTTAGCAAATTTGCTTTTGGCAAGGTATTAACTTCGCTGCTACGTGTATCTTCTGAAAGTCTGTGCTAATTCGATATATAGCGCCGTTGCCTTTGAAGGTACAGCGGCCGTTGATATTTGGCCTCGTAGACATGGGTATCGTGGAAAGTGTAGTGTAACCACAGTGACCAGAGTTTCAACCATATTGAAGACTTATCGAAGCCTCTCCACCGTGTGTAATGGTCGCTCAAACTCGCAATCAGAATCTTCAAAGACCTGTTCAACAACGTCTAAAAAAACAATCGGAACGTCATCTCCCGGTGCTGAGTGTACTACTTTTACCTCTTTAGACGGTGATATGATGCTCTGGACTGTAAGCTGCGGTGGTTCAAGCTCGCAACCAGGATCTTCAAAGACCTGTTCGACAACGTCTAAAAAGACGGTCGGAACATCATCTCCCGGTGCTGAGTGTACTACCTTTACCTCTTTAGACGGTGATATGATGCTCTGGACTGTAAGCTGCGGTGGTTCAAGCTCGCAACCAGGATCTTCAAAGACCTGTTCAACAACGTCTAAAAAGACGGTCGGAACATCATCTCCCGGCGCTGAGTGTACTACTTTTACCTCTTTGGATGGTGATATGATGCTCTGGACTGTAAGCTGCGGTAGTGGTAGCGGCTCCAGCCCAACAGCGAAGCCGACAGAGCTCATCAATACCACTACGGGTACTGACTGCAAGACTATTACCAGAGATACACCTGAGAAGGTGATCTTGAGTATTACCTGCAACGGTGTACCCCCGGCGCCACCAAAACCCACACTGTTCGTCAATACATCCACGGGCAGCAACTGTAAGACTGTCACCAAGGAACTATCTGACAGGGTGGAATTGAGCATTACTTGCGGGGTGCCACCAACAGGAACCACAAATCCACCAAAGCCCACAGAGTTCATCAACACGACCACAGGAAGCAACTGCAGGACCAAAACCAGTGATACTCCTGACAAAGTGCTCCTGAGTGTTAATTGCGATGGCCCTACAACACCAAAACCCGAGGTACTGGTCAATACAAGTACCGGCGAGAATTGCAAGACCGTCAGCATCGATACTCCTGATAAGGTCCTTCTAAGTATCACATGCGCGGGGCCAACAGGTATCCCGAGCCCTACGATAAATGGCGCGACGAAAGAAGACTTAACATGTCCACCATCCACAACTATTACCATGACTCGGAGCTGCTTGGATAGACCACCTTGCAGCAGTTTCATCCGCCAGGCCATGACAGATAAATTCTGGGATTGTCATTGTAGAGGGGCTTCGAAGCAGGCCACCGAAACTGTTTATGTCCCAGCTCGATGCCCGGGCGATTGCTCGCCGGAAACATACACCGGCTGGTTGGAATCAGGGAACTGCGGAAAGACGATAGAGCCAACAATTGTGACCGAGCCGCCACAACCATCTATTACCGTGGCTAGCCCACCCACCGAACCATCTTCCCCTTACTCTGATGATGGTGGCTATAAGCGTTATCGTAGAATTTAGGCGAGTCCGGCACCATTAAACAGCCTTACTAGGTTAGAATCAGAAATGACTTCGATACTAAGAGGGGCTCTAGCATTGGACTTCCAGCAGACTGCCTAAATACCTACAACTACAGTACTAGCAAGGGCGTCGATACGCCATTGGCTCAGCGGAATATCACTTAAAACCTTAAAATAGATGAAATAAAACATTTTTGTACCTTATTTTGATGGTTTTGATTTTGTTATTTTAAATTTCCACCAAGAATAAAATCTAAAAATCTAAAAAAAATGGGGTTTGAAATATAACGGATTTATTTTTCTAGTGCAGTATATCACGGCACTGGTGATTAATGAACTTGATCACAAAATGATTTACTACACTATAACTGTCTATGCCATAATCTTGAGGGTTGTAGAAAATGTTGTATTTCATCATTTTCATATTGGGAAGTCTTTGATATCAAGCATGATATAAGGTATTAATAAATAGTACACTTTAACGGGCATCAAAATTTTGTTGCTATTTTTTGATATAATTTTTTTATGCCTTTTTCATGTTTTTCTTAACACTTCTTGATGCTAATTTCACGCCAATTTAACGCCATTTTATATCAGTGACAGCACATCTCGTTGGTTTCATGTACCATAGTGGCCCTGAACGAGCGAACGCGCTTTGGTCAATTCTTCTTGTCGTTTTTTCCACCTCTGTCTAGATGCTACTAGTACGCTTATTATCTTGATTTCATATTATCAACTATTCTTAGTGTTACCCTGATTTTAGTATAGTATGCCTTGAATCATTCAATTTTATTACTCGTGTCCGGTGCCTATATTAGCATTTTTCACTGGAGTTTTTTGAAATGGTCTGGTCACTTGTTTGGCACTGAAATTTGAGAATACAGATCCAGTAGAGGCTGGTTCTATTAGTAGCGTAAGAGATAGCCCTATTGAAGCGAACAAATTTGGAGACAACAAAGTAGAAGGAATTCAAAGAAAATCGTAAAAGCGGATAAAAAGGTCTCGTACAGGGGCTCAAGCAGATGCTGCAGCCGCAGTCATCATTGGCGCCCAAAGCAGATATCCATCAATGTTTTTCAGTAATTCCTGCGTAGGTGCTTCGCCTGTCAAGGTATTATCGCCACCCTTCCTGGACACATTTTCTGGATCCCAACCCAAGATACTGGTCCCAATCTCGGTCCACAAGTTGACAAAGTCAACGGAAGAAACTGGACCACTGGGTGTTGCCCATTTAGAAGCAACGTCCGCCCATTGCTTACCAGTGGTGTCTGGCTGCTCAGCCTCGAATGTGGGTTCCATCGGGAGAGGATCGGGGAACTTGACCGTGTCGGCGTTTGAAACGTTCATGACGATATAATCGAAAGGCTTGGTGGTATCATCACGTGAGATGGCTGGATCAGGGTGCGTGATGGTCACCCCGGTTAGGAAGGAAGTTGTGCCGTCCTTTGTGCCGTCTAGAAGGTCTTGGTTGTTGGCATTGGATGATGGGTCTGCGTTTGGGTCATCTACGAGCTGTTAGCTTTGTTTTTTACCTAGAGTCTGAAAAACTTACAAAATCCCCAAAGTCCGTTGGGTAGGCTCTTCGTAATACCGGAGACGTGATCCCAGACAGGTACAATATCATCGAGATCCGCGTGGGTTAGAGAGTTCATGGCTTTCTTAGGGGGCGCATCTGGTGTGATTGTGACGGTGACGGACGACGTTACCGAGTTTTCTCGCATCGGCTTCGCATGGATAGCATTTCCAGTCCCATTTATTACAATCGGGTCTTCTGGGTCACCTGAAATGACCCCGGTCTGTACAGTGATGGAATCGGCGGCGAATTTGCAAGAAACCATGAAAGCGAAAGTGGCTGCGCGGACTAGCCATACGCCACCGCTGGGTTGCGATGTGCTATCACCACTTGGTGCGAGGCCATCCGTGACTGAGAAGACATGTAATTTTCCATTCTCGATGGGAGTAGGGTCATCTCCTGCAGCTTGGATGGATGTTTGAGCCGTAATAGTTGTGACCGCAGCTTCCAAAGGCTGGGAAAGCGAACAGACTAGCTGTATGAATTCGTCCAAAGTTAACGCAGGAGAAGGATCACTCTGCTGTCCGAAGCCGATGTCGAAACCAAAGACCCAGAAATCAACGTGAACGGTGCCATGGATCGGTGGTCCTTCGATGTAAAGCTGACAAGAGATCTCCACGCTGATATGTATCGTGACAAGCCAGAGATCAAGCGTGAACCGAACACCGACAGATATACCACCATCCGCTATGAAGTGGAATGGTTTAAAGTTGATGAGGAAGTCGATGTAAGCGTCCAAGAATGCGGACAAAGGACCGAGTGAGAGAGTAACATCAAGTCGACCGCCTCCCATACAGACCTTGGGCGTTATCGCAAAGTAAGACAGGCCAGATATGGAAATGTTATCATTGAATTGCCAGCTAATGCCGAGTCGAGGAGGGTTTGGATACTGCGGTGGGGCGATGAACTTTTGGTGGTAACCTCCAATGGTGAAGACCCAATCTCCTCGCAGGGAAGGGTCTGCGTTTCCGAACCAAGAGTACAAAGCAAATCCTCCTACTAAGTGACAGCTTGGATCGAGAATATATGATGCGGGTGTCAACTGGCCGTCAATCTTCATTGTACCAGCCCCAAAGTCGATTGTGGCAGCAAGGCCAAGCTGGACATGAGCAAAAGACCTGCCCGATCCACCTATCGATGCTGGTATGTCTGCTGTTGCAAGACCGTACAACCCAAGTTTGACAGATGGATCCCATTCCACGACGATAACTGCTTGAATACTGAGAAGCTCGAATGCTTCAACGGTCAGACCAGCGGCAACCCAAAAGCAATCTTGTTGAGGGAAGAACCACCCAGTGCCCGTTAGTTTCGCGAGATCATCTTGTGGCGATCCTGACGAAGGGGGAGGCGAAATGAAGGGGAACTGCGGAACTGCGGCCGCGCTGGGGAGCTTTAAGTTTGTATTGTACCCAAAGCCGCCAGTGATACCAGTGATTTGAGCAAACTCAAGGGTTATAAGAGGCCCGTTCAAGATGGCATAGACGAAAGCCGTTGTATATTCTGGATCGGTCATTGTTCCGTAGAAACCGGCTGCTGCAAACATCCAAGGCTGGAAGGCTATGCTTACAGCACCCTGGTAACCATGAACAGCCGATGTATTGATGACTTCGAACATGCCAGCCATGAGCAAAGGCGGCCTGTCAAATGCGGCGGCCATCCCATCAATCGAGAACGATAACATATCAAAGGTCACATTGCTTAGTGATCCTCCGTCTTTTGAAAAGTCCACTTTGATGGCGGCGCCAAGAAGAGAGAAGGCAACCGGACCAAGAGCAATAGAAGCGTCTAGTTTTACCGAGAGCACAGACTTAGAGTAACTGAGCCCTAGGTTACGAACAGATAGCCCGCCAACTGTCTTCTGGTATTCTACCATACCGGAATTGCCATCTTTGGCTGAATCGTCACTGGTGTTATCATCAGTAGTAGTCTCGGCCCCATCGGTAGCATCTGGACTATCAGTCTTAGGAGTGCTAGCCCCGAAGGTATAGTCGAGGGCAACATTCGGGGTGCCTGAATTACTCTTTAAAACAAGCATGAAATGCATTCCATTCTTTATTAGCACGTCGGTTGGCTGAGGGTCTTTTTTTACTGGCTTGAACGGTAAGTTCTGCAAGCTATCCGTGGTTAGCATTTGGTTGATAATGTCGACATCAGCTTTCGTTAAGCCATCGGAACCAGTTTGCGGCTGTACCCACATGAACAGCGCTTCGTCAAATGGTTGTGGGATTTTGCCAATTAGTGGGACGTCAAAGGTTGGAAATGAGCTCATTGATGCCACAAAAACTCGTTTATAGGGAAGCTTTTTATTGGCGGCGTCAGTCGTGCAGTACTGGATGTATTGGAAGGTGAAGGTTGTGATCGCTGTGGCTATCTGGACGGCGGCTGTAAAGAACAGTCCTGGTGTCCCACTGGGAAGCGACTGCATATCCAACTTGATAAAGTCTGTTTCAGACGATAACTCGATTTCAACTCCTGTCACAAAGTCGGGTAAATCTCCCGTAGTGCCAATCAAGCCATTCAACACGTCTCCGAGGGTTATTTTCCGTCCCTTGTTCACCGTGAGATCGGCTTCGGCCGAAAAAGTCCAGACAGAGCCCTGGCCATCCTCTGATGGTTGATTGTTGTACTTGAGGTCGAGTTCAACAGAGCCAAAGTGGAGCTGCGCGGCTAAGTCGAGACTCGAAGCCTTGCCAGCTGCATCATATTTGTATGTTACATCAACAGAATCAATCAGGATGCTCTGAAGCACTGGGGCTATAGCACTTTGGATATCAGAGTTGAAGAATTGATACAATGTCGATGCCCAAAGGTTGCTCACAGAACCGGTCAATGTCCAGCCCGCGGAAGAATAATCAATGGAGCCCAGTATCTGAGCAGGACCAGCGTATTGTGGATCAGCGATTGGATTAGCTTGGAGGAAGACATGCACTCCAAGTGATGCAGCGAAACCGGATGTGCCTGTCGTGTTAAACTGGTACGACATGGCAAGGTCAATCTCATCCAATGATATGACGGGGACGGGAGTGGACGCTGCCTGATCGGCTCTTATGACAGCAGTAAAAGCCACACCACCGGACCCTATCAAAAGCTTGGCTTGAGTGACCAGTGTGGGTATCTCTTTTGGAACATTGTCAAATCCAGCGAGCTGGCCCAAATCGAGAAAGCTGGGCCAATTGCTCCAATCAGTGACCGTAAGAGGTTTGAAGAATGCATAGTTTTCAAAATCTGGCAAGAGGCGCAAATCCAGGTCATCAGGGTTGAATATAGGGGCTAAAAGAGGTTTGTTAGAAAGGGATTCCTGATTGTCATTCAAAATTAGTCTTACCTGTCCATAAATCTGCTTCTAAAGAGCTGCCACTGGCGGCGCCTGAACCTGCAAGGTACTTGTAAGTGAGCAAGAAGAGCAAGTTTTGTTTGTTGCAAGTGACTTTAAGCTCCATGTCTAGTGTGAGGGATGTAAAGCTAAGTTTGCCCGTATTGGGATCCGAGGAAAATTCCAGTTGAACACGTCGGAAGTCGAAAGAAGGTAGCTGAACACTGCCTGCTGTGCCGCTCAGCCATTTCGTGAAGTCGAAAGCATCACTTGGTATACCGAGAGCTGACCCCAGCCAATCCAAAATCTTACTGGTCGTTGACTGTAAGACGAGCTCGACCACTATGGAGCTTTGATTGAGCTCAAAATTGACGTCAAATACAATATCGTAGCTGCTGAATTCAAACTCCGCTGTCAGAGCCAGCGAGCCAATTGATTGAACTACAACACTAGTGGCACCTGAAGTCCATATACTCGACCTTCGGGCGATCAATGATGCACTGTTAATCTTGAAAGTGCCAAGTATGCTGAAAACCGAGTTCAGAGAGGATTTCGCATCATCCGAAAGATCAAATTCCAAGCGGGATGTCGTTTTATATGCAGCTTGGGGCTGGAACCAGATCGCATTCCGACGACCTTTGGCCGCATCTGACGATGTAGGAAGATTTAAGGTCATGGGTCCAATGATTGCGGCGATGAATTTGTCAGACAGAAGGTCATTGAGACCTACCCATGCGATCAATTCGGAGATTGTCACCGTGTTTCCTGGTGGTGTCTTTGAAGCATCCAAGCCGAAAATGAGGGCGGTGGAGCCGTCCCGGATTCCAAACGGCGGCGGTGTCGCAGGACTAAAGGTATTGGTAAGCACCGCTTCATCTGTGGTGAAGGTTAACGTTGGGGGGGTTGTTGAAGAAGAACTAGACTCTACGGGATTGATAGGTGGAAGTTGAGTAATGAACTCGAACGCTCCGATATTCGCATCCGTAGACACGCCACTTGTGATCATGGAGAGGCCCTGTGCCCCTACACAGTCTTTCAGCCAGGCTCCCCATTCGTCACTTGGATCAACAGGGACGACCTCGCCTGGTGAAGTCTTGGTGGGATCCTTAGTCAATGCTAGAACCGCAGAATGGAGAGTAGAGATGATGCCATCCCAAGAACTTGTATTTGCAGTTTGGCTATAGTCTTGGGTGACGGGAGTGATGACCGAGGACGAGGTAGCAGTTGAATAGATATACCACGCTGCAGCAGGATTTGAATCACTCGGGTCATCTGGGATAATTGGTAATCCCTGTGGCGCGAGTGCTGGCGCGTCAAGGTCGTCGTCACCCGCGTAAGCATTCTCATCATCCCAATCAATCTCGTCGGGATTTGTTCCGACACCGGGATCAAACGCATTGGCAGCATTTCGAGAACTCGTAACAAGTTCATGATCAGTCAGGTCTGGTAAGGGTGCAGTCTCGTCAAGTTGCTTTAGCCTCGGCTTTTTGTTTGGCACAGTGAAAGGGTCCGTAGAAGGGCCTATTGTCATTTGTTTGGTCTTGCCGGTAACGCTAGCGGTAGACGCCGTAGCGTTAGAAGGATTGATCCGATTCATTGGGCGCAATCTCCATTGATTGTACGCTTTTCTGTACATTAAACCATCAGCGGCATCATCGTCGACTGAAACCACAATGACGGACTCCTCGAGACCAGAATCTGTCGGTTTTGCCAAGTCCGGTTTGATCGTAGCTGAACCAGTTGCTGGCATTGACATGGGGCCAGGAAAGCAACAGAACTCCCAATAAGCTTTGACAAAGTTCATGATTAACAGGCTTAAGTTATCGCCATTTTTTTGGGCCGCTGCCCACTTCGCATATTCGCTATTGGCACCGCTGCCTCCCATGAGCATGCTTTGATACTGATTCTGGAGCCACTGCACAAAGGGACCAGTTGCACTTTCAAAAGCCTTCATATTCACTTTGACTTTCACCTTTTTGGTGACAGCAACGTTGGTGTACGTGCCGGAGTCGTCTTGACTGAGGTAGAATGGGTATTTAGTCGCCCATAGTCTAGGAGATCTCTTGTTGTTTTGTGCCAGTCTCGCCCATATCCCGACTACTAAGACGATCTCCCATGCTGTGAATTGTCAGCCAAGCCCTGAATCAAGTACGCGTATGGAAATGCAAAACATTGAATGGGCGCTCTGCATTCCACCTAATGAAGCTTCACTCCGGAGAACTCACCTGGATGAAAGTATCCACCGTTTGGATTCGAAGCTATAATGTTCATCGGCGCGAGATTCCCCAGCATGCCTGTCACCAAATTCATTGGTGTTGAGGAATGAGAACCGTGATGACTTAATTTCATGCTAGTGAATCGCTCAATACCACCTTTTATCAACCAATTGACAACCTTCTGTTCAAAATTGTCTTCGAGATCCCCGGCAAAGTAATGTGAGCATCTCGGCGGACTATCTGCGTTGACTTTGCTAGGCCACATGATGGCGGCAGCTATGGAAACGCGATTTGTTTTCGTGACACCAGAACTTGGCACAATCCCAACAATACCCGGTAGATCAAAAGTAGTCTCTAAGACGCCAATACAGTACATGCCAGGACGTCCATCAGCTGGTTGAGTTGAGTTAGGTGGGTTGTTTTTCAACAAGTCCTGAGGCTTCGCAGGATCGCCTGGATTGTTGCTTTTGACATTGTTGAAGAAGTTAACTCCCAGAACGTTCCATACTGGGTGAGGATTCGTTGTTGCATCGTATGCACCATCTGCGTATTTAACTTGCGCAAAAGGGTAGTTGACCTTTTTGCTTTTAATTGGGACAGCTACTTGGATCAGCTCCGGGGGTCCAGGAGTGCGTGAAAGTCTTCCAGGCAGGCCATTGAGTTTGTTTGCACCGCTTCCCTTCGTTGATTTTACGTTGGGACAGTAAAACACGGTTAAAGGTTGCGGTGGGCTAGCGGTGCTCCATTTTAAGTAGCTGATGTTGGTACCTGAATTTATGGCAGCTTGAGCATCTTCGATAAGAGTATTTACTAGGCCTCCATGATGATCCTCATCCCAGTGGGACATCACAATGGTATCGAACTGCAATGTATTTGTGGCGTTTGGGAATTTATACCTGCCACTTTTATTGAAGAAAGTGACCATCCGAGTAATAGGACTATCATAGCTGACGGCGATGACATCAAGCCCGGGTATCTTCCGGCTTGCAGTACCGCCATCGATAAGGACTGCCGCATGGACTTCAAGAGGAGGAATGCCGCTCTTTAACAGTAGATGAATTGCACAGTCACCAACTTTAACGTTGATGTGATGCGACTCAACAAACCATACGGACATGATGAATCCAATAGAGCGTGCTGTTTAGCCTCGCGAGTATTTTTGATTGTTTTAACTGGAGAACCGCAATAAGTAGAGTTATAATATGAAGACTCAATCTTGCCGACACCGCTCCCAGTTCTAGGACATTGGATAGAGAAACTGTGGTGGAAAGAGCACAGAATCTGAGAGCTAGATGAGACTTGGAGGGTTGCAAAGGCAGAACACGAACAGTATTAGGGATTCGTGTGGGTTTTCTCCACCGATAGATGTTAACCTCTATCCTGGCGCCTATCAAATCCCGTTAAACTGTCATAATCAATAATCAGGATGGCCAGTCCGGGTCGGAAATCCCGTTCCGTCTTTCAGCCTTAAGGCCATCATTCTAATCTTGATCTATGACTAGCTGAACGGAACGTCTTGGGTGCGGGGGTTGGAATCTTGGGCAATGGCTATGAGCTGTGATTATCAGTAGCAGACTTGCATTAGTAGGAATGCCCGCTATCTTTTGTCCAACAGTAAGTACAAGTGAGTTACAAAAGGTACCTAGGGTTGAGACAATTAATTCTGCACACTTTACCCCGCAATTAAGATTTTCTATGCATATGTCATGCATGATGCTTGAGACTCAAGTCCTCGAGAATATTCAAACTGTGCTCAACCACACTATAGCAATCAGTGTTGAAATATGTGACCGAATGCATGAGTCTGTATTTGGAGATGACTTTCAGATGTGTGCGGCTGAGGTGACTGGGGTCACCTGAAGTCGGGTCAGACAGTATCTGCATTTGCCAAGGGTGCGTCGGCGCATGTGTTACGCGTTGGCAAGAGCTCAGAGACGGATTCCGACTCGTTGATTAAGGGTATTTGCCTAGTATTCGATAGCATTTTCAAAACTCATCCATGCGAACTCTGTCAATACTGTGGGCGTAACTCTTAGGTACTTCGGCTGGCCTGCAGCTGCTAACGTACCATTGCATCGATTGACGTTGAACGGGTGTGCGAGTTGCAGGATGGTGACAGGGGGAAGAAAAAGAAAAACAAAAATAGTGGGAATACTCCACCAGCATTTGTGTAACCAACTTTTCCTCAAGAAATCTGAATAGCGGTACAATTGTATGCAAAAATTTTTCTAGGTAATACGTAATGACAACTACTACACCATTTCATATATTTTTTATGATTGATTTTTTAGCCGATATTTCCATTAGATAAGAGATTCCTTTGTTCTTGTCATTCTTATTAGAAAGCAATTATTGTGTTTATGAAATGGAAATAATGTAGCACACCGACCTCAAAGACGGCGCCGAGAATTAATTTCTAGGCATCGGTAGTTGAGGAGTCTTTAAAGAAAAGGACTGGAAATGAAATATTCCCGAATTATAGGACGATGCCAATGTTGATCTCGCGTTGGAGTATATTTTATCACATTTATTGGTTCCGGTTTTCATGCTAATGTAGTCATTAATGAATTCCATTTTAGCTTATGGTAGTGAAGGATAACACGTGTATTGTAGAGTAGAGGAGCTACATTAAACTGTAAAGCAATTGGAGATAACTTTGAAATTAAATACAAAAAAATGAGTAATCAGCACCCTAAAGACTTGTTCAACGGAAGTCCGCACTCTTGAAATGGCCTTTTTAGATCCAAACCGTAATCCGAAACCATTCCTTGTCAAATTTTCCTAATTCCCTTTGGCCGCAAAGATTGGCGCTTTCATCTGCAGATAGCCCTCAATTGCAGTATAAGGACCTTTCTCATACCTCGGCCGAGAGTCAACCTGAGCGACTCCTAGAGGTGTAAATTCCGAACCTGCTGTGGGGTTTGAAAAATAAGGTTGTAACCAGTTCCATTCAGCTACCTTCACCGATGGAAGTTTGACACCCGAGGGCTTATCCTCAGGCGTTGGATCTCCGGAGAGATTTGGTGGGGGTGGTTGAGCTGGGACGTCATTGGTGACCATAAGTGGCCCAAAGTGAAAGAAAGCCGTCATAGTCTTGAGAGCGGATTCCCAAGTCCAATTTGGTAGTGTCAACGGTTTAACAGGGAGAATACTGGTATAAACGTTCACAGGCAGGAACGGGTCCATGATACAGCCAAACACGTTGTCTACGAGCTGGTTGTTTCTTGCATCCTCATACCTTTTGGCCGTACCAATATAGTGAGAGTTTGGATCAGGCTCCGGGTCTTCATAATCAACAGGATTGAGCCAAAAGGATGATAGAATTGGATATTTATTACCATCAGTATTGCTGATGGGAAAGACAATGGAGCCGTCTGGATCGGCGTAGCTGGTATAAAACTTGCTTGTGTCAAGCTCTTTCCCAGCATACTTTGCAGGATCATTAAACGCTCTGAAATATCCAACCAACCCATCGTGAGGACGTGCTTTATCGCCAAGCTTGAAAGGGAATGTGTATTGTGGCGTATGAGGGTTAGTATCTTTTTCAAGTAAGGCATAAGGTTGGGGTAAGCCTTGCTGGCTCTTCAACTGAGTTTGTGAGACCTTTGCGTCAGCAGCAAGCTCTAAAGAGACTCCAATATTGGCTAACGCAAGCGGTTTCCCAATTAGAGCATTGATGAACTGATTGTAGGCAGATGGAGCTGCTGTACTGTTTGAAGTTGCAGTATTAATCATATCAATAAAGGCTTTGAGATACTGCTCACCGTTCACTGGATCGATGAGTTTGAGGATCAAATCACCAAGTTGAGTCTCCGGAGTAGACGTGGAACTTGGTTTGAAAGGTAGCCATGTTGGGCCTGCAGACGTGGGATGAGGGTTGTTTGGCGCGGCGATCCGCACTTCACAATAAAATTCACCTTCGCTTGTGAAGAATTGGATCCCATTGTCGACGTAGTTGACGACAACCCAACCCCAAATTGGGTTCTCCCATTCTGTAGTTGGCCTCCAGTACGCAGTTGGCTGTGAAGTATCGCTTATTACAAACGATGCGTCCAAGCGAGCCGATTGGTTGATGGCAGGACTGACTTGCATGAACTCACAGATGCCTGGAAGTTTCTGGGGGATTGCCACATTTGCATACCCGTCTGGAAGCATTTGGGGCTCGTAATAGTCACTTATGCAGGGATATAGCGGTGGTGGACCAGCCAAAGTAGGTGTCGGATCAATCGCGCATGCGGTCTGGCCGAACTTGTCAATAATATTGAGCTTGGTCATTCTGAACTGGCCATGAGTTGCAGGCTTGAATGCAGGCTTGGCCGAACCAAGTGAGACGAGTGTCGCATACGGGGTCAAGTCTGACTGAACGTCGATGGCTTGAATCTGCTTGATGCCAAGACCAGCATTTGCGCTTGTCTTGTACGCCTCTTGAAGAGGCAGCAATGTTGTTTCAACAGCGGCGGGTACGCGAACGTTTGGTTTGAGATGGCTACCTTGTGCTAGCGTGATCAAGTGGTTTGTAAAACCATCTAATGGAGAGGATGCAAAAGGTAGGGCCGCGACATTCAGGAGCAACTTGTCTCGTTCGTCTTTGGACAGAATTGGGTCAAGAATAGATGCAGGCGTGCTGCTAAACAATTGCTCAAGCTGTCCCTTCAAAGAAAAGCTTGGTTGTGGGAGAAGTAGGATCCTACCAGAGAGCGTTCTGGTATCCAATTTATCATACTGGACATCATCAGGCAAGCCGTAGCGGACATTTGCGGCGGTTCCGCCACGAGCAGTTTGCTCCTTCAGCGCCCAATACGAATAGTCGACGTGATGGTACTCTGCTTCCCATTCCATGAACAATGGGAACCAAGGCTGTGTACTCTCCCAGCGATCTCGCCAAGGGGTATCTGCTGGCGGGCTCTGGCCTGGCACAGCTGGTCCTTGATCATGGTAGAGAGGCGGATAAGTAGGTGTCGGTGGTGGATCTGACGCTGTCGTAGTAGTAATATCTGATGGTTTGTCTCCCTGCGGAGGGGGCTTATTTGCCAGAAATTCCTGGATCAGAGCGAGGCCAGTCGCTTGAGCCGTCGGAGGCAAGCAACCCAAAAAAAACTCTGATGACTGGCCAGTGTCTGGTTGACCGTAGGTCGCAATTTGTGTGTCCAAGCGAATTAAAAGTGAGTCCAAAAAGTCAACAGGCCAACCAGATCCTAGCTTGCCAACAAATAGGGTTGGGTCACGCTGTGCTGAGTACTCTGGATGTGTGGCCTCTTTTGGCGTTTGGGATAAATATCCGTTCTTGGGATCTTTCAGTGTGTTTATTGCGTCTGTTTGATCGGTAATTATCTGTATCAGATTTCCTCGAGCTGTGTCCAAGATCCCCGCACGTGTTCTGTAATCTGCTATCTTTGTTGAATCTGTATTATCAATGTCCGTTACGAACTGCCACCAAAGCGAGAACGTATCCCATTGTTTCTGCTGCAACATTCTACTCGCTCCGTCATACAAGAACTGGGCTTGATTCAAGAGTTTCAAGTTCTTAATATCGTCAGGGGAGGGTGGAGTTGCAGGATTGTTGGCATCTATTGGCAAAGTGTAATGCTTGCCCCCGGCAACTCTTGAAAAGTTATAATTCTGAACTTCATCGCTTCCTGCTAGTTGGCCGCTGGCACTATCACTCTGAGCTCTAAGCAGGTCTCCCAACAGACGCACGTCATTTTCATACTCTCCTTCATGATGAGCTTCAAGGTATGATAAGAGCGCGTCCAGAGTGGTAGTCCCAACCGCAACCTGCATTTCGTTGGCAAGATCCACAGAAAAGTCGTTCGCTGGAAGATTCTTCGGCTGGGTATCCTTTGACCACGTCATGTGCCATTCCACGCCGTACATTGCGCCGTGGCATATCGTGTTGATTTTCGCAGTTGAAGTTAACCAGTCGTTGAAATTGGCAGAGTCTCTTAAATTTAGAGGCAGCTTGCCCAATACGTCTTGGTGAGCCTTTCCATCACCGAAGGGGTCACCTCCTCGATCACTATGCCAGCCGATCACATAGTAGTCGGCAACTGCATCGGTCAATGACCCTGCCGGTTGCCCTTTGGCATCATAATATTGGAAGGTATCGATCATCGAGAACACATTACTATTGTGTGGTTGATAGTCAGGAAAAAGTTGATTTGAGCTATTCAGCAAACTCAGATTGACCGCTGAAGGGTCTTTCTCTGTCCATCCAGCCGCGAGTTGCCGTTTGCCAATGAATACTTCTGCTTGCTCCTCAATACTGGTTTCGTCGGGATGGGCAGCATTGGTTGCTGTTGAAGCAATGAAGGGTGAAACATCGACCTGAAGGTCGGCATCATCGTCTAGATTATCAATGTATTGGAGAGTATCACTCTCGAGTATCCATGCATCAACAGCTGGCACCGTACAGCCGGCCGGGAGAGGATTCGGAACGGTTGTGATTGCATTTGGATCCAACGTTCGAATTACCAGCCAACGATTTGGAGTGTTTGGATACGTTGGTGCTGGTGCTTGTGAGCTATCTGACCCAGGTTGATTACTTGATGATTCAGGAGTCGCAGAGGCTCCAATGCGGTACAATCGAGGTAATATCCAATGGACATAGACACCCAATCTGTTACTTCGAAGGTTCGCGGGGTCTTCGCTTCCCAAGACCGACGTAACTCGTTGGTTGTACTTGGCAGGTTTCGCATTGTGAACGTCTACGTGGTCCAATGTGTCGTTCTGAAGAACAAAATTCTCTATACGGAGAAAAGTGTAATTGGGCTGAGTGATAGGGGCAATTCTGGCATCTTGATCGCAAACATCAGGATTGAGGACAAAAGCGTCCAACTTCATGGGAACCGAAAGATTGTATGTGTCCATGTTGACGTTTGGATGTGGTGACGAAGAAAATCTTCTCGGGGACTTGCTATAGGCTTTCTTTGGCAGACGCTTCGATCGTGAGACTTTCTGAGCTATGAAGCTACTCCGCAGATAAGCTACGAAAGTAGGAGACTCGGGAAAGGTTATTGACGGCAGCACTTAGGGGCGGGGTAATTGCTCAACTGAAAGATGCTCTATACAATTTTCCTGGAGAAAATAAATACTAACCAATGCTATGCAATGCGACCTTGGCATGTCCCCGGCTCAGGACGTGGGGTGGATAGTCTAGACACGCATCTTGCCTGTACTATGTACTCGATCATGACTGGACCCCATACTAGCAAACTTTAATCACAGTTCAGCTGAAAACCGGCTAACGGCATGTCAATTGCAGTGTCGAACTTGATGCACCAGATAAATCTGCGCGGCTAATATGTTATCAGACTGCATAATTCAGAAGGAGGCAACGGGAAGAAGTTGAATGATACAGCTAACAATCACATGCGCGGTCTCAATATATGCAACTTCATGCACGCTCCAGAATGTACAAGAATGACTTGGCGTATTCAGCCCCGAGCAAGGAGCAAAATCAAAGAGGTAACCTAACCAGCTGAGGTGCTAGTCCAGCTCCTAGATAATTATGTTCATTATTGTCAAGAAACCAAGATCCTAGACACATCACAGTTTGAAGATTACACCTGATATGCAAGCGTGAGACTGAGTTCTCATTAATAAACCAATATACTATTGTGTTACATGCTTCATTCATTTCCGAGAACAGCGTCTACCAACATATAGATATGAAATGCAACCACCACTGCGTGTGCTTCGTTAATCGTCGAGTGGTCCTGTATACATTGTGAAGACCTTTGCTCCGGTCTTGGCATAAAATGCGTAGCAACTGGTGCCATCGTTGACTACTGCAATTCCTGAACCGATCTGGACGTCTGAATTATTCAATAGTCAGTTCTAGTCCTTAGCTAAGAAGTACGAGTTCTCTTACTATTAGCCACTTGGTTCGGGTCTCCCCAACGCTTTTTGGTGCCATTGTAAATGACTTTGTTCAGGTTGTTTCCATTGTCCATGTAGAACAGATACATATTCATTTGGCCCTCGGGATTTTTTGCCGTTGTAACAGCCATCGGGTTTCCAGCCGATGCATTGTTAGTTCCCTTGATCGGATTCACTGTTTTATGAAGTTAGGATTGTCTCCTAGTGGCATTCTCTTGTGGCACTTACTCGCTCCCTCGTCAGTCGACATGTAGCCAATTGGATTCCCCCCGCTATTCATCTGACCTAAAATGAAGCGGTTATGGTTTGGATCATCAGTTCTGTAACATATGGCGAGGCGAGTCTGCGGGAGGATTTGAACAGAAGCTGTGGGATACGGCTGGAACGATGTTGCGTTAATATTTATGGAATATTCGATCAATTGTGGCAGAGCAGGGTTCGCGGGATTAGGTCTATATCTGAGTTAAAATAGTTTAGGATATATATTATACTTTGGGAGAAATACCCAATAAACGTCACATAATCATTAAAAGTCCCATCGGTAGTGGCAGCTAGTGCACTGTAGGTTCCAGTAAGGGCAGGTGAAGAAGGAGGGCTCCCCTTGGTGTTGACAATCTGGTCAATAGGATTGATTGAGGGGCTGATACCAGATGCAACATTGGCAACTTTTCCGTCGCCGCCGGTGAAGTTTGTGACTCCGTAACATTGGATCTATTCCGTGTAAGCCAGCAAGGCAGGGCTACTACAGACCTTTTTGACAACGTACCACATTATTCTGGCGTACGACCGCAAAATCACCCGGCTGAGTGATGTTGCCGTTCTGAACGTTGTTGTCTGTGTATTCAGTTGACTGAGCTGATTGGTTCAAAGCGCGATGCTCAACAGCTAAGTTATAGGTGTCGGTGCAGTAGAACAGGAGCGTCTCAGAAGTGTTCATAGGGTTGATGATAGCGGTGACTGAACCCATTGGAGTGATCGGAGTTAAGTCACCTTGAGCTTTTAGGGCTGAAGATGAGGAATATGACATAGTGGTTATGATTATGAGTTTATGATGATGAAATGTGCATAAATATGGCCTCAGCTTGAAGTTTGTTGAAAAACGGTGCACGATAGAAAGCAGATAGACGCACTGAAGCACGTCGGTTTATATAATGAGTTAGTCATGAGGTCACCGGCCAAAGTTTCTGTATCATTCCAAAGGCCAATATGCTCGTCTTCCAGAGTTCTTTGTCCTCGTTAGGTATTGGGACTGTGGTAATGTCTGCAAGACTGGGCAGTGTCAATTTGCTGTTCTCGTTTGCCTCTGCGCAACGCTTCGTCAGATTGCAACAGCTGTTAACTAACAGGGGTAAGTTCAGCCCTAGCGAGTCGGGGCTGGCGGCCCGGCTAGGGTTCTGTGGGAATGGTGGTACAGGGACGGGACGAGCTGCACGCGAAAACAATCCCGTCCTGCCTGCGACGTAGTGCCCATACCACATGCGGGGTAGCTCAGCCCCCACGTTTTATTGGACGCGGTCCAGAATGTACATTCATGTATCGATGTATCTGCATATCATGCCGTAGACTACCATCTCCATGCATCAAATCAATGACATCTATAACGACAATAAAACGATCGAACGAAACTCGGCTGAATGGAGCTCAGCTGAACGAATTCGAAGCCCAGAAATGCACCCGAATTGCCCTCCGACTCGATCGGTCGATCAAATGTCTCAGAGAACACATTCCAGTAGCTGCAAGTAAGACTAATAGAATCTAGTAACGGATATCACTTGTAAATTCGGCAGCGGCAGTCAGTTTGTCGAGACACGATAGCTGTTTCACAACATGTGATGGAAGAGAGATATGGAGCTAGAGCTGAAGGCCCACCAAAATCAATTCAGACGCTTGGCAACGGCCATATTGCTTGCCATATTGCTTGCCAAAGTATAGACGTTCCACTCTAGCTCAAGCAGAAGAAAGAACTTGGATACGTTTTGACCACTCCTTGAGAGCCTATGTTCGCGGACTTTCATTCTTGATCAAAACTTCATTGTCAATACCACTGTCGTTCATGAAATGTCATCTTCAACAAACATCTTCAAGTCGCCCAGGCATCTTGTCTTCCGCCATGGACAAAGGCTCCTGAGAAGTCTCAACGAAGGAGACAATGCCTCCACAGGTCTTGCTCCGGGAGAGGAGCTGTTGCACTCGTTTTACCTCCCAGGCCTACAAACTGGCTCGCATACCATCTCCGTTGTGCAATCCATCAACGCTGGAGAGTCCAAGACACTTGCTAGCCAGCAGAAATTCAACGTCGTTGGACCGCGATTCGCGCTGCCTGACAACGCAATCCATTCGAGTTATCCACCTCAGGGATATCAAGAAATGGTGGAATGCCTCCCTCATGTCATCTTTAACGATGCCACCTTTCCGTGGGAAAGGGTCGGGAGCTATAATGCCGAGAATCCTCATCCACCAGACTACGATCGGAATCGAACTCCATGGCTTGCAGTCCTATCCTTTACCCAGGATGAGTTGAAGCTTCCTCCTGCGGCCATGGATCCCAACACCGGTATTTTCACAAAGGTCAAAGGGCTCGAAAAGGGCGCTGTTCAAGGCCCGACATTCTCTATCAACATGTCGGTCTCGCAGATTAGCAATATACAGCAAACCGTCAGTCCAGTAACGTACGATGAAACAGTAGACGGTGCGGCTACGAGTGACATGTTATTGCTCCCTCGAGCCCTTTTCACAAGTCTTTTCTCCAAATACGACCCGAACGGCAAACCAGACGCATCAGCTCCGTATGTGTATCATCACCGCTATCTTGCACATAAACGGGACATTAATAATCAGGGAATGGCGTTGTCTGCTGCTGCGAGCGAAGATGACACTGGTTCATTTGGCGTCATTTTCTCCCATCGCTCTGGCCCAGTGGATATCACTGCACCCACGCCGGTCTATGTTCATCTCATTTCGATTGAAGGGATTGAGCAAATGACTCCGTGGCCGATAGCAGATGGTACAGCATACGTTGCTGTGTCGTCCCTTTATAGCTGGAGTTACCTATGTCTTCCCCCTGACACTCCTACGATTCGTGATGAATTTGTTGGCTTAGGAGACTCTGTTTCACTCCTATCGCCCACAATGGACACAAAGAATCCTTTGTTTGCGAAACCAGGAGGCCCCGAGATTTTGAGCCGTCTTCAGGCTGGGTTTACTATTTCTAGATATAGACTCCAGACAGGCGAGCAAACGGCTTGCTTGATCAGAGGCCCTTTTGTGCCCACCCAAGACCCGCCAGGGCCCCCTCCTTCGTGGTGGCCAAGCACTTCCTTGACCGGGACAGACCTTCAGATACTTGATCAAGGAGTAGGCATCATGGACATCACTTATTCTGCAGCCTGGCAGTTGGGTCGAACAATGGCGATTGCAGACCAGGCATTTGTGGCTGCCTTGGGAAATGTGAGGAAATACATTAACGACAACAGCCGTGCAATAGCACAAGCAAACGCCTTGAAGGAGACGGGAATGTACAAGTCCCGAGAAGAACTTCTCTCTTCGCTCCCTCACACGGTCGAGAGTCTCCAAGGATTGCACAAGAAGAAGAATCTGACGAAACCAAATTCTATGCTTCATCGTTGGTTCCGACCGGTTGTGAAGCCTCTCGACATGTCGTATCACGGAGACACACTAGCACCTTATCTTGCCGAAACCCCGAATCAAGCCGCGATGGACGTCTCGAGCACACCTGACAAGAATGATCCAACGAAGCCCTCAAATCCAAGTGTTCCTTACGACGAGTACAACACACCGTTCTCTGTAGATTGGGTGCTTGTTCTTCGTTGGGTCCTTGATCGACTTTTCTTCCATAGTGTACCTGCTCATTATCTTCTTACAGATGCAAGCCATCTGCCCCCAGAGAGCTTAAAATTCTTCCGAGTGGACACAAAATGGACCGATGCGATGATCGATGGCGCCCTAAGCTTGGGCAACCATTTCTATCAACAATCGGATCCAGATCGAGATGCCATCAAGGCTGCCATTGAGAGATACAAAACAACTCCAAACTCAGTTCTCAAGTATCCACCTCCTCTACCCAAGTACGGCTGCTTCGTCCGTTCGGCATTAATCACGAAGTTTCCAGACATCATTGTGGGGATCGGGCCAACAGCACCAGCGCCAACAGATGCACCAATTCTCTTGGGGCATGAGATCATAGATCCTGGAACCATGCTATGCCTTTTTTCCTCGATGCCTTCAAAGGACACCTGGAACGTCTTGACATTTACCCAGCCTCCCCATCAGCAGACTTTCATCGCCGCAGACCACATCACAGGCCCAACGGCACAGACAATCAAAGCCGAGGAGGGAATTACAACCATTCCCGCGGATACTATAGTTATGGAGTATAGGAGGGCATATACCATTCCTGATCCTTCAAAAGTTGATGATCATCACACAATACCACTTACTGGGACTTATTCTTGGACGATGGATGAGACGGGTGCAAGCCCGATGTATGTTTGGACCCAAAAAGATCCCAAGACGGGTGCTCCCTATGACGTTCGCACATTATTGATGGACAATCTTGCCCCAAACTATCTCACCCAGTTGCAAGCACAAATGGATAAAGCCTGGTTCGACGATTCTACAGCTACCTCGGCCCTAATGGCTTGGCAGCAGAACGATCCTTCTTACAGTCTGACCATCAATCTTTCAGGCTCAACTATGGATTTTCAACCAGAGATCCGCTCAATACTCCCCACTAGGCCTAGCGAAGCTCGGAAGCCGGTTCCCGAAAAAACCTGTTCCACTCCGCCTCAGTTTACCACGCCCGTCAAACACATAAAACCTGTGGATCGTAATTCGGGTGAATACTCCCATCCTGTCCTCACTGTACCACCCCATCGCAATGCTTTTCGTGCGATACCCCTCGATCGAAAGGAGATTGGGATAGGCTTCCCCACTAAGCCAGTATTTCAATATACGTTCTCGCCCACCTCCAGTCCCGCTGTTTTCCCGAGCCCCGGCACAATACCTATGGGAGGTGTCGCGCAAGACATTCTTTTCACCATCCGGCTCACAGACCATGCTGGCAGCTGGCCGCTTAGCCAAATTTGGATCTCTATTCCGTACGGGGTCCCTCCAACGCCTGGGCAGCCTGGTCAAATCTACACGCTCACCAACGCACCTCCGACTGGCGCATACATGCTTTCCAACCTTCGTTTCAACCCATTAATATCCAGGAGCGATGATACTAACTCCCTAGTCATCCGCCTATTACCCCGGTCGACGAACGGATACGTCCCCGCAGCGGCTTGTAATGAGCTAAATTTTGTGTTAACAGGCGTGCAGGTGAATACGAGCTCAATACAACCGTACTATGTGGCGCCAGTTATTACTGAGTACTACACGAATCAAAGGAATTTTCCAGCAACCGGCACCCCGATCATGCAACTCGTGACTGCGACTTGAAAGCCAGGCGAGCTTGGAGTAAAAGATTCAGTTATGGATAAAAGAGTAGCGCTGAGATCTAGCACACCACATACCTTCACTTTTTCTGCGTCTTATGTCTTATATCGCTATATTTTTATGAAATTAATTAAACGAATAGTATTAAATCTGACTTGCGTGACAATACTCTTAATAACAAAAAAGCCATCTTGCAAATATATTTATAGATAATAAAAAACAAATTTAAGGTAGGTTAAGGGTGGGTTTAGCTGTGGGATATCCTTATCTTGTAAACCTTATATCAGGAAAAATATAAAAGATAATGAAAAGATCTTTAGGACTCTACAATCATCCATATAGCCTTCAGCTATGTATTACAAAACCTTAATTAAGGTATAATGCTGCACTCTTTGTCCTTTAACAGTGTTCAATAGGAGCTTGGGAGGGAGAACAAGATGTTGTACAATATATTCCAGATCGCATTTGTGGATTCCTAGTTCTTTTCGAGGTATATTAGCAGATTTTAATTCTGGGATGGCTAGTACTCAGTTCTTACCTCGCGGCAGAGCCATTTTTAAAGTTGGACTGAGGTGGCCTTGATTCGAGCAATGATAGCGATAATACCGATAGTACTATATATTAACCCTTATATATCCTTCGTACATTTAGGTCAAGAAGACTGGTTCTTAACAAAATTTTGGTAGTGAAGCGGATGTCAGTCTTTATATGTCATCTGTATTCTGAGCGCAGGAAAAAATGGTAAGATCCCGATTATATATAGCACCAATCCTGAAGTACAAAGCTTTTTGAACTTCGGGCATGATATGAATACAGGTGATAAAAAGCGAAATAAAGATGAGCTAGTTAGATGCGGATTTTGGGCCTGAAACAGTACAAGCCAATAAGTCCCGACGTCCTTTTGAAACGTGCTAATAAACCGGAACCACTGACAACACACATTCAGACATAAATTACCACAACCGGATACATTACATTGTGTTGTTTGGATTAACCGAAACGAGCGAATACCCCATGGCCTTGGCCTTTTACGTTGTAGTTTACAAGACTATCTTGCCTGTACTCCCACGAGTTTGCCATATTCTCGAACAGTTTCGCAATGGTGCATACGTGGTAGATATTAAAACATGGAGATCACAAGTTTTGGGACTTTGGATATAAAGCCTCGACTTTAGGTGGGCTCGTAGATCTGCTGGTTTCAAGTAGGAATACTGTATTTTAATATAACGGACGAGACACTACATAAAATGCATAATTACAAAATATTTCGATTTTTATTAAAGTAATGTATCCCCGTTCGACGAGCCCAGACAGTTCCCGCCACGCCCAGCGCCGCAGCGCCAACTGCCATCTCTCTCAAGAATCACGGACTAACAGCTCGCAAGTGAACTTGCGACGTACCTTGTTCGGCCTGAAAATCCACGCCATTCTTCCCGATTTCCAAATCAGGTCGATCGGGGTAATCAGCATTAGGGATCCAACCGAACTCGGTGAAAAGTCCAGCAGCGCAACTCAAATCTTCCCCGCTGAGAGAACAGACGAGAGGGTGGTAGTACTTTACATAAGCTGGGTCGATGAAAAATACGGTTAGAATATCTTGAGTTGGGAAGTTGTCCGAATCAATAAAAACTATCCACCCCGACGAGACGACCGAGAGATAACCCGTATCCGAGTTCAAATGCATCAACGTCCTCTCCCCTGCGAAGGGTGAGAAGTGGGTAACAGATACAAAGGGAATACCGGGCCCCGGGTCCGATGCGTTGTAAATGTATTGGCCTTCTATGGTGCTATCCTTCGCTTGTATGTACATAGCAGTGAGGGTGACGGTCGATGAGATTGATGTCACGGTGCTAGTCGCTGTGCTGAAGACGGTTGAAGTGAATACTGTTGTGGAAGATTCAACGGTCTCTGAAACGACAATGTTGGTTGTGAAAATTGTAGATGTTACCGTAGATGTTACCGCAGATGTGACTGTAGATGTTATTGTAGATGTTACTGTAGATGTTACTGTAGGTGTAGTAGTCACGGTTGGGAATAGAAAGCCAGTGAGACAGGCGCAGGCACTGGAGAAACGGGAAACGTTGAAACCACATTGCGAAGCATAGGTTGTAGGTAAGGCGTTTCCATCTCGTTTCTGTACACCAGACCCGTAAGAAACTTCGACGGTCGTGACTACAGCTGTTGTCACAAATACAGTCGTTGGCTGAGTGATTGTCGTAGTTACTGGTATCACTGTTATTGATGTGGACGGGCTGGTCACGTATGAAGTCTGGGTCGTAGTTTCAGTGGCCGTTTCAGTGGTCGTTGCAGTGGTCGTTCCAGTGATCGTTGCCGTGGTCGTTATAGTACTAAAGGCATGTTGGTTAATTCTCGTCGGGCTTTCGCAGATTTGCCTTTTGGGGTTAGACAGCTACCATACCTGACCGCAGCGGCGGTGGTAAAAGAAAAGAAAGAGGAACAATCGGTAAGGCCACGGGTAGGAAAGTTGGTATTTCTGACAGCTGATTATACACGATTCGATTAATTAAACTCCATTTTGACCTTTTCCATCTCTTTGGCAATATCATCAAATGAACCTAAGAAGACTAACCTCGAAGGCAATTGTCGGCGGCACAACCGCGCGGCTGGAGTACGGCTGCCTCGGTGGACGCAATAGAGGCGATGAGGCCGATTAATGAAAGTAGCTTCATAGTGGTGTAATTACTCTCTCAAGCTACTTTCCTCGTTATGCCCAAAACACGAAAATCTTGACTGATGGATGAAAGTTAAGATCACATAGATGCTGTGGGCAATGCCAGCCTAAGTACTTTTCTCAGGCGATATTCATATGGGATGATATAATTAGGACCCCTGAGGGCCTGCGGGATGCAGTTCATCTAGTTGCAGAAAGCCTTCATTCCGCTGCTCGCCGACGCCGATTCGCTAGAACCTTAAATTTGGTCTAGTATTATTCAAGACTAAAAGTTTTCAATAGCGAAAGAAGCCTTGGCATCACTCGTTGAGATCGAATTTAGCCCGACAGGGTCGACCGGGTCCTGTTTGCAAAGGCGCGATTTTTAGTTTACCAGGACAATTTGATATTTTTTCGTGTTGCAGCGCGACAGATCAACTTTCTGGCCGAGTCGGTGTGGGGAACCTCGCTTGGATGCACAAGTTAAATTAGTCCCTGCAGCAGGTTTGTAAGCCCCTGCGGGCGCTCGGATTGACAGGTAACGTCTAGCGTCTTCGAACGCTGAATGCGCCGGCGGAGCGGGCAAAGCTTGAAATTATGTCTCGACTCAGGGAACCGTAGCGTGAACCGTTTGAGAATCGGTATACTCGAAAGTACGATAAGAATCTCCTATCAATTCTGATTTAAAAAACATCGAATCGGGCGGGCTAATAAATAATTGTCACCGTGCAGGATCGACTGGCAATTTAATTTAATCTGTACCTGGTGCTTCTGGTCGCCCGACGGCGACACGTCGCGTTGGAGGCTCTGAGCACCCCGTCGGCCCAGTAGGGCAGCCCTCTCACAGACACACTATCAATGTTTTTTGTCGCAGGGCACGTGTAGTGTAGCTAATTCAAAGTGAGATAAAACTTTTTCGGAGAAGGACGGTTCACGCCATCTATTATTAGTTTAGTGGCTTTGGAAGCCCAAACATAGAGTGACGGGACGCATCTCGTTACGATACACGGTAGCAGGCTGGAGTCGAAGGGTGTACGAGAAAAGTAGAAAGTTTTTTCTGTTTCCTTTTTTTTCCCTTCTTTCTTTTCTTTTCCGCTTACACATTGTAATATTATTGGACTAAAAATCTTGCGGGCTGCCGGAGTTGAGCCGTTCGTGGTCTCGCACTCGTTGCTTTTTGAATAATAATTTCGTGATGCATCCTCTCAAGGAGTTGAATCGCTGAAATGTTCGAAATTCGATACCACGAACGCAAACTGGTAACAGAACGCAGGATCTGAATAGCCTGATATCTAGAGTGAATTCAGAGATGCATGGCCCCTTATTATCTATATATGGAGCTTCTAGATGTGTAAATTTGGTATGCACATGTTTTTACCGATGGTTTATCTACTAAATTTAGATATTTGATCATCATTCGGTCTTCCAAGCAATAGAGGACTGGCCACTGTTCTCACAGAATCAACCCTGGCAAAAGCGTTCTGGTATAATGTTCACAAGCGTTACAATTTTTACAAAGCACACTGCAACATGAATTACTTAGATTATTACTATCAATCAATCTAATTTTCGACCTGGTATCAGTATGGTTGTTACAATACATCCACGAACGGTTTGCATGCAGTAGGGCCAAAGGATCTGGAAACAGCTCCCAAAATTCGCGGCAAATACCACCACAGAGGGCCTGTGCTGATCGATTAGGTGTCGCTAGCACCTGAAAGTTGGTCATGTTCGAATCCTGATTTTAGGTTGATCCTACAAAGTTCGCTTTCCAGTCCAAAAGGCTGTTCCGCCGAGGATTTCGGATATTGCGTGGTGAACGCACGGCGGGCGCAGCCGCCACATGTGGCGGCCTTGATGTTTGCCTTGCCTGAGCGTCGTTCATCTGTTAACACAAGCTCGCAACAAGCTGTACGATGAGTCCGAATAACTTTTACTTGTTGCCAACAAGTTTCAGGGCTTCGAAGGTTTTTATATATATATCATTGTTTAGCGATCGGGAATCCGATCAAAATTTGTCGACTCGATTAAATTCGTTTGAGTATTCCAATACCAATTCCTATTACGCCTAATATACCATCGAGCTAAAGGTGGACCGTTCTAAACGGAGAGATGCCCGCGCTACTCGACATTATGAGCCGTGAAGAGGCTTTTAACTTTATTTTACTAATTATACTATGCCAACAAGTTGGAAAAAATTTAGAGGTAGCGGGTGACCCCCCTAACAATTGATCGAAATTAAAGATGGCGCTAATAATGACACCCCAGGCCAACCATAACTTGTCGATGGCGCTCGAGACGCAATTCAAACAGACTGGCTCTATTAAACACCTTAATCGTGCCGTGAAAGGTGCGAGAATGGTAGCGCAATCAGTACCACAAGGCCACCCCGAGCGACCTAAGTATCTAGACCACTTCGCTCGTCTCCTCCGAATAAGATGTGAACGAACCCATTCTATGAATGACCTCAATGGCGCCATAGAAGCTGCAAGGTTTGCGATACAAGCTTCACTCTCAAATGATCCTAGAAAATTTATCCGGCTGAGTTGCCTTGGTGGCCTCCTTGGGACGCGATTTAATCTAGCTGGTTCTATGGACGACCTCAACCAGTCTCTAGAGATTGCACAAACCGTAATAAATATCGCACCTCTAGACCACCCTGACCGAGATCTGTTCCTGAGCAATCTTGCAACTTGCCTTAGTGAACGATTCGGGCTAACTGGTTCTTTGGACGACCTCAATCGCACCATTGAAGCTGCGCAGCAAGTGGTAGATACCACAGCATGGGACAATCCTAATCGAGCCTTATATTTATACAACCTTAGTGCTCATCTAGGGGCGCGATGCGATCATAGTGGGTCTTTGGATGACATCAATCGTGCAGTGGAGATTACGCGTATATTGATAAATATGACCACCCGTGACGATCAAAAAAGGGCTATGCATCTAGATTGCCTTGGATGCCAGCTCGGGCGGCGATTTCTACTAGTTGGGTCGATAGAAGATCTCAACCAGGCTATAGAAGCCGGAGATATGGCAGTAAAAATTACACCTCAAGACCATCCTAAACGGGCGCAATATATGAGCAACCTCGCAGGCAACATTACCACACGATTTCTAAGAACCGGTCATACAAACGATGCCGAAGTCGACCGTGCAATTAAATTTCAAAGTATGTCCACAGATCTTGTGCATCAAGATACCGCTGATCGGGCAATACACTTAACCAAACTTGCAAATCATCTCGGCACGCTATTTGACCGAACCGGTTCCATAAGCGACCTCGACCGCGCTATAGAAGTTGCGGGAAGATCGGTAGATATCATAGCTCAAGACAGCCGCCATAGGGCTACCTGCCTAGGTAACCTTGCAGTACTGCTTTACAAACGATACATGCAAACAAAATCCGTGGATGACCTCGACCGCATACTCTTCGCTTCCAAAGACGGTTGGCATTGTGAAGCTTCTCCTCCGTCCGAACGCATCAAACATGCTGAGCAGGTTGCTAATATCCTGGTCGTAAGGTCACCGCCGGAGTGGGAAGAAGCGAGTTGTTTTATGGAGAAAGCTATAAAACTTTTACCTATTGCGAGTTCTCGAATGTTAAAGCATGGTGATAAGCAATTGATGCTCGCAAATTTCAGCGGCTTAGCTTCCAAGGCGGCAGTCTTTTCTCTTAACTCTGGAAAGGATGCTTATAACGTCTTGCGCCTGCTCGAGCTCGGTCTCGGTGTTATTGCGAACTTGCTGATGGAGATGCGCGGGGATATATCTGAGCTTAGAGAACGGCATCCTGACCTGGCAGACGAATTCGTATCACTCCGGGACACCCTCGATCTGCCAGTAGACACAAAAGCAAACGACGCACTTTCATCAGACTCGCAACCAGAGATTCGTTACAAATTAGACAAGACCTTCAATAAGCTTCTTGCAACAATCCGCGCTCAACCCGGATTCGACAATTTTCTTCTCCCACCGACAGAAACCGAGATCAAGGATGCTGCGATTTTTGGTCCGATCGTAACGATTAACGTATCCAAATATCGCTGCGATGCATTTCTCGTTAAAAATGACGGGATTAGATTACTAGAATTACCGGGTCTAACACTCGAAGATATCGAAAAACATGTTCGAAATTTACGAATGTCTCCCGGGCCCCATCCCGACGCCTCGTTTCCCCGATGTTTTCCCGTAACTGACACATTAGAATGGCTTTGGGATGTTGTTTGTCACCCAGTTTTAGACGCCTTGGGCTTCAAGGAATCTATCAAAGACGACCGCTGGCCTCGTGTATGGTGGATTCCCACCGGTCTGCTAAGTCAATTACCGCTCCACGCGGCTGGCTATCACAAAGAAGGTTCCACAGAAACCGTAATTGATAGGGTCATGTCGTCCTATGCCTCATCGATCAAGGCACTGGTATATGGACGCCGATATCAGGTTCGCGACTCCGCTGAGCCCGGGACTGAGGATGACGCTCTCGTAGTTGTTCCTATGAAGCACACACTAGGCTTGCCTGGAAACCAGATTCTTCCATTCGTTGAAGCTGAGGCGGAAATGTTGACCGGGCTCTGCCCGTCACTCCGACTGAAGTCTGTAACGCCGGCGCTCCGGAAGGACGACGTCCTAAGACACTTGGGTACGCGGAGTTGTAGAATGTTCCACTTTGCGGGCCACGGGTCATCACACCCAACCGATCCCTCGCAAAGTTTTCTGCTACTCGAGGATTGGGAAACTAATCCGCTAACAGTTGGAGACATTCGAGACTGCAAATTTCAAGAGAACCCACCGTTCCTTTGCTATCTATCAGCCTGTCTGACTGGCGTTAGCGAGGCCGAGAAATTAGCTGACGAAGGGATCAATCTTATTAGTGCCTTTCAGGTTGCAGGCTTCCGACATGTTATCGGTACACTCTGGGAGGTATCAGATAAGCACTGTGTCGATGTGGCGAGAGTGTTCTATGAAACGATCCGGGACGAAGGAATCGCTGACGAGACGGTGTGTCGAGCGTTGCATCGAGCTGTTAGAGCCCTGCGTGACACGGAGATCGAAGAGGTGTTCAAAAAGAGGAATGGTAAACTATTGCGTGTAAAAGAGCATTTGGATGTTCGTTGGGCCCCTTATATTCACTTTGGCGTTTAAACGTAGTTTACACTCGGGTTGAAAATTAGTAACGAAGCCTCTGATATCACACGCCAGGTTTGGTTGAAAAGTTGAACACAAGCAAACCCTTTTCTCAAACACCCACACCAAACTGGTCTTCGAGGCTAACCAAAAGTTGCTTTCGTTGGTGATGTCGCTGGATTTTGTTGTTATCTACGCGGAAGCGCCCCGGCCTTGACAGGGATTTTGTTACTGGAGGCCTTGATAGGGATTTTTACAGAGCTAGTTTCGTGTTAGATATGATGACATAGCTCCCATAAAGTAAAAGTTGCTCCGGCATCAACTGCACCCTCGTAATGCTAACGAGACAAGACGACCTTCTTCGCATTACTCGATCTTAAGAGATGATGCTATGCAGAGGACCTAGCCTACGTATGGCTGTACTAGACATGGATAAGTCTGTACAACGTCAACGAAGAAATGCACCGGCCAACCGCCACCTTTATAGAAAAAGCTAATAACTTCTCGATATCTGTTATTATATTACAACTCTCTCCGCCTTCTCGCTGCACCTATTGATACTAGGCTATAGGAAGTGAAGCCTTTTCAACCTTACGGCATGAAAGGATCCAGTGCGGTTTATTGCTTTCGTTCGGTTACACAGGGGGGTGCCGCCAAGTTGTCTGGTGCTACCAGGTAGCACCCCAGGGGAACACTTGCTCAACAATACTTAACACTCCTTTTTTAGGACCTTGGATACGGCAATTCATACCGTCGAATACTGTGCCAAAAACAAAAAAAGACGGATTTTGACAAACTCCAAGAATTAAAACGACCAAATTGGATGAAAACGACCAGAAAGCACTAGAAAAAGTAATTATACTATATCAATATCAAACTATAAGAATTTCAGAACAATTTGATCAAGATTGACGGCAGAATCAGACGTTGAAAACTGATGAATTTCAGTTGCGATTACAGATTTTGAGCAAATTCAAAATCTAGACCTAGCTTCAACCAATTCCAACACATATCTCAAACGGACCCACCCAGTCTCAACACTTTTTTTCAGTGAAAAATACAATTTTAGTTTTTCACAAAATCAAAAATCAAAAATCAAAAATTGGAATTATAACTACTCAATCAGCTTTATCACAAAATTCTGAAATTGTAATATATTAATATGCACAGTTACTACTTATCCTTCCTAGCGCTTCTCGGTTGTTTTGCCATAATTTAGTGCACCTCTAAATTTTGGACCCGCGTTTCGCACAATCGAAAGTCGGGGGTTTTTTTTGGCATAGGGTTCGACGATATGGAGCGCCTGCTTGGAACCAATTTTTACCCATCTTCTAAACTGCAAAATAGCCTGGGGCGGCGGCCGCTATAAAGCAGGACCCCGAGGTCCCGAGATATAGTTGATGGATACCAGGACCGGAGCCAGCAATGGACCAAAAACTTTTACTCCCAGAAACACAATTCCCGACCAGGTTAAAGACTGGACCACCGGGCTGGAACTCACACACAATTGAAGATCCAGCAGCACCACTAGCATCCAACGGGGATAGAATTTGCGTATCTGAAGTTACGACCGCCACGCCGTTATATAGGAGATCGCCATTTGAGTCAAGGCTGAACAGCGCTGGAGGTGGGCTAAGGCTGTTGAAGTCATGTGCCGTGACCACGTTGTTGGCATCAACGTAAAGATAGTAGGAGTCGCCCCCGCAGGTGAGGCCGACATTGAACTCTGGAACAAATACTGTTTGAACAGCCTGAACGCTGGCGGTCGTGGTGACCTGGATGCCGATGCAGGCGCATGCACTTCTGTATCTGTCGACGCCGCCCACACGGGTCTTTGCTCCGTTACCGTTGCCACCGACTGTCTGGTCGCAGGCTGCGTAGACTGGCCAGGTGCTGGGGGTGATAGTGGCCGGGTCCTCAGTTGTTAGAGTTACAATGGCCGAAGTCGTTGCGGTGCTAAACATTTAGACGTTAGGGATCTTTTTTATACGTAAATCTGAAGAGGAAGACATACAAGGTTTTCACTGTTGTCTGGAGGAAGGCTGTACAATCTGATGGCGCCACTGATAGAGAGTATAGAGCTGTGAGCGAGGCGGTGGGTTAGCATCAGCTAACCAGTTATTTCGTAATTAATCTATATCAAGACTTACGCCGGACGCAGTTGTCGTGGTTGCACTTAACGGTGGTAGGCGTAGCAGATATCAACGGCCAAAAGATGGCTATAAGGGATATAGCGACGATAGAGAATTCATTTTGTATGAAAGAATTTAGATGTTAGAAATGTGTAGACCTGAAGGTTATAGAGTCGAAGCTAGTGCTGATTTACCTGCTAGATGATAACGGGATATATCAGGAAAGAGGCCGCTCTATATATAATCAGATTTGACGGTGAAAATGATACGATACTCCTAGTATTCTAATGATAATTATTTTGTTGCAACTTTGACCGTATAAACATCTCTATTTCTGACATTTTGCTCATCCCTTCGATCAATGTTTCAAACACCTAGTAATCCCTGCATGTATCGTTTCCGATTTCGCCTGGTAATTCCCCGTCATAGGGCACTCTTAAATTTCGTTGGACTGGGCTGAAAAACGCCATGGCGTTTGCTCCTCAGTGCGCAGTTATAAGTCGGAATGGGATAACCCGCCTATCAGGCTTTGTGAGCTCTTTCGACTTCTTATGTGGTGATATAAGTGCCTTGCCCCATGTAAACCCGTCTGTTAACTTAGATCCCAATTTTCGTATTCGGTACTCAGCCAAAATTGCACCTATCATAATTCAGGTTGATGTCGAGCGCATCTTCATGGATTCAGTATGCGGATACGTGACCAAAGTTGAAAAAGTTGAGAAGATGAGGGTATGATTGCGAATCAACAACGCAACGGCATTCTCCGTAGTTTGGTGTTAAAGTCGAATCGCACCCGGAGCTTTTATGTGGAGATATTCAATCTTGGGTGTGACAAACTTTATACTTGGGGCATGAGATCGCAATCAATGCCCGCCTTTGTGCATAAACCTAGTACAATATTGGCACATTGATTGGTAGAAGGATGCGCCAATGCGAGCTCCGAAATCACAAGTTATGGAAAGGAACAAGACCTCGCCTCTAAAAGTCCCCCTGTATAGAACGAGCATCCGTTTTACTTAGTTGGTTCTGCTAGATGCATAATCGAACTAGCTTTGGACCCTTAATCGCCCAACATCTGTCGGTTGATTTTACTCTAGAAAATCACACTTGAGGGTGTTACGACGTGGATGAGTTTACTTTCTGCAAACGAATTTCCTAAAACTCAAGCCTCTCAGCCGCAATTGAAAACGCTCTCTCAGCTGTAGAACCAAAAAGAAGACGCTCCAGCCAGAAAGTACCCCTTTTATTAGGATAGTCAGTCGGAGACTTTCTCCGCTCCCCACATCAGGCCACTTCATGGGTACTCTTTTGAATGTGTTGGAGGTTTAGTATTGTACTTAGCAGTTGCCAGCGACATGTATATATACATTCCTTACAACCATATCCGGCAGCAGGCCTGTATCGTGTGCCCGCCTGAAAAAGAGGGGAGTCTTCTGTAAGAACACTCTATGACTTCCCTACTTACTTTTCTATATTGCATACTACAATACATTGAAATTTCTAACAGTTAAGACTTATCCAAAAATAAATTGTTATAATTAGTTGAGATAAGCTATATATAAATTATATATATCATATATAGTGTTATGAAATTATATTATAACTACAAAAATATATAATAAATACAAAATTATATTATAGCTACAAAAGTTAACAGTATTGTTACTGTCATGGTTCACGACGACATGTGTCGTGGTGTTGGAAAATAAAGAAAGCAACTGTTGTCACGCGCTATGAGTATATAACTAGTCAGATTTAGTTCAGCGAAAACCTAACTAAAGGGCCCGACTATAACAGTTCCAAAAACTGATCCGTCAGTAACGGGGTTACCCCAAGCATCCAAAGGATATTTGGTGGAGGTAAATCCACTAGAAGCAAAGATGGTAATGGCAGGCCGAAACTACCATCCTGATCCCAGCCCAGTAAAAGCAAGTTCCGCTGGCCTCGTACCCACATGGATATGTCGGGTTACACATGTTAATATTCCGATAGATATCTACATTGGCATGGTACGGTGCATAGAAAGAACTAGATATATTTAAATATAAATATTGGGCCCACTGCCGATGAATCGACGATGCGATGACCGAACAATCTAAGCCTTTCTCTAAAAGAATATTTCAAAAATGACGGTGCTATTTGGTATATTGGGCGTGGTTCTCTTCAGAGTTGCTCTGGGCCAAGCTCCATCGCAGGCACTCTAGGCTCAAGCAAGGCAGCCGTTTTCTACCTTGCCCTTGATCTTATTATTAACAAAATTACGATTTCGTAGTGCGGTGGCATCAGTTGGATAGGGTCGACTCTTTGTAGCCCCTACTATGCCGGAACTCTAGTAACATGCACCACCTACAACGCATATTACGCCCAATGTATACCCGGCAAGGCACCACCAATTACAACCACCACTACCACTACCACTACCACCACTACTAGGGCCAGCGTTAGCAGCTGTAAACAAATTACAACGTGTTTCAGCTCGCGTTCGTCATATTCAACATGAAAGATATACTAGACAGTCTTTTAATGACTATCATTTATTCAAAGGCTGCTCTCCGAATTGTACGGATCGAGTACTGACTTCCTACTTTTCGGCTTATTACTGCCCTGGTATGACATACACTCATAGAAGCGTCACTTTCCCCGTATGCAAGTGCACGACACAGTCAAAGACCTCAACTCGCCCTCCAACCACACTGCAATGACACTTGTGTCTCTACCGGCCCTGTGCTGGTTTTCCATTGGTCAGGGGGGGTGGTTCAGTCTTAGTTAGGGGGTTCATACAGCGTAAAGCTACGCCAAGTCAGCAATCAACAGTAGCCCGAGTATCAATTTTGAGTATTATCCGATTGCTGGGATTTTAAAGATATATGTACGCTAAAGCGTAGAGCTGAACTAATGTAGATGATATTATAAACAACTTCGATTCGGTTTTACAAAAGTTGGTAAACGTCAAGAGCATTTTGGCTCAAGAATTCCCATGAAGTGCTCCAAACATACATCCTTCATGTACGGGAATGGCAGAAACCACCCGATTAATACCGAGTTTCTTACATATAAGCTTGTTTCAATAATCCTTTATTAAATCGAGACTTCAGAGTGACTAGTTCTTCCGGGTACAGTATTCACGCACGACCCCTTGATCAGAAACTCGTCCATAGCATAGAAACGAGGCGTTTTTTCCTACTTTGTTGCATTTTGTTCACCCAACGCATTCCGCATTAACCATTACCTAGTGTAAAAATCCCACCAACCAACACGAAGTCTCAACTAATTTTTTGCAAGTTATAAAGTTAGATGCCTCAAACCAAAAGACCATCGCCGATATTCGATATTCAAGGAAGTAGAAGAAATCATTTCTTCCATTAAAATCAGACATCTTGATTGCCCGGGGTAAAATTTCGGTAATTAGGACCAGGCGGAACAAAACAAATGAGTTGGGTCTTGGATTTCCAATTTGATGTTAAACCCTCTCCTCTGGTATAGGGGACATTGAACACACTTCGATTACAGCAGCAACCAAAGTAAACTATCACTACCTTTGCGTTGGTTTACTAAGGACAAGGGTTCGGTCCCACAGCGGCGGCTGGAGGTAGCCGAAGGTCCGGTTCCGGTATCATCCGCCTGGCAAGCAGTCGATTCTAGCATCTGCGATAACAACACACCATCTGGTTTTCGGGATGTGCTTTGTGTGGATATGGTACGAGGAAAAGACTAGTTTGATCACGAATTAACATTGCAGCGATGGCAGACTAGGGTTTGGAGTCTAGCCGAGACAGCTGCTCCTAGTTCATGATGTACTCACAAACCGGCAAACTAAAGATTTTAATCAATCACCGGAGTCGCTATGAAGACAAGAACCAATAACCACAAAATGTCGTATCTAACAGCCAACAGATACTCGCCAAATCGAAAAGTCGGAATGGGAAGCCCAATCGATATGGATCCTCTAAAGGCCCGCAGTTGCAGTACATGTAGTTCCGACCAGTTCGGTGGGGCAAGGTGCGATTACGTTGAGCGGCTGCCAAGAAAAAGCTTGATCCCATGGAACACCCTTCCTGCGCGACAAAATCCTGAGAAATGTGGGCCGGTGCCATGACAAAGCCAGGGCTGCATTGGGGACCCTTAAAAGACGGCTTGGCCCCCCTTGGCCGCTAATTGAGATTTCGGTCTCGTTAATATTCATTGGTCATTAGCGTCGACGACGATCAAAATTCAGGAGTCGAATCTCCTCGCTGGATTTGGCGGTAGGCTTAACCATCTTTTCCTTTTCGGCTCCAACATGCGGGCCGCTCCGTTTGTCTTCCTTTTCGGTATTCTGTTGGGTTTCCTCTTCGGAACTACCAGGGGACAAGACACTGCGACCGACGGAATCAACTCACCCGTCCAACCTAATTCTACGACGGATGTCGTAGCAGGCAGGATTTATCCGCTCGAATGGTTCAACGTCGCTGGGGACAGAGTTAGTCTCGCCTTAATTCACGTGGACGACAATACGCCTCGTACCAGCTGGCCCTTAGCCGTCGCTATCGCCAACGACATTCCGAATCGCGGAAGTTACAATTGGAGCGTACCCTACGCCATCTACTCTTTCAGCCCGAGCTCGATATTGAGCGCGCTCAAAATCACGGTTACGGAGGGCTCTCACCTTGGAGAGGTTAGCTATTCGGATGATTTTTTCTTACAGCAAAAAGAATCATTTGCCGGCTCGGCCCTGAGTTTCACCTCGCCCGTCGGCTCTTCGACTCCTGCAACATCGTCGACTCCGCCGCCGACATCATCTTCTTCGTCTTCTTCGCTCCCGCCTTTAACCACGCCGCCGTCCGATAGTGGTAACAGCAATCCAAATTCGCGCCAATCCTCACAAGACTCCCCGCCAGCTTCAAGTACTTCATCCACAACCTCAAATTCGAGTTCAGGGTCACCATCTTCCAAATCCGGCAGTAACAACACCGGTATCATCGCGGGATCCGTAATTGGCGGTATAGCAGTTGTAGTAATTGGTGGACTCGCAGGATACTGGCTGATAAGCCGAGAACGAAGAATGCGAGGAGCAGAGGGGAGCAAACCGACAGCACAGCCAGACATGCGACCGGATCCTAATAATCAGTCCATCTGGAATGGTAACGAAGCATATTCTTATAATCCGAATAAGGACGCACGGGATGTCACAGGTGGGATGGCAATGCCCGGCTGAAAGCAGAGAAGCGAACACGGGAGGGGATGGCGCGCGAGTTACAACGGGTTACTTAGCGATTGTTTCTGGGTGTAATCTCGAAAGATGTGCTGAATCTTGGTGCTTCTTATGATTGATCACTGCTCGCATTAATAATATATAGAATTGTCACGAACGCATACAGCACAGCTTCTTTTTAGTACGATTGCGGCGCGGCGTGGATGAACGAGCGTTGTCTTCCTGGGGCCACAGGAGGGCAGGATCGAATAAGTCAGATTTAAATACAGTCGGCTTTCTGGACCTCCCTTTTTCGGAATCGAAAACTCGAAAGTTATATTCACTGACATTCGGTCACATTTAAATGCCTTGCAGACAGCGTCAATTTAGTTTCCGCATAGTTCGCCCTATGAGCTGTATATATGATTTTATGTTAGTTGATCTACTCCATGTAACAGATTGAAAACTAAGTCTTCTTGCGTTCTTTAATGTAGTTTGGTCGTGCCTAGTGCTATAAATTGAATTTATAGGTATAAATAATCATATAACATTCCGGCCGCGCCGGATAGAGCACGGCTGGCTGGCTTGCGAGACAAGGTATAATCGTAAGATTATCATTATCCTGTCTCTTAAACCAGATGGACTCCTCTTCAAGTTCCCGGACCGGGATTCCTTTTTCTTGGATTGATATTTAATCTTCGTCTTAGAAGCTTACTTTCCCCCTTGATTTCAGTCCATATGATTGTTCGGGATAATCATATTTGGTCGCCGTGGAGCAGTCAAGTACTTACTCACTTATGACTGGACTGGAGGAAACTACATGCATAAAACACTTACGAGCAAAATATACTATACTAGTATTTCTGAATGATAAAAAATTTTTCCAGAAAATCTGAGGACCGGACGTATGACACGGAGCCTCGTGAATTTCGAAATTTCTTGCGCCTGCATTTCTTGTTAGTACGCGTTGGCTGCGGGTTGGTTTCTCCCGTTTGTATCATTGGAGAGAGCGAGTGAAAGGAATAGTCCTTGGTGAAAGACCAAATTTCGTCTTTCGGAACATTGCCATCAAGTTGAACAACAGTCTCTTGGAAGAATAGTTGGTTTCCAATATCCTTCTCCGGCTTGGCGCTATCACCAATAGAACTCAAACACCTCATCGGCTGCTCTAGAACTTTAATCGCCCAGATCAAGTCGGGGCCGTAGATTCGGCCGAGTTCTGAGGATTGCATAGACGACATTTGTATGACATCGTCATCGTGATGGTGTTGCATTTGTCGTTGCGAAAATAGTATAGGCCCTGGCGCGTATGGGTGCGTATGGTAATGAACTGAAATTTTTAAAAGCCGAAGGGCTGCTAACCATGGCATTATATCTTGTGGGTCCGGAGAGTGAAGAACTGAGTTATGCTATTTCTTTTTCAAAAAGAGGAGTGCGTGCATCAGTTGGACGGTTGGCTGTTGAATTAGTGAACCAGTATCGCCAAGCGTGGAGAGTATATGCTCGTTTTTATTCCAATCAGCATCGCTCCCCAGCGCTTACTCAGGGCCTACATAAGTGACAAGGGAACGGCCTGCTACGCTAGCCTGGATCAATGCTCAGTGCTCAATATCGAGATGCCCAAAACTCCCCAGACCTGCTATTTTCCTTTACTAAGAAAAGGCTGAACGGCACCTCATTTTCACACGTTTGAATCAGCCACCCCTTGAGTGAACAAACAGATACACGATGAAGCTTCAGGAGTAATTTACTCGAAAAATACATGCCCGGTCAGGGTAGTAGTGCGTAGTATGGCAAACCCCCAGCGAACCATGGTGGGAGATGTTATTCACGTCGCCTTGGGAAGAGTTTGCCTGCTGAAGGCTAAGTAGCCCAACTTTGTCGCCTGGGTAGTTGCCCCAAAACTTAAGCAAGCACGGGCAGATGGTTGCATGTTTTTTTGTGTTTGCTTGGGTTTTGTCTGCTAAGACCTTCAAGTCATTAGACTAGCAGCGAGCAATGCCATCCCATCACCTCACTGTGTATATTTCGCGCTTTCATACGAGAACCACCACTTACTCATCAATGAATCAACAGTAAGGATCTCATATATGCCTAGAATGTGTAACTTTCTCCACCCCGTCACGGAAAATCTTTCGGTTTCCAGCCTTCCCCGCGCGACTTCTCGCAAAATGTATGGATCCATCCAATAATTACGAAATTTGGGGTGGGCCGGATAGATTGATTAACTTTAGGGACATCCCGGTTCGTATTCGCTGCACATGCGGAACACAAACCACTTTGCGCTTCATCAAAAAACTATCTCAGCACCCAGAGAGAAGCCATTACAATGAGGTGATATTTGAACATTTATTATTGGCTGGGCTTGCAATGGGAAATCTAAAAACAGCTCTCAGGATGCCCTAAATCTGGTTCTAGTGTTTTCCGCATCTTGGGTTACTTGCTTGGTATATTAGGAGATTTTGCTTATATAGAACGTGTCTTCTGATACTAGGGAACAGTTGAAATTCATTTTGACATAGCATTTTCATTGGCGTTTATTTTTCTTATACAACAGCTTTCATTCTGTAAAAATTGCGACGTAAAACAAGTTATTGAAACGATGGACCAGATGAAACATCTAACTAACGGAGACATTGTAGTATTCTCTGATCATTTTATTTTTATTATATCCATCTTCGCCGGGTACTAGCGTGATGATGGACATAGCAGGTCACCATTTTCTCGCGGCTCGTTTACAAGACTGTATAGGCCACAGGAATTAGGTGCAACTCTTCCAAGATGCGATACTATAAACATCCACCAAAAGACCCGAATCGCCATGAATACTGCTGATTCCTCCAGAACAGAGATCGGTGAGACAGCAGTTCCCAACCGCAGCCATTGCATCACCGATATCTCTGAGATATACATGCGTATTTTGGGTGAGATAGGCATTGTTGACGCAAATTTTCATGCTACCCCACGTCCAGGCGTGGCAGGTCTCAGCCGGCAGATAGATCCAATCAGTGTGACTCCACCAGCTGTTCTCCATGGCCCAGTAGTCACTAGTTTCGAAGGTATCAGTGTCCCAGCAGGCTGTATCGGTGCGTTTGAGAAGATTTTTAGGTTTTGCTCGTGAAGCATCAGTCTTGAAGGTTTCGAACTTGTGTTTGACTGTGGCCGCCGTGGGAACCGGATGGGTGCTGGTGGCAGCATCCGGTTCTGGAGCTGGCGCCGCAAAGGTAGTGGAAACAAGAGAGCCAACAAGGGCTAAAATGATAGATTTGCTGAAGAACTGCATTGTATCTTACAGAGCTTGAGCTTAAGAGAAGATGAATATAATGACTTTTATTTTGTGATAGGAATTGATCGATTGATTTCTCGCTGACGTGTTGAGAAGTAGTTATGGCTGATGACACGAGAGAAGAGCAAAATCAATTTCTCTTCTGGAATCTTGCCTCTTATATACAGCTTTTTTTCTTAGTTATTTTCAATTTGGCTATCTTTCCGTGCTTTTTTCTAACAGTATTGTCCTCCTGGAGGGTAAAAGACTACGCCTACAATTTGCGAGAGTATAGGCAAAATTTCCTTCGACCGAACATGCCAACAAGGAACGGGCTTTAGATTCTCAAATGATTTGAAAGTCTCTTCGGCCGCCGGAGCTAATAGCGTCCGTTACCATATAGTATCGGCCAGTGAAATACCTAGGATATGTCGCGATCAATAGCCACATCGACTTTTGTTCCGTCTCTCCTTTTTTTGTCTCGTTCCTTCTTTCGTTCCTTTTTTTAATGGCTGGTGTTGTGCGAAAAATCCCACACATCTGCATTGTTTACCATATCAGCGACCCCCGCTGAGTGATATTTAGAGACCTACAAAGGCAACGGAAATAATACGAAGTAGAAATTTACCAAACTAGTAACCCACGATGATTTTCCCTCACAAAGCGACCGGGATTTTGTGGTGTTACCAAACAAAACTAAGATGTTGAATTCCTATCCGGCCTGGGTGCCGAGAATGCTGGCCTGGATGCAATGCATCATGGATCCGAGCTCTAGCAGATGCGAGGCTGCGCAGCACAGGAAATTCAAGGTGGGGTCGCCAACTCCCAAGACCTGTGGTCCGAACGCAAGGCCCGGATCTTTATCTGAGTGAATAAATACCTACCGCTCAATTGGCTCTGAAATCGAGGCTACGATTGGCTACGGCAAGTAAAGTTGAGAGTGGAGCTTTTGCTGCCAGCTGGTCTTGCCAACAATTGTTGAGTAAACACGGGAAGCTACATGATTAGCTTCTTTCAATCTGCAACAGGTCAGCTTGACTCATCGCGTTGGATTAGGCATTGTAAACAGCTGTCAGCCACTTCATCAAACTTTATTTGCCATGGACAAGAAAACCAAAAAGCTTGTATATGCGATTAGGCTCGAGCCATCCCGGACGGGATACTAGCCAGAGGAGACCCCGCAGCAAGGGGGGGCCCACAGTGTCGAATCGGCTTTTGAATCAAGCTCATTTTCCTTTAGTCTGGGCAATTACTCGATGAATCAATTTTGCGAATTTGGCACCGGGGGACAAAGATTAGATGTAAAATAGCCCCTAACTGCAGAAAATTTTAATTCCGACAACATCGCGATATTCATGATCTCACATTTGCAATATAAGCTTTTTGCGGAATCTTCTTGGCAAAGGATCAATAGCATCACGATATGCATTGAAGGATTGGATGACAACATGAGGCGTGCATGCACACGGCAGACTTGGATCCTGCGGATAAATTCCTCGTAACCTCAAGACAAGACGTAGCCAATAAGGTATCTCATAGCCGTTTCTGAGCCATTTGGATATATAGATTTCCCCTACTGTGTATGCAGCTACAAGCTTTCAAGAGTAACTTTTAAAGCTACCCGAAAGCCTATCCGAGAATTAAATAGTGACGTAGACGATTGTTTCATCTATCGGTAACTATCTAATCATGCTAAAAATACCAGATTTAAGGGGTTCACGCCGGAGACAAGAGAACTATGGAACAATATTCACACTTTGAGGTTTGGAAAGCGGGGGCCTCCTCATATTGGAATTTCAATTGAAGTCAATAACTACATGCATTTCGGAGGAATCAAGATAATCAATCATTTTGAATATCATGTGTACTTTTCGCCAATGGGTACCTCGATATGTCATTCACGAACTCAAATCACCCAACTCAGTAAATTGGCTTTTTTACCAACTCGGCTCGATGCCGCCTCCTTTAACAGTCTTCCCAATTTGGAACGCTATATACATCAACCAGAAGACCCGAGTCTCCAGTAATACTAGTAATACCCCCGCCGCAAGTACTATCAGTGCAACAATTTCCAACAACGGCCATTGCATCGCCCAGATCGCGAAGGTAAATATGCGTGTTATCGAAAAGATATCTATTATTGGCGCAAAGCTTGAGAGTGCCATAGGTCCAGGAGGAATGATGATTCGCCTCCATATAAAGCCAATCAGTGTGGCTCCACCATTCGGCTTCAAGAGCCCAGTAATCGCTGGTCCAGAACACCGCCCCATACCAACACGCGGTATCAGTGCGTTTGAATACTTGCTTGTCGGTCTTTGCAGGAGATTGTGAAGGTGGCTCCCACTTTTTGCGGTTGGGTTCCACGAAGGGTCCTTGGAGGACTCCGGTCTTTGGGGCTTCTGTTGGCCCTAGCAGCGGTGTTACCACAACCCTCGTGGAGGTTTCGGTCGCACTCGTAGCTGACGCTGCCACTGGGGAGGCAGATGCGAGAGAGAGCATTGAGCCGATGATGACCAAAAGACTAGATGGCTTCATGGTGTGCTTTTTGGCTTAAATTTTATAGAGAAAGAGGAGTGGAATGAAAGAAAGAAATCTGTTTATGTTCAGTTTTTGAAATAGACTTGGTGGGTAAGAGTATGTTGCAAAGTTGTAGCTATTGCTTGACAGGGAGAAGTACGGAACCTTGATGGTCTATATACGATCAACCGTGAAGAATTCAAGATGGTTTTATATTGCGATATATTTCTCGCCCGGGTGATCTCCGGATGTACTTTTGACGCTCGACAATGGGATGTTTTCACTTCGACTGATTTACGCTATTTGGCACCAACTATGTGAATAGTAGAATTTCCATCCGGGAAGCTGACCTAGAGGAAGCAGAACCGTGCGCGGTATCGTAGTTGACAAAAAGAGCTGGCGGGGCAGTGCAAACGAGTCGGCTTTGTGCGACTTCGCCGATATCGAAGTTATCTTGATTTGATACCATTCGATACAGTTTTGAAATTGGTATCCGCAGAAGTAGAGTTGAGTCACTGGCCGTGCTAGCGCTAGCTATGCATTTGCATGCATGTGGAGGCCTGGCAGCTTTAAACCCTCGCGATTCGCAAAGTAACCGGCTCCACTTCAGCTGAATGCGGCAAAAATTGAGCCCCCAGTCTGGTTCTAGAGCTCTTTGAGGCCCCCTTACACCGGACATACAGCATTCCAACATGGCATCGCTGTTGGTAAGATACGCAGGCGTGCATCTTCGGCATAGATCAATTGTCTCCGGACATCAATTATCCAGCGTAAAAAGTCTTTAACTGCTCTATGTATGAGCTCCTGGGTTTCAGGCAACCGATTGAGTTAGAAACGGACCACCAATCATGCGGAGTAGGTGCCGATCTGATCGTGGGGGCATTTTGGCGTGATGTTGTAGAGATAATCCTGCTAGCCAACCGAATGAACAGTCAATTGAGCGGGGCTATAGATTTTCCAAATATAACGGTGCCCAAACGAACTAAGTTTACGGAATCTGAGGCAGGAAACCATTGAACGGAGCTCACTGAAAGGCACATTCGAAAGGCCGCTCGGGGCCCTTGTAGATAGTGAAGGATCGCGGCGCATCAGAAATAGCCTGTAGTGAGCAACTGGCACGGTTAGAGCGGGGTGAGTACAAGCAGGTCCCAGCAGGCGTACAAGACATTAGAGACGATTTTCCCGAATATGCAGATTCTTGGTGAGCAATATTTAACTCTTGTCGGATAGAAAATTTTTCTTCTGAGGACTGGCAGGACTCATATCGTAAATGTGCAGGACTGTGGGCCTGCGAAACGGTAATAGGCTATGAACAGGATCGAGTGGAACTGAAGAAAGAGATTAACTCTTGCATATGCGCCCGATGCAAATGTCAAAATGAAAAAATGGAAAGATGATGAGAATCAATGACTCAGTAGTAATTCACAATACTGCAAGTTTTGCGGATGTATACACAATAAAATATCTAGAATTGTTTCGAATACTAGATTTTGACCTTAAAGTGAAGTATTTTTTTGTTTCCAGGGTTAGCGTCTTGGATAATTTGGTACTATTGAATAGGAACTTAGCTCGCGAAATAAGAATATCTTGATTAAATCAAAGTTCCCATCAAAGGGAATCACTTCGAATATTGCGGCTAACGGGAGACGAAGTCTGAACTCAGATTGCACCTCCAAGAGAGAAGCACAACAAAGTTGAGTCGGATCTGTATAACCACTAGGCAGGATTTCTATAGAGTAACCAATACGGCCCTAGAATAATTGAAAAGTAGTATGATTGAAATTATAGATAAATTCGGTGATTCAGGATGGAGAAAACCCAGTTAAGTGGAGTCTAGTGTTATTGCTGAGCGCTTTCCACTGACATTATTCTATGCAGATCAGGGTTTATGAGTACGACTATGGTTGCGTTGATATCTAATAGATGCGTAAGATAGTTAAAATCAAGCTCTAGGTCCGGAATTAAGCTCTCTGTTCGAAACTTGGTTCATAATTATGCTAAAGATGGAATTAGTTTTTATACTACTTGTAAAGGTCAATGTTTAAATTCTAGTTCGCAAGATAATTTAAAAATGGGATCCAAGAACCAATAATGATTTTTCTGGGCATTTGTGATTTATTGGAGCCGCTCTGGTTTTTATTCTGACAAGGAACACAGACAGAAGAAGACAACGAAGTAAATATAGGCGTATGAAGACTTATAGATAATAGCCGGACATACAACAAATATTTTTCACTTGGCAGAGGATACTGGTAGCCTTAATTATAAAATCCCGTATACATATAAAATAATTAGAAAATGAGTATTTACGATTTATTGCAAACATTTCACAGAACCTCAAGGGGTTCAGACGCATTCATATATACATAGTAAATTCGTTGATCTATCAGAGGTAGACTTATAAAGACCTTTCTACCTCGACACTTCCAGATCTTGATCGCTCCAACTATCCGCAAACTGTTGGAATAGGAGTAGCGTAAACTGATTTCCACTCGGTAGCAGCAGTGAAAAGGAGCGGAGTATAAGTACTTGTGACGGTAACAATTTTGAGCACTTTGGTGGACTGGGCAGTCGTAATAGTTTGCGTCGTTGTTTTAGAGACAAACCGAGTGGATGTGGAGACATGATCTGTGAGGGTGGTGTAACCATATGCATACAGAACTGGGTATGTAATAGTCACCGTAGAAGTTGGGGAAACCGTCTGGATGCAAGTTGTAACGAAGCAAGGATCGCTAGAAGCTGAGCCAGGGAGAGTGCTAGTCAGCGTGATGGTGATCCAGGTAGAAGTCGAAGCCGGAGCGGTGATGGTCGATGAGAAGGTGGACGTCGGAATGGTCGTAACTTTTGGGGAGTATATGGTCTTGGTCTCGGTAAAAGTGTAAACGTAGTTTGAGTGCTGTGTCGAAGTGATCTCGCCGACAGTATAGAAGGTCTGCCAAATAGTCCCGATGCTTAATGCCGTGCTGGTTGTAGGAGTAGGTAGGTAGACGGTGGCTGATGTCACTGTTGGAACTGGACAAGACACCTGGACCGGACTAGCCACGGTGACAGTTCCAAGCAGAAATGCTGCAATGAGCCGCGTGAGAAACATCATATCGGTTTATGTCCGAAATTTACGTTGACTATCTGCTACGAGTAAGAGATGAGATACTTCACGAACTAGAGAGATGTAAATTTCATAGGACCGTTTATAGCTCTTTATACATCTTAAAATTTGGATATCTGAACGTGATCAACTAGGGGCTAGGAAATCCGCGACGACTTCCGTCTCATATCCTAGGTCGCTTTCTATGAGCTACTTTGTTTGCGAATATTCATGGAATATGTAGGTTATTTATTGATTGCGCAAGAAGAAGCCTGTCTTTATTCTATTGTAGTCAGCAGATCTGAGGTATATATATATAGGTATCGTAGGTAGCTATAGATAGGTTAAGTGTAGTCTTGTATGGTTAAGTGATATGTAAGCATTTATAATATAAATATATAGATGTTCTGAGCTCTATACCATGCATGTCTTTAAAGCTATGGGACGTAAGGCAGCCAAACTGCTACCCTAGCCCTGACTAGCTTGTTGATACACACCCACCTGTTCTATATGCAACCGTGTGACAATTATATAACTTTTATTTATAATATCTCAGCTTTGCATCGAATACTGTCGGATCTCAGATGATGATCGTCATACTTTGGACTAACCAGATCATGACTACTTAAAATGCTCAAACGGAATTTCGGAACCGAAGGCGGAACTACCCTTGGGCGCAGAGGTCAAAGCGCCTGCAAGTTTTTAGAGAAATAAACGTCGTTCCTGACATCTGTATAGACTAGCTAGGGTTTCGTCGCTCTCCGGTTAAGTGTAGACCCTGTCGATACTTTAACCGATCTGCTTGGCGAGTCAAGCATGTTCCGATCACGACACTGTCTTGAAACACGTAAAAAAATTCTACCAACATAGATATGTTCGCGCTGATGCAGTGTACTATATAGCATCATCAGTGTCGGTGTACTAAACGACGTTCAGTGGTGAATTATGCCTAGCTTCTTTCCATCTTCGCGCTTTGAACTAGAGAGGAAACTCTAGAGAACTCCTGATGAACCCCATCAAATATACGGTTGCCATAATCGTCACAATATGTGAGCACGACATTGCCATCGGTATTGAATGGCCAAATCTGATGCGTCAAGCGTTGAGCACTCGATAGATCATGCAAACTGAATGCGTACCAATATATCTACTCGAAAGAGCTAACTCCTCGAAAGAAAACCCGAACCTAAGATGGAAGGCATCAGGTAATAAAAATACTTACTCGATGAACTGCTTAATATACCTTGAGCTTGGAAGTCTATAAGTGGTCTCATTCCTTATATGGCTATCAATCTAAGCGTTGGCTGTGCTGATGCGTTTGCGTCTGTGTTGAACTGTTGTACTTTGTAACTTGCCGAGCCACGCCAAGGCCTTGTGGAACCACTCGCAGCCACCGCCACACCCGACTACCAGAATCAGACTTGATCAGATATCGGCACCGGCGGATCATATGTCTTCTCATTCGTGGATCAAAGAGACCCGCTCGGCCCGTACCTCGTACTGTCGGAGTACAAGGATCTAGGGCCAATGGCCCACAAGTCAGAGCCGGGGAACTCGGAGCTACCGCCACAAAAGCTTGCTTGACGAACCACCATGCCACGAGTTCGCATGGTCCTCGAATCCAAATAGCAGTCCCTGCCGAATTCTGGAAATCTTTAAAATTTCAGGTTCAGTTCGTCAACTGCTTAACGTTAACTCCGCCTGAGCACTGTCGCAAGCTACCTATATGTCGATCAATTATTGCAGCATCCTTCCAACATTTCCAGGACGATGTGTCAGACTATTCTCGTATCAAAGCGAGAGTGGGCTTGGCATGGGGGGTTTTTCCGGCCGGAACCCGGATTGCTCGAGCTTGTGGCGCACGGGGCAACTGGTGGCCCCAGATTCTCACGTCAAACAACTTCGAGTCCTCCTCTAGGACATTTGTTTCTCACCACCTTATGTTGTTACCTACCGAGTTCTAGATACACCAAATTAATTGGTACACACTAGTCGGCACGAGAGCTAAATAAGCATTTAAATTTTATATACGGTAGTGCTGCGATATTGACTCTATATTTCAGAATCACATGTGCATGCGGCGCTGTACTGGCAAGCTCGTACAGCCATGCACAGATCCACGGCAGTTGGATATCCTTGGCTACCTTTTAAACCGAGGCAGTAGACCCGGGACTATCTCAGCTTGTTACTTAACCATTCTCCGTCTCTAAACGCCAAACCCGAAACATGTAATCATCGTCTCGCTGTAGCTTCGCCGAAGCTTCTACTGTTTCCATCTCTCCAGCAAGGTACTGGCGTACTCGAATCATACCGCTACATCGAAAGGACTATACAATGCCGCCCGCTCCCTTCTCCGAACCCCTGCTCCCCCAACTCGACCCCTCCACCAACATCCACTACACCGAAAAACACCACCGTCTGCGCGCCTTCGTCCGCGACTTTGTCGACACCCACCTCGCCCCTCACGCTCAAGAATGGGAAATAGACGGCCATGTCCCCGACTCTGTCCGACGTGAATACTGCGCACGTGGTTTCAGCGTCGTTCATCCCGTGCGTTCTCCCGCCGAAGCAGATCACATCGCGTTACCGGCGAACGTGCCCTATGAAGAATGGGATACCTGGTGCAATCTGATCGTGAGCGATGAGATGACACGGTTGGGGTGGTGTGGTGTAATATGGGGTTTAAACGGGGGTAACGCGATCGGAGCACCCCCTGTAGCGAGATTCGGGAACGAACAGCAGAGGATGAAATGGCTGCCCGGGGCAGCGAAAGGGGATATCAGGTTCTGTTTGGGCATCACGGAGCCAGATGCTGGGAGCGATGTTGCGGGGATTAAGACTACCGCCGTGAAAAAAGGAAATGTGTATGTTGTCAATGGGGCGAAGAAGTGGATTACAAATGGGATTTGGGCGGATTATTGTACCGCTGCTGTAAGGACTGGAGGGCCAGGACATGGTGGGGTTAGTTTGCTGGTTATACCGCTCACAGCAAAGGGAGTTATGAGACGGCGGATGGAGAACCAGGGCGTTAACGCGAGTGGTATGATGGATCCTCTTTATTTGAAATTTATGTCGCACCTCAAACGAGGCTTCAATCACTAACGAGGACGTGTTGATAGGATCGACGTTCATCAGCTTTGAAGACGTGGAAGTCCCCGTTGAAAATCTACTGGGCCGTGAAAACCAAGGATTTCCCTTAATAATGTCGAACTTCAACCCAGAGAGGTTGGGTTTGGCAATAGCTTCCCTCCGTCTCGCTCGGGTCTGCGTTCAAGATGCCTACGAGTACGCCTGCGAACGCCAGACTTTCGGAAAGCCACTCATCGAACACTACCCCATCAAATCCAAAATTGCGGACTTCGGGCTTCTCATCGAGCCCGTTCACGCTTTCCTAGAACAACTATGCCACATCATAGAAACCGAGAGAAAAACAGGAACTGAAATCAACATTGGCGGCATGACGGCGTTACTAAAAGTTATGAGCACGAGATGTTTGGAGAAGGTGTGTCGTGAGGCGCAACAGATCATGGGAGGAGCAGGGTACTCCAAGACAGGACGGGGCGCTCGGATCGAACAGATCAGCCGAGATGTTAGAGTTCATGTAGTAGGCGGTGGGAGTGAAGAGGTAATGCTTGACTTAGCCGTTCGACAAGAAGTGCGAGATGTAAAGCTCCGAGCGAAATTGCTAGCCTCTTCTAAGCTGTAAATTAAACCCTTCTATTTGTATACTATGAATGTATTATCTTTATCATTACGATCACAGAAGCCATCTCTGTCTTGCCTTCAGTCCCTCTTTCGCTTTCTTCCACGTCTCTCTTCCAAAGGTATAAACATACCCCTCGACACCCTTCCGATAGCTAACCTCCCTCACGACCTCCACATCCCTCAATCCTACTCCATCCACCATAAACCTCCTGAACCCCAAATTCTCCAATCCAGTCTCAACCCTAATCTTTCCCACCCCCAAACCTTCAAAGGCATGTTCGACAAGGGCACAGAACGCTTCGAGGGCATAACCCTTCCTCTGATGTTTGACATCAATCATGGTGCCGATATCCGTGAGCACTGCTTCCCCTTCTCCCTCAAGTAGCTTTTCAAAAGTGTTGTACCCGCCGAAACCTATGAGCCCCTCTTTATCCTCCGTGGAATCGGACTTTAAGGTAACAACGATGAAAGCATTCTTTCCTTGCTCTGCCATTTCGCGCCATCTTGAGATTCGACGTTCAAACTCAGGGATTGAGATGTTCGGTTCTGGTGATTCACCTGTGGGAAGGTTTTCTGGGGTTGTGAAGAAGTTGTAGAGTTGTGGCGCGTCTGAGGTGCTTGCGGAGCGGATCGTGAGGCGAGGGGTTGTGATTTCGAGAGGGTATCTAGATCCCGGGGGTATTGTTGAGGTCATTGCTACTCTCTTTCTTTCTTCTTCGTCAGGACGAAGAATTGGCGATGTAGAGGTGATCGCGTACAGTCGGATTGGTATATGAGATTTTGAATGTGATTTTACCCCTGCGATACACTGAGCGTGAACTACTAGCTATTGACTATATGCTCACCAAAATGATAAATGGGTTTATAACAAACAGAAGAATATATAATCCATCAAAGATCCCCTGTCTTGATCAATCCCTTTCGATCCGTTATTGCAATTCCCATTTGACTCACGAAGTCTATCCAGATAAGCAGGGGTGTGCAATGTACTGTCCAAATGTGGGAATCATCATCCTCACCACTTCCAAAAGAGGAAGCTACCTAATCGAGTCGAGCTTATAGCGTTTATCTAACAACGAATTCAAAAACATCTGGCTCCAATTGGAACACTATGTGGAGTTAAACACTCGTATTCGCTTGCTTACGCTATCAAAAATACTTCCTCTTTCCTATAGGTTAGGGTCGGTGATACGGAGATTCATTTTGCCGGAAATATTGCTTGTATTCGTAGCCAAGAAGACGGCTTTGGCTTATGGAACCCCCAAAGAGGCAGAAAAGACGTTTGGTGTAGTAAAGCCGTCCGCTAAACTTCGGTACCATACAGCCCTAGGCTGATTTTTATTGTGCCTGAATCTGCGGCTCAATTCTAGACATATTAGTATAGACCTCCAAGCCGATTAGCACAGTTTGCAGCCTTCTTACACGCAAAATCCGGTTTGAAGAATATGCAATATTTATTTACGCTCGAGAAATTAAAGACACATATTGTTCTCATAAATATATACAAGATCATGGCATTTTTTACTTCATTAGACTAAATAAAACCTATTAACTTGGACAGGTAAATGGCTGAGTATATTCCTGCCCCCAGGGTAAAGTAAATTGGGGTAACACAGTTCCATCGCAGGTGGACGAAAGTATATACGGGGAAGAAACGTTCCGCGTAAGATAGTACATCCCGTTACTATCTGTGATCTCCAGAGTGAACGAACCACCACCGTCACCATCTGCAAACATTACTCTCATAGGCATATAAGTACCTGCACTCAAAGTTGTGTTCCATGTGCCCCCCACAACGGGCGAAGATGGCGTGGCCATCTGGACATAAATATTCGCGTTGCTCGTTTCGAAGGCTGTATAAGCGGTGGAACCGGTCCAGAGCCAAGCCGCATTGTGTACATCCGTGAAGTTGAATGTGTATGTGGAAGTTATAGGCGCGTAAAAGAATCCACGATACATAATGGTCATCCTGAACTGATTGGTGATGAGACCTTGAGGCGACATGCAAGGATATGCACAACCGATCGCTGTTGTATTGAGAGCGGTATTTGTTCCACGGCATTTGAAATAATCGACTTGATAGCCTGGGAGGACTTGCGTTGCAGTGTTTAGATAACGTACACCTTTGATATAACCTTGGAGGCCCGCATTGTGGCAACTAGTGTCTGGGAGAGGTGATGCACCAATCACATTGATGACAGTAGCTGTCGCAGAGCCGTCTGTGATGGGGCTACCAGAAGCATCGGTTGGATACACGGTAGTCGTGTATGAACTTTCACCGGTAGTTGTGGTGGTTGTGTAAGCTTGTGTGTTGAATTTGATAACACTGATAGTACCGGGCTCGTCTGTGGGGGTATGGGAAATAGTGGTCACGTAGGCACTATTTCCAATCTGAGTCACGCTAACAGTTGTTGGAAACTCGTAGTCGATTACTGTGATGGCGTCGGCATTATCGAGAAGGTCGCCATTCGTGTCAGTTGGGACTAACGACACAGTCGATGCCGTGGTACCAGTTGCAAACCTTTTAATCGTGGTAATCTGCAAGGGAATATATTCTATGACTGTGCCTGTTTGGCTTCCGTCTGTGATAGTATTACCATTAGTGTCGGTGGCGAGAACTGTCGAAAAAGATACTCGAGAGCCCGAGGCTAGTTTAGTGACAGTGGTAAAGGGCTGGCTGATTAAACTGGTGATTGTTGTAGTTTGAGTAAGAGATATTATTGATGTCTGAGTGATTGAAACTACTGAAGTTTGAATGACAGAAACGGTTGAGGTTTGGGTCACAAGCACCGTTGAAGTTTGAACTGTAGAAACCGTTGTAGTTTGAATAATAGAGACCGTTGAAGTCAGAAAGTCAGAAACCGTTTCGATCTCTGTGACAGTTTCCCTAGCCACTTCTGTTACGATCGATGTGTCTACCAATGTTTGGGTAGTAGCAATTGCAAGACTGAGTGTTGAAGTAGTCGTCACAGTTTGCGTAAGACTCAGAGTCGATAAATCTGTCAATGTTTGAGTGCCTGCAGTTCCAACGGTGAGACGTAAAGTTGACGTTTCCAACACTGTTTGAATAGTGGCAGTCGTGAAAGTAACCGTTTCAACCGAAGCTTGGGTTACAGTCTGAGTTCCTTCAGTCCGTATAGAGACAGTAAGCGTTGAAGTTGAAGTTTCCGTCAGTATAGAAGTGCTAGTTGTTCCAATAGTCAATGTTGAAGTTGAAGTTTCTGTTATCGTTTGCCCGAGACCTGGAGTGGTCAAAGTTACAAAAGAAGTTGTGGTGCTTATTAAAGTTATAATTGCTCCGGGAAGAGTGATCGTAGAGGCATCCGCAATTACAGTGTTACCGGGAAGTGTTAGGGTAGAGCCAGGGAGCGTAACGGTTGCAGCACCCACTGTGATCGTTGTTCTCTCTAGTACGATTGTGCTGCCACCCAGCCCGAGAAATTTCGGTCCTGGAAGAGTTACAACCGATGTCGTCAGTGTTATAGTGGACATACGGTTGATTATAGTTGTTCCACCGATTGTTATGGTCGAGACTGGCAGAGTAACTGGGAAACCCGTTACAGTCGAGACTTGGAAGACCTTTGTTTGGCCGTGGGTATTCATCTCTGAGATAGTAAGAGTGGTAGTGGCGATAGCACTAGTTGTTATCGTCGATAAAGCAGTAACAGTTACCGTTGGGCCACCGGCTCCTAACGTTACCGTTGAAAATGCGGTTACTGTCGAGCTACTCGCATCTAGTGTTATGGTTGATAGTGCAGTGACTGTTTCTGTGGAAGGCTCGCCAGGTAAAACTATTCTAGAACCAGCATTGGTTATTACTGCACTTGGCAAAGTCGCGGTCCCTCTAGGCAAGCTAATGGTGCTTGATGCTGCAGTAATTAGATTGTGGCGGAGTATGATTGTTGACCCTAGAGCGGCGAATTGTGAATCAGGAAGGGTAATAACGGGTGTTGGCAATGTGATAGTAGTCCCTCCGCCTTGGATAAAGGGCGCTGCGAGTGTTACCACGTTTGTAGGCAAGCTAACAGGAAACCCGTTAAAGGTAACTGTTGTAGAAATGCTAGTTACAGTGCCGCCAACACCTGGAAGAAGGATAGTACTGGCGCCGTCTACCACAGTAGTATCAGGGATTGTGATACTTTTATTTTTAAGAACAATCATTGTTTTGCCGGCAGTGATAGATAAATTAGGTAGAACAATGATATTTGAACCCGCGGCTAAAACTTTGCTACCTGATGCGAATGTTACGGTAGAGTCTGGCAATGTTATTGGTTGAGATGCAGCGGTGATGATGTTGCCAGCCAGAGTAAGACTATTCCCAGTTAAAGCCAAGGGAACTCCGGTTACAGTCTCCACGGCAGAAGTAACTATCATAGTAGAGCCGGAGACAGGAATTGTAACTTGACGTCCAAAATGTGTGATCATTGTACCGCCGATTGTCATAGCGAGCCCGCGAAGCTTTAAGTTCTCACCGGCTACGGTAATAGTGGACTTAGGGAGAACGAATGCATTGGATGCCAATGCTAGTAGATCATAACCTCCAATGGTGATTATAGATGCAGGAAGATTGATAGTTTCCCCCGAAACTGTGATAGTATCGTCCGGTAATGTTATGGTTTTCCCAGGAAGCTTAAATGGAAATCCAGCAAGGGTTACAGTCTTCGTCGCTGTTGTGATTGTTTTTGTTTCTGCCGTAACGGTTTTCGTTCGAGAGTATCTGGTAGTTGTTTTTGTGAATAATCTTGTAGTAGTACACCTGCTAACAAGTTTTGTGACCGTTTCTCTAGAGTTCTCGGAACCTCCGTTATAAACTACAATGAACGTTACAGTCAGTTATGAGAAACCAGACAGACGAAGTGCGATCGCTCACCATAATTGCGAGGCTCTAATTGAGGAGATTCGTTAAACGATAACGAAGCTGTGACGTTCTGCAAAGCCGCAAGTGCTAGCAAAAGAAGCTTCCATGTCGATTGAGTCCGCATCCTCGTAATGACAAATTTGAAATTGTATAAATTAGTTGATTGAAAAGAAATTTGCCGATGTCATTTGAAATCTCTCTAAGTTTTCATTATAATTCTGCACCTCCACTTATAATACTATGGCACTTGGAAGCGCATTTCAAGGCGAATTCTTTTATTTAAAACGAAGAGCGCTGGCGGAGACCCAAGTGCGTTGGGTTTCCGCGTCACAGCGGTCCGCAAGTCCAACCCCTCTATACTGTCAAAGAGATTCACAGAGTACCCTAAATGAGAATTGGATTATTCAAGATCCGCGCCAAGAAACTTAATAGCGGTTAGAAGATAACTTCTGGTGGTCATTGCTTATGGGCTTTCTGGAGACAGAATAGTGTGATGCAAGTATAGCGCCTTGCCCGCGGCTATTCCCTAAAAGAAAAATACCTTGAACGTATTTGTTATGCGTTTCCGAGGCTGCGCAGCTTGAAATGAAGTTCTTGCCTTTGATCCTAGGAGGTATAGAACCATCTAGACCCACCCTGCCGCATAAGCTTAATTTGAGATTCTCCTCTTGTTATATCAAAAAATGATATTATTGTGAACCTTCATTGAGAGGCCTTAATCAAGGTTTGTACCACCGAAAAGCAAAAAATTTTAATGGAAGCTTTTTAAGAGGCCTTGATTCCCTTGAAGCTGCGGCAAAATATCTATACTGGTATCGATATGAAACTTTTAGGTCCGCATATATATGGGGTGGCTGGATAACGTTCTAAAATCGCTAACAATTCAAGATTACTCCTTTTGGCAAGATGGTTTCTGAAACTAACCGCTAACGTCGTCTACTAAGATGAACAACTATGGGCAATAGTTTTTGTCAGTACAACAAGGCCATCGGAGCTCAACTCCCTTGACATTAACTCCTATGAATACAGCTGTATCAATATTGATACGTAACAACAGTAGTACTAACTCGAGCTATTACGTTTCAAACTACTCCAGACGGCCGAGAAGCGGATAGAAGTTTCATGTAGATACTGGCACTCATTAGGTTAACCTTATGGGAGATACTTATGTTATGAACGACATTTTTTATACTGTACTTACAAAACTTCAAATGCCGCAAATCTAACACTAATTTTCTATACATTCTGCTTACAGCTAGAACTCAGTTTTGAGCTTGCCATCCAATTTTATTTGGTCAACTGGAACGACTTGCTGCTTGGGTTCTATCAGTGGCGGCCTCTAACTAGTTTCGAATCTTGAAGCGAAGAGATATCATATCATATCACATCCCGTAAGGTTGCATTGTACAGCAAGGCCTATATGCTTGTTGCGAATTTCCACGGAGCTTTTTGGCCTCACGCAGTTTGATTTCTTTTATCTTACCATATCAGACTTTAGCTCCCGCAGATTGGTCATAACCCCCCTTGCCTCTCGGTAACAACCGAGATTCTCCGAGAAGAACTAGCGACGGCATCACAGAGACCCTAGTGAGACAACATCAAAATCACAGAAAAAAAGGTTCACAAAATTAAAGAAACCGACTTTTGTTATGTCAACCTTTATCAATCTGATGTTTTTATTGACACTCGCTCGGTACATGGACTTGGTCCCGTGCCTCAAGCCTCAGGCCCACTTCGCATGAAATCGGACCAGGTATGACAGGCTAAAATCTACGAATCATGGAAAAGTCGAAACAATCTGCTCAATCCTGCGCAAGACGTGCAGGTACACTCACTCGACAGGCTTGTAGAACCCCGCCATTTCGCTAGCTCACCCAGCCCTTTGTCAAGCCTCATCCCAGTCGTATTCTTTCCGAGCTGACTACAGATAGACGCAATATGCAACATGACCAACACACATTCAATTAAGCTTAATTAAGCTTAATTTCTTGGCCTTGGGTCACTCAACGATCCGAGAAATTCGATCCCTGGGATCCCCGGCTCTTTCGTTTATATATACCAGCCGCGAGGCGGGTATATGTAGAATATTATCGGTCTCATGAACAAACTCGGATCCGAGAGATACCATACACTTTATCTCCGCTTCCAGCTCCGGACTATTTCCTCTCATCCGGATCCTTGGTTTTCACGGAATAGAATTACCCCGTAATCGAATTAAATCAAGCACCCCAGAAGTCTAATCCCTTGTCTATAATCGATATCGCTATCACCGTCTTTGCCTCGACAATGACATTTCAGGTACCTGCTGTAGGACTATACTCAGTTTATCAGACGATCCACGTGGTCTCCATGAGGGATTGCACCATGACCATGCATGTCAGAATCGATAATATCTAGATGCATCTTAAGATATCTTGCAATTTACTTGTAACATCCGTTGCATCCGGTATCGATACATACATTCAGTCGGCCGAATCAAAAGCTATAGAGCTTGGCTAGTAACGTTACTTCTTCGCCGTACGAGACAATATAGAGCCGTAGCGTGGATTGTTTAGTATATAAGAAGCACAGACCAGTCTGGCTCCAAGATGTTTATGAAATTCAGCCGACTCTATCTTGTTGATTCACATCCAAATCCTAGTACTTGGGGTCCCTTCCAAAGAATAGTCTAGTAGTATAACCCGGAGCTATGAAGCCAAGCACGCTATTGAACAGTTTGCGCGTCCTAGCGCTTTCCGCGACCCTAGGGTCTTGCGCTACCAATTCGACCATGCAGGCATTCAACAGAATGCGCACAATGTCGCTCGGAATCGTAAGTATAAAGATCGTATATACGACTGTACCTTCAGCTAACATATCCTCCTCTATAGATTGCATACCCCGGATTCGAACCACTAGACATCTTCGGACCCCTCGAAGCATTCCACTCCGTAAGTCATCCCCAAAACACCCCCTCCCTCTCATACACACTTCTAAATACAAACATATATGTATATAGGCATCAGGCTCCCTAGTAAAAATAACCCTCTCCATAATCGGCTTCGAAATCGGTCCCGTCTCCGCCACTCCTCCCGCAGGCGTCATGCCACCCGGCGTAACAACCCCACTAGACCCCGGCTGGCTCGCCTCCCCCTCAATCTACGTAACCCACACATTCCACACCGCGCCCGCCCTCGATATCCTCTTGGTCCCCGGCGGCCCTGGTGATTTCTACCGCGACCAGTACCACGTTACCGATGTTGAAGATTTCATCGCGAGACGGTACCCGCAGTTGAATTACCTCCTCAGTGTGTGTTCCGGTGCGGTTAATCTGGCTAGAGCGGGAGTGTTGAACGGGAAGAGGGCAACGACGAATAAGAGTGTTTGGAGCTGGGTTACGGATCCCGTACATGGGAAGAATATCACTTGGGTTCCTGAGGCGCGGTGGGTGAATGATGGGAATATTTGGACTAGTTCGGGTGTTTCCGCTGGTACGTTTACATGCCTCCCTCATTCCTCGTTTTTTATTTCAAATAACCCTCAAGGAAACTATATTGGAGAGTTTGCTGACTATAGTATTGGACGTAGGTCTTGATATGACATATGCCTTCATGAAGGATATATGGGGTGCAGCAGTTGCTGATGCGACGTATAACGGCATTGAATACGCTCCTCATCAAGATCCAGATTGGGATCCGTTTGCAATCATCAATAATGTAAGCATATCCCAGGTAGATGATTATTACATTCAGGGACAAAATTAACGTGTGGCAACTACAGGTACCCGGAGCCGATAAGAAACGATCATTGAAAGACTGCGTTGCACCAGCAGGTTATTGATCAGGGCTTGTAGAGGTTACAGCGTTAGTTACAGTATAGCTTGTGTACATTTGATTCACGCCTATATCCTATCGCTTAAACAAGACCGCTTTATCTCAATTAAATGAATTTGATTTTCGTTAGACCCTTATTGGTCAACGAAAGCTTACGCTCGTGCTCGATGTTCTAAACACATCTCATATCTCGTGAGATCAATAAATCCAATAAACATTAAAACCCATAGTCAGAGCGGCGTTAACAAAAAAATATCAAAAGAACCAATCCGCACCGCTCGCACCCCAAACCTATACATGAAAACTTAAATAAAATATAATAGAAAAGATATAGCATCGGGCTTTTAACCGGAGCACATGGTGCATGCCTCCTTATTCTCAATGCTACACGCCAAAACCTTCTGCGCATAGATATCCCCTTCCCGGTCCTCGCTCTCATCAAGCGCATCTTCTTCCTGTCCCAATTTCTTCATCTTGCTATCCAAAGTTGCTAGTTCTTCTTCACCCTGCGGTCCAACGGGGGGGCTGGTGGTCAACAGCTTTGGACTCTCACCCTCGTCTTGATCTGCCTTGAATGGCTCCTTGGCAGTTTGAGCAGCGTTGATGAGACCGTTGGATGAAGTTCCGTTTGTAACACCGTTGCTAGCAGGTGCAGTGCCTGAAGCTGCCGCTACGGTTCCAGGTGCAGCAGCGATGCCGGCGCCGTTAAGAACGGTCTTGCTCTCCATCATCGGTCTAGGAACCGATGGGTTTGAGAATCCGGCTTTCATACCACCGTTGGCGGGACCTTGGTATAATCCCAAGTTTCGCTTTGTGGTTCTCTGCGTCGCCACGGTTGTGTCCTCAATCTTGAGAGCCTCCTGGTCGACCGTGAACTGAATAGCGGCAGAGGCGGCCATGGTTCTCAAGTAGTACATGCCGGTCTTCAATCCCTTCTTCCAGCCGTAAAAGTGCATGGAGGTGAGCTTGCCCATTGTCGGGTCCTTGATGTGGATATTGAGAGATTGGGATTGGTCGATAAAGGCACCACGGTCGGCGGCCATATCGATGACAACCTTTTGCGATATCTCCCAGACGGTCTTGTAGAGGGATTTAATATCTGCGGGGATGTTGGGCACGTTTTGGATACTACCACCGTCAGCGATGATACGGTTCTTCATGTTGTCGCTCCAGAGACCCATGTCGACTAGATCGCGGAGGAGCCATGGATTCACGACTTGGAATTCTCCGGCAAGCACACGACGAGAGTAAATGTTTGAGGTGTATGGCTCGAAGCATTCGTTGAAACCTAAGATTTGACTGGTAGAGGCTGTTGGCATAGGAGCGACCAACAAGCTGTTTCTCAAACCATGCTTTGAAATCTTGGCCTTGAGCTCATCCCAATCCCAAAGATCGGTAGGAGTGACTCCCCAGAGATCGTACTGGAGTTGTCCTTTGCTAGCAGGAGAACCCTGATACGTCTCGTAAGCACCATCCTGAGCAGCCAACTCGGTCGAAGCTTCGACGGCACCGTGGTAGATGGTCTCAAATATCTGCTTGTTGAGGTGGCGAGCTTCAGCAGAGTCAAAGGGCATACGAAGAGCCAAGAATGCATCTGCGAGGCCTTGGACTCCGATCGCGATAGGTCTGTGACGGAAATTGGAGCGTTTGGCTTCTTCAACTGGATAGTAGTTATTATCAATAATCATGTTTAGATTCTTGGCAACAACTTTGGTGACATCGTGGAGTTTCTGAAAATCGTATTCGTTGCGAGTCACGTCCACAAACGTTGGTAGCGCAATAGACGCCAAGTTGCAGACTGCGACTTCATCGGGAGCGCTGTACTCAACGATTTCCGTGCACAAGTTGGAACTCTTGATGATACCGAGATTCTTTTGATTGCTCTTCTTGTTGCAAGCATCCTTGTACAACATGAACGGGTTACCAGTCTCGGTCTGAGCCTCCAACATGGCATACCACAGCTTTTGTGCTTTAACAACCTTACGAGCAAGACCTTCGGTCTTTTCATATTTTTCGTACAAAGCCTCAAATTCTTCGCCGTAGCAATCTGCCAATCCTGTAGCTTCATTAGGGCAGAACAAACTCCAGTCGCCATTGCCTTCAACCCTCTTCATGAAAAGATCCGGAATCCACAAAGCGTAGAAGAGATCCCTAGCACGGACTTCTTCTTTTCCGTGATTCTTCCTCAAGTCCAAGAACTCAAAAACGTCGGCGTGCCATGGTTCGAGATAGATGGCGAAAGCGCCGGGACGCTTATTGCCACCTTGGTCGACATATCTAGCAGTGTTGTTGAAAACTCGGAGCATAGGAATCAAACCGTTGGAAGTACCATTAGTTCCAGCAATGTAGGATCCGGTTGCTCGGATATTGTGGACGTGTAGACCAATACCGCCAGCGGTCTTGGAGATCAAAGCACATGTCTTGAGAGTGTCGTAGATGCCCTCAATGCTGTCATCCTTCATGGCTACCAGGAAGCAAGAGCTCATCTGGGCCTGAGGAGTACCGGCATTGAAGAGAGTTGGAGAAGCATGGGTAAAGTACTTGCTGCTCATAAGGTTGTAGGTCTCAATGGCTTTTTCAAGGTTATCACCGTGGATGCCAACAGCGACACGCATAATCATGTGCTGTGGACGCTCCGCGACCTTACCATCGAGTCGGAGGAGGTAGGATCGCTCAAGAGTTTTGAAACCAAAGTAATTGTAGTTGAAATCCTTGTCGTAGACGATGGCCGAGTTGAGTTCATCGGCGTGGCGCATAACAGTCTCGTACATGCTCTTGGCTATCATAGGCGAAGGTCGCTTGTTTCTCTAAATTTGGGCTTAGCTTCCAGTAATTAAATTGACCAGGCAAGTAAAACGTACGGGGTTGACATAGTGGTAGAGATCGCTGATGACCTGACTGAATTGCTTCTTGGTCTGTTTGTGAAGGTTGGAAACTGCAATACGAGCGGCGAGGATGGCGTAGTCGGGATGGGTAACGGTCATATAAGCGGCAGTTTCAGCAGCCTAAGTGCGGTCCGAATTAGTGAAAAATTCTGCAGATAAGAGTCAATTGGAACTTTTACGTACCAAATTGTCGAGTTCTACCGTGGTAACACCTTGGTAGACACCAGCGATGACCTAAGGAGGAGGTTAGAATCAAGGATATCACCCGTGCGAATGCCAATGAATGACAAGGGTACCTTTTGGGTGATCGAGGCCGCATCGACATGCTCAGCATCCAAGCCATAGCACAGTCTGCTTACACGAGCAGTAATCTATCAAATTATTAGTATACAGCCAGTAATAGAAGCTAATTGGAAGCTTCTGAGGGAGTTGAAGTCGTACCTTGTCGAATTGTACTCGCTCCTTGCGTCCGTCTGTGTTTCAGGAGGTCAGCCGTTGTACAGGTCGCAATGCGCCACAGAAAGAGGGGTTCAAGGGTATGACGCCGCAATACGGCATATTGGAGATAAAGGTGGGGCGACGATGGATTGGTGTATCGCATACCTCTTTTATAGACATACATGGTTGTATGATGTGATAGCTGGCAGGAAAGGAGAAGCCAAAGTTAGTACGAGAGCTGAGGCAAGGCGAAGCTTGAGGGCGACATGAAGAAAAAAAAGTTTGAGGAGCTTCGAGACAACGACAAACCTAGATAGACGGTTGATATTCAATCCACAATTAAAAGTCCAATGTATGATATTTTACGTTATTACTATGAAGCTAAGGAGTGGAATGAAGATAGAATAGAATAGAGGAGAAGAGAAAAGAAGGGGAGAGAGAGGAGAGAAGAGAGCTTGCTTATGAATCTCGAGGAGTAGCTGCCAGCTTTTGCATTCTTTCAGGGATCACGCGTTCTCCACAGATATTTACCAACAAACCCGCTAAAGACGCACAGTTTGCGTAGGCGAGATTTGCCCGATTTTAAAATTTGAACGACGAGGGAGACCTGCCCAATGGCCGTGTCTCGTCTGGTCTCGTTCTACCTGCTATTAACGCGTCCTTCCTTCGCCCTCGACTCTTTGTTTGTTGCGACGAGACTCGGACGTGTAAAGTGGTTTCCATAGTAAAGATACCCCGCCGAGCCCACCGAACCGTTGAAGCGAAATGAAGGATGACTCGGAGGATGACTCTTGCTTATCAAGCAGACGTTACCAGCTAGTCAATCCGGGTGCTTTATACCCGATTGCTCTGGTGATGTCTGTTTGGAGTCGCATTCCGGTATTTGTGTGTGTTTCGGTGGAAGGGTTTGATGCCGCACAGCTCAAGGGTCCAGCTTGTGTTGGCCGCTGTGTTGTGATGAAGTGGCCGCACCACACACCCAACACAACAACCCAATCGTGTAAGTGCTTGCTCGGCGTGGCTGACAGGCGACTATGAAAACCCCGTCTCACCGCTCACGTTCCCTTCGCATCTTTCCCTTCTTGTCAGCGTTTCCCCTGCTCTACTTTGCAATGTTACCCGATTCGATTCCCTTTCTTCGGCATCGTTGCACGGCTCCAACTCATATCACAGTTCGGCTTATGACCGACACAATAGGTTAGTACTGGTCCTATTCTGGTGGCGACCCCGCCGCCATTCTATCGGCAGCCTATGAACCTGCCCGGCGTAGAAGCACTTTCTACACCTTGTCGAGGTTTGTTTCGCCAAGGGGAAAAAAAAAACAGATATTTAGAAGCTAAAGAAAGGTACTAGATCCCATATAAATTTGGGATCAAAATGGCGGTAGAAGAGCCGACAACCAATACCATGTTCTTGTTCAAAATTCGAATCCAGCTCAAGGAACTCAATCATAATCCTCCTAACATAGTGTTCCTCTGAACATGGAGAAGTACTTGCAACTTATAGTATTGGCAAGCCTAAACGCTATGGCAAAATGCCTACAGAATTGCGATGCTGCTTTCCTAGGCCTGCGGAGGACCACGGGCTTAGTCAAATATTTTTCGGGCAACCAAAAATATATCATAGTCGACAACTAATAGCAGTCATCAACCAGATACCGCTATTATATCATCCGGGATATCTTGGTTTTCAAAATATCAAGACGATTGTGAACTACCTTCTATATGGTCACGCAATATGTAGGTCTTGTAAGGCGTTAAATCTACACACCAAAGTGAACGTAGGGAATCCAATGATAATTTTCCAAATCCCCGATCTTCAAGACCTTAGCATTTCGAGCCTGCCCCTCTGTATCCTCCTCGATACGCTCGTCGCGTAACGCTCTCATAGCTCGGTGGAGCCCTCGGCAAACCGCCAAATCTGTTAGCCCTTCGTCCTGTATGGTTTTATATAAGATTCTCGCCACATCCGCGGAGTGCTTATCCGATACCTCCCATAGAGTTCCAATAACATGCCGGAAACCTGCGAGTTGAAAGGCGCTTACCAAGTGAATGCCTTCATCAACTAGCTTTTCCGCCTCGTTGGTGCTAGTTCTGCAGGCTGACAGAAAACTAAGGAACGGCGGGTCCTGGTCGGTCTTACCCCCAGACCAGTCCTGCTGGAATTTACAGTCGCGGATGTCTCCAACAGTTAGCGGGTTGGTTTTCCAATCATTGAGAAGTAGATAAGTTTGTGAGGGGTCAGTTGGATGTGAAGATCCGTGGCCTGCGAAATGAAATATCCTACAGTTTCGCAGGTGCTTCAGAACTTCATCTTTTTGTGGTGTCGGTGTAATAGAATTCAGTCCAAATGAGAGGCAAAACTCTTTCAAGATCTTTGTTAAGTCCTCAACGAAAGGAAGGATTTGGTTTGTAGGTAGATCTGGCGTATGTTTCATAGCAACTAGGAGAGCGTGTCCAACCCCAGGCCTCGGGCTGGTGGAGTCTTGAGTGTGATTTCGACGCGCGTGTATTAGTGTATTGATTGATAGGGTGTACGACGACATAACCCTGTCCAGTACGGTGTTAGTAGATCCCTCTTCATGGTAACCTGCAGCATGGAGTGGCAACTGGCTGAGCAGACCAGTTGGAATCCACCACACATGAGGCCAGTTCTTGCCATCGGAAATACGGTCCTTGAGGTCCAACGTATCTAGAACTGGGCAACAAATCGTATCCCAGAGCCATTTCAGCATGGCATCTGTATTTACAGAAGCCCCTGAACAAGATTGTACACCTTGTACTTGTTTTTCGACCTCTTCTAGCGTTAAGTTTGGTAACTCTAACAGCCTAATTTGCTGGTGCTCAACAAGAAACGCATCGCACCGAAAAAGACTTATATTAATAATGACAACAGGACCGTGGGATGCTGCATATCTCCAATCGATATCCGTTCCTATCTGCTGGAGAAGAAAACTCTGGAATCCAGGCTGAGCACGGATTTCTGTTATGACCTTGTTAAATTTCTGCTCTAATTCAAAACGTTGGTGGGTTTGTGGCGCTGTTGAAGCTGCACCCCCCATAGAAATTAGACCTCCAGCCATTACATCAATCAGGGAGTCTAGGAGATCTCTGAGAGATATAAACTCATCTGCCAGAGCTGGGTGCTTCTGTTTAAGTTCAGAGATGACTCCACCGCGCGTCTCCATCAGCAAATTTGCGATAATACCACGACCAAGCTCGAGAAGCTGTAAGGCATGATGAGCACCCTTCCCAGCATTGAGAGACACAGCCGCTGCGATAGAAGCTACACCCGCGAACTCTGCAAGCATAAACTGCTTATCGGTGTGCTTCAACGACATCGGACTTAGAGTAGGGAGAAGTTTGATAGCTTCCTCTAGTATTGAGTTCGAATCCTCCCAGTTCTGCTGCAAAGCAAATATAAGGGCTGCTTGTCTGCCCAAGTGAATACGAGTGGAAGGAGGGGAGTTATTGCAATTCCATCCCTTTTTGTAAGAGGATAGCGCATTATCAAGATCACCCATCGATTTAGTGAGTTGATATCGTGCCCAAAACTGGTCCCCGAGGTTGTTTAAATGAAGAGCTAGATTGGGATGGTCTTTGGGCGTGATTTTTGTTATCACATCCACGATTCCGATGGCGCGTGTGAGATCATCCAGCGAGCCAGTTCGTTTGAAGCGGTCCCCGAGCACTTTTCCAAGATTATGTCGATATATAAGCTGACTAGGGTGATCTTGGGGTGTAATTTTAATCGCTTGATCCATAAGTCCAACAGCACGATCAAGATCTTTTATTGAACTGGTTATATAAGAAGATCGTATTCCAAGCCACCATCCAAGGTTATTCAAAGAAGGGGCGAAATTCAGATGGTCTTGAGGTGTAATTTTCAGTACCATATCTGCGAGTTCAATAGCACGATCGAGATCCTCCATCAATCCAGCTCGTAAGAAACGTTCTCCAAGCCAAGCTCCATGATTTGCCAAATAGTCAGTTCGAGAAGGATGCCCTTGAGGTGTGGTTTTCGCTGCCGTATCTGCGATTTTGATGGCACGGGTAAGATCATCTATCGAACCGGTTCGTTTGGATCTTTCCCCGAGCAAAATCGCAAGGTTGCTCAGGCGAGACGCCCGGGCAAGGTAGTCTTGGGGCATTATTTCAGTTGCCATTCCTATGATTTTAATAGCGTCATTAAGGTCTACCATCGAACCGGTTCGCTGAAATCGTGTTCCAAGCCAACACCCATAGTCATTCAAACAAGCAGCCCTGTCTTTGTGGTCTTGGGGGATAGTTTTTACGGTAATATTTGCAATTTCAATGGCGCGGTTGAGATCCTCGATCGATGCAGTTTGCTGGAAGCGTGTCCCAAGACTGTTTGCAAGGTTGTTCAGACAGGAGGCTTGAGAAGGGTGGTTTTGAGTGTGCATAACAAAGTCCACTGCTCTGTTTGCGACTTCAATAGCGCGGTCGAGATCTCTCATAGAGCCGGTTCGGTTGAAACGGTGCACAAGCTGATTTCCGAGATTGTCTAAATAGCTAATCCAGTCCGGGTGGCCTTGGGGCGCAGCGTTTACTGCCATATCTGTGAGCTTAATGGCGCCATTAATGTCTGCTATTAGGCCGGTTTGCTGAAACCGACTCTCTAGCAGGCCCCCGAGAGTATTCCAACAAGGGGCTCGATGAGGGTGGGTTGGGACTTGAAGTGTAATTTTAAACGCCCTAGTTGTGATTTCAATAGCTCGGTTGAGATCGTCCATCGACCCAGCTCTCAGGAATCGTGTTTTAAGCAGGATTCCGAGATTGTTCAAACATCCAATCAGCTTATTGTTGCCCTGAGGTATAGCTTCTACTGCCCTTTCTGTCATTTCAATGGCGCGATTGAGATCTTCCATAGACCCGTTTTGTTGAAATCGTGCCTCAAGCGTAAATGATAATTTTGTCAACGTAGACACGAAGTTATCAAGCTCTTGACCGTTGCGGCTATCAAGTGAAACGGCTGTTTCAGTGTCAATATTAGGTGGCCCCATTTTTCTATAGCATATAGTTTTTACTGTGGTTTCAAAATTTAAAAAACTACTAGGCAAGTAATTCTGAAAAAAGAAAACCAACAGCAGGGCAACTAATGCGGATATATATGCGAATGATTTAATATACTTCTATTTCTCATAATATCAACATGGATACGCCCTGGAGGATCACTATCCATTTATATAGTGAGAATTAATGATTTAATAAAGCGTATTGCTCGAAAAATGCGTTGCTGTTACAAATTCCAACGGAGCTGCGTTCGCGGAGGGATTCTTTAGGTATGTACCTCGAAATTCGAAAATAAGGATCATCGTGCTTGGGGATGCATCCAAGACAGGGCCTAGGTGAGGTCGAGTACGCCATCCTTAGTAACTGTACAACCGGAATCGTAAGACCTAAAGAAGGGCGTTGAGGTTACCCTCAAACTATCAACTACGCCTAACGATTCCGTAAGAGATACCCGAAGGATATGAGCAACGGGATACGTAAGCTCGAAAATAAAGCAGGATCCAAGGATTGATGCATCCTCCAGCGGTCGGTTATACTTTGGACGCTTCGCTAACGTTTTAAACTTCTGCAACACAATCAATTTTTTTTAATGAAAACTGTAAAATTTAAAGAGGGGAAGGCTGGTATATTTTGTTTTATAGTACAGGTATATTGCCACTGAAAAAATATATACAGGTGTATAGTGCAAGTATGGAGTATAATGAATCGGCACGAGTAATGAGTTCTCTTGGCTACCACTGTTATAGAAGAGAACATCAGTCAAAATATATAGTAAATAGCTCGACTAAAATCCAAGCAAGTAGATTATGCCTCATCGGGGCTCTCAACACTAACTGCTTCCAAGAGCAGAGGGTCAGAGAAAGGGAAATATTCGACCGGGCCTAGAAAGCCATAATATGAATCATCAGTAAGTGCTCAAAGCCTAAATTATCAAATCTTTGAGTAAAAGCTATGCTGTAGGAGTAATCATACCTTCGTCTTCCTCTGGAGTTTCGGTGGCATTCACAGTGGGTGCAGGGAGTGCTTCCCATCTACGTCTCATCTGGCTACACTTCTTTGGGTAGCAAATAGTCTTGGATTTCCCCTCACGGTTCCAGTTCTGGTATCTCCAGTTGTTGTAACCGCCATCACCCTTGAGGGTGAACTTGCAGCTTCCGTGGTCTGGGTCGCAGATGGTCAAGTCGCAATCTCTATATTCATTGACCTTGAGCCAAACACGAACTCGCTTCCTGTTCCAGTTAACTCCAACAATCTCGGATCGATCACAGGAAAGGACTATCGGCGTTCTCATGAGGCTCGGGTGACCTTTGTCTAATTTTTGGAGATAATTGCTGATTCCGTTGCTGGAGTCCTTTTTCCAGTTAACGGCATCAACAATTGCATTGATGAGGTTGATAAGGCCGTTCTGAGCAGCTACGTTGGTGGCAGAAGCCAGAGCAGTGACAAGGAAAAAGGTGCTGATCTTCATTTTTGCTGATAGGTTTTTCAAATATGAAGTAGGAAGTGAGAATAAAGAGAACCTAGATAAGATGGACTGAAGTATGGTAGCGATGCTTTATTCGATACTGCTTAGAATGATGTTTGATCCAGAGGGGCGACAAGAGGCCCTTTATATAGATTTTGAATACAAGTATTAAAGTTTTTGATCTTATAGAATCAGCTTGACTTCCCAGCTATCGAGGTTACTGAAAACACAAATATTTGCATCAAAGCAATGACAATACCCGCAAGATTGAGAGTAGATGCTGGAATCATGCAGCTTTGCTTGTCTTCTCAGCCGCTTCACCACCCCATCTACTGTATCCTTTAAGATAGGAAAGTCGAACATTCGATATACGAGCTCTCAAATGCTTGATGCCTAAAAGTCTAGATTTCCATCTGTATACTTCTGCAATAGTCGAGAAGTTTCCCCAGGGATGGCCCCGCTGTGCGTCGCCGACAAATTTACTCCGCTGTCTGCAGTGCCTAGGTATGAGACGCTTTCACAACTTGTCCCCCTAAATACGAGACGCAGGCAAATTTACTACATGGATATTTTATTATGTTTACATCACCCCCAGGTTGTACCTAAGCTAGAGCTTTTAACGTAATATAATTGACGTGCATATTATGCGCATGTAGGGTTAGAATTCTATAGAATCGGCTTGCCTCGTAAACCATTGCAATGCATGACGAGACTGATTTACATATAATAATCGAACCAAACTAGCTAGACGATATTAAAGATGGGTTACTTTATATTTGCGCCTCAACTTACTTACTATTATCCGTCATATAAGAAATATTTTCATCGTAGGCTAGAATTTCAAACCATTATTATTTGCCCACGCCTCCTAGAGTGTTGCGTGTTGAAAAATGGTCAACATCAAGAACATGCCCAATCTGGCAAGTGGGCTGTTCTATAGCTACAGCTATCAACTTCCCAATCCGATATCGTTACCAGTGTTCTCTGAACAGCTCGACTTCTCTGTATCCGATAGTTTGGTATTATCATTGAGTCTCGTATAATCAAAGCTAAACTCTCGGCAGGATGAGCATGTAGTGCATCTGGAAGGTGTGTTTTCCTCGAGCCAGTATTGAGGCTCGTATTTAAAGAGAACCCGTCTGGATATTTGAGATAAGCGGTCTTGGCGAAGAGTTTATCTTTTCGCACGATCCTAGTCTCCCGCCCCAATTACGAGGAGGCAATTGTACAGAAAGGGCCAGAACCTCGTTCGACTGCTGAGGCTCCTATTTCAACAATCACCTGCTCATTTTGAGCTCTCCTGAAATATGGAAAGCATCTTCTGTTTCTGGCTCATTAGTAGGTTTAGGTTTAGGGTAGAAAGATCAAAAATACGTGTAGAGGTACGAGATAGCATAGGAAATTCTAGGATTTTTTCGTGTAGAAAATCTCATGTTTACATTTAATGATAATCAGCTCATTTTGATATCCAATTCTATATTAAACTTATTGAATATTGCGATAAAAATCTTTTTAAAAAATTATAATGATATAGTTTTTGTTAATTTAAAGTCAATCATAATCTTATTAGTATTCTATTATATAATAAGCGAATTGTTGCTGCATCAAAGGTTAATAACCATACGTACCTCTTGGATGTTACAAAGGGCAAGTCCTTATGCACATCAATACTGCCGGCCGCAACCGGTCTTGCTGAATACGAGAACGCGATTCACCATGTTGCAATCTCACGAAAGGTACCCGGACTGCAGCAACTATTTAACCGGGAGAAATGGTAATCTAGAATACTGTTATCAATGGCATTTTGATAATGTTAAGGCCTTTATTGGAGAGCAAGCTTATGCTTTGCCTGAAAGGAAGGGACTAACTAATCCGCGCGAGGCGCCAGCAATATAAGCTAGTCCACCAACAAAACCATTTTACCGGTACACTGTAGAAAATCCAGTTTTCATTTATTTTAAGCAAAAATACCAAGATTTCAATTAAGTAATGAAGTATAAACTTTTTTGTAATATAGTATGTGATACAATTGTGATTTATATTATTAACCAATCCAATCCAGGGTGCGCAAATGGGTCGGATTAGCTCACCAGTTAGTCTTCCTTTCAGTCCCCAAAAAGTGCAAATGGGTAAACTACAAAGCAAGGCTGTAAACCCCGATTTTATCGGGATACGCAGGGGGCCAAAAGCCAGTTAGGTATCGGTTATTGGTGGTAGTATCACTTCCCACCTTTCAGTTAAGTTAGGGTTATATGCTGTCTCCCAGCAGCCACCATGTTATATTGATATTTTACAATAATATTGTTAAGTTATAAAGACCTCCTAAAGTACAAAAGAACTCAAAATTACAAAAGACGATTAGTATTGTTGTTGGGAAATGCTTGAGCTCGAGGATCCCTGGGTCCTATACCTTTTATCAAAATATCGAAACCTTGCATATAGCTCATATTTAGGTTTCACAAAATGGTGCATAGTTAGTACCAGATTTACGATCCTGATTGATGGAGTCTTATCTCTGTACAAAGTATTGTAGAGAAACTTACCTTTGCGAGTTGTGGATTTACGAATCACGGAGGAATCGACTAGTTCCCGGAGGTAGCAAAATTGAAATATTTGTCCTGAATGCTGACTAAAGCCTTTAAGCAAAAGCGATGACTATGCCCACCACATATTCGGCGGACATCCGCAGGCTGCGATTAGCAGCGAATATGGGATAGGTTGGATAGGTTAAACATTTTATTAATTTGGATTTGGAGTTTTAGGACGATTGGTAAATTTCTTCTGTTTGTCGTGTTTAAATACCAGTTTATTTTTGCGTTGAGTGTGTGATATTTTTTGTATGTGGGAAGCTGGAGGAAAAGCTAGCTTGTGAGGGTGTGAGGTTGCCAGTTTCAGCCGAAACACCTGCTAAGCCATATTTGGACGGTCCTTAATATGCGACGATACTACAACACCTTCTGAAAGTGTATACAATTTAGACACACGAAATACCCCAACGGGTTTCATTTCGCATCGATTCTGCTTTCCCGGTAAAGAGGCGAAGTTAAGACATACGAGCTTGAAATAACGTAAACCGTATTGGCATCATTGGTATTTTCCCCTTTGCTATATTTACGAGCGGCCCATTTAAATTTACCACGTTTGGATCGTGAGTTAAATGGGATTCTCTCCCCTTTAGGTTGATTCTCCTTACTGATTCTTTACCTTTACTTTTGCTAATTTTACTCTTATTAGTCGGTCAGTGGCCATTTATTTAATTTATTAGATACCTCCTCTAACTTCGTCATCTCGGACTGTAATATTGTATTCCAACCGCCGACATTCGAAGCCATCAATCAGTCAACCAATCGATCCATCAATAATCTTCGAATTCAACATCCTAGATTCGGATGAAAACAAGCGAGGCAGCACTCCATGGTTCATCACGAATAATAGAGATAGAGTGTTAGGGGGAACTAACCTATAACAATCTCAATTCACACACGTGTCTCCTCTGACGAAAATGGTACCCTTCAATTACCAAAACACTTCAAGATGGCGGTTCTGGTCCATGACACTGGTCTCTATTCTGGTCTTGGTTGGGGGTTGCGCAGGCGCTATACCAAAGGAGAAGAGTATTAGCTCACAGTTCCTAGCCACCTGTATGGCCAATTCGCAGTTCGTGGTATCGGACTTTTTTTTTTTATACACTCCCGGTAATTCGACATTGCAGTATAGCTTTCAGGGCACATCGTCAATCGAAGGCAATGTTATAATTTCGCTGGAAATAATCGTCTACGGCTATAGCGCTCATACAGAGAAATTCGACCCATGCGCCAGTAACATGCGCAGCTTGTGTCCAATGCAGCCTGGCGCTGTTGTTTTAGGCTTAAATTCTAGAAATATCAGCGAGTTTGCCAATAAAATACCGAGTAAGGCTTTGAAAATTCGAACCCATTTTCGAGCGTTATCTAACCCGATGTGATTTAGGCCAAGCTTTCAGCGTCCCTGACATTGACGGCCTCGTCAGGATCAAATTTACCTCTTCGACTGGGATACAAGTCGCCTGTCTTGAAGCAGAACTTTCAAATAGCCAAACCGTTCATCAAAATGGCGTCGGATGGGCCACAGCTCTCATTACTGGATCCAGCTTGTTGGTCTCTGGAATTGCATCTGCTTTTGGCCACACCAAGGCTGCTGGTCATATTGCTACTATTGCCCTTTCTCTATTTGGATATTTCCAATCACAAGTCATCTTTGCTATGGTTGCTGTCAAACTACCTCCGATCGCAAGATCCTGGCTGCAAAACCTCAGTTGGAGCATGGGAATCATTCGCGTTGGATTCATGCAGAGCGTACTTAGCTGGTACATTGATGCTACTGGCGGTACCCCAGATCTAAATCCAAGAGTTAACAGGATCAATGTCCAGATCGCAAAACGTGATTTACAAACAGCAGCTCCTCCGCAACCGAAATCCATGATTGTCACAGGTGTCTCCCGTCTCGCCTTTCTTTCTGCGATCGCAAAGACGAACCTGTTCATGACTAGCTTAGGCTTCTTCATATCACTCATAGTGGTTGTAATTTTGGTCTTTGTCAGTTTGAATCTTGTTTTCAGGATCAAAGGGGCAAGGAAATCCAAGTTTGCCATATTTGAAAGAAATTGGAGTGGTAGTTTGAAGGGAATTATTTATCGAATCATATCGGTAGGCTTTCCTCAGCTAGCAGCTCTTTGCTTATGGGAGTTGACAAGTCGTGACTCCCCAGCTATTGTCGTCCTCGCAATTGCTTTCTTCCTTATATCACTCTCGTTGCTTTCCTGGGCATCATATAAAATATTAACCTCCGCTCACCTCAGTATCTCTTACCAAGATCAAGCTTTTCTAAGCAAATGGGGCTTCCTTTATACCCAATTTAAGAGCTCCAACTACTTTTGGATTATTCTTACTGTGATCTATGCGTTGATAAAAGGGTGCTTTATCGCGTTTGCTCAGTCGAATGGTTTGCTACAGAGCATCGCTCTCCTCATCATCGAGCTCGCCTATCTCGTTGCAATATCATGGATCCGGCCATTCCTCGATCGCAAAATTAATACTATCAACATTTGCATCTGCGTCGCTAATGTTATAAATGCTATTATGTTGGTGTTTTTCGGGATATCTAAAGGTCCGGTAAGTGCTTAGCCAGTGCTTTTTTTTGTCTTTTTGAGCAATTTTCTGTCTGTGATGAGACTAACTGAAAATGTAGAGCCTTGTTCGTAGTATCCTTGGGGTAGTTCTCTTCGTAATGAACGCAATATTTGTCCTTGTTTTACTAGTCCTCATTCTCATCGCCGCTATCCACGCCATTTTCGCCGAGAATCCAGATTCTCGTTACCAGCACGTTCAGGACAATAAACACAATTCCAAAATCGACAAAGGTTTCGATCATTCTGTTGAGTTCGATGCATTAAATACTCAAGGCAATCACCCGGATATGGTTAGATCTCGATTTAGTAATATCGACGAGAACGGCTATCGTCATGAGCATAGCGGTGTCAACCGTGAGCTCAATGCGCCCAAACTATCAGCTATCCAACATAAGGACCACAACTCAAACAGACCAGCTCTTGCCTACGGGAATGGTAGCCGGAATATTCGTTCATCTAACTTAGCAACAAGAAAAACGGCTAGCCACTTTTCAAACTAGAGTGCTAGAAAAGCACGGTTATAACAAGACAGCGAATGCAACCCATATTCTCCTTCAACCTGGAAGTTTGCCCAAATGCTACGCGATCTTTGTTCGTTAGGAAACCAAGAGCCCAATTTGACAGCATTCACACAATTGGGAAACTGCCAGGCGAATGGAACCAGCCGCGACACATCAGCTGCTCAGTCTCACCACACATTTCACAACATATTTTCCGAGCACGATTTTTTTTTCTACCGCGGACTTCGCTCCACTACTCCCTACCTTTCCACCCTGTCTCAAGGGCTCCGAGGCTCTGGCTCCCGTTAATTTCCGCTACCAAGGAGCTCCTGTTGTATATAAAATTTCTTAAATCTGGGTCGATCTTATCAGGTCTTGGAGGTTTATGCCGGGTACCAATAGTTCTCACAAACTCAGCCTCGATTTTTGAACCTGCTCGTGATGAAGAAGTGTTTTGAATCCAGCTGAGAGTGTTCATAGGCTTTAATATTGTATATATTTTATGTAAAACTTTATAAATCTGGTTATATTTATACTAAATACTTAAAGTATTTAACCATTTCTTATTTTCATCGGTTGATTTTACATAACGACCGTATAGTTCCGGTTGCATTTTCGAGATACTTTATGTACTATATTACCGCCTAGTATATTGTTAAAAGTGTAATGTTGTATTTAGTATATTAGTTGAATCGATGGCCAAATTGGCCACCTGTAAAGACGGTTGTCTCTAGGAAACTGCTTCCACCAAAGGTATCCCCAAAGTGAATAAAAGCCTCCCCAGATATAACATTGTCTTTGTAAATATTGCCACTAGTAACCATCGGCATCTCCATTTTGCTTCCCTTCAAATACTCGTTTCCAAATTTCACTTTCGCCCGACCACTAATTTTGTTTTTAAAGTACAGATGCTTAGTGATTCCAAGTCTCATCTCAATCCTTGATCCTAGCGCTTGATCCGCTCCACTAGCGGCATCAGCCAGCGTAGATAATTTAGTCTTACTCCGCGATGTAAGGACGTCTAAATCTTCATCACAAAGACACTCTTGTTTTTGGACGAACCCAGGGTGTTTCTCTGATGGAAAAAGCCCGACAAGACCATCTACCAATGAAGTAACTTCGTCAAGAAGTTCCTTAAATTTCTCTTTGTCATAGACCGCCCACACGGTTTTTCTAAAGAGGCCCGCACGTTTCTGCCTCTGTTTAACAATTTTCGTAATAGCAGAAACTAAATTTCGTACCTCGTTTCCGGTATCGCCTAAAGGGTCGTAGAGCGCAACACTTCCAGGATACCGTAAAGATAACTTTTGCATCTCCTCGAAGAGATGTTTGATTCTTTCAAGGATCTTAGAGGCATGTTGGCCATCTTCAGACGTGGTGAAATCCTCATCTTGATCTTGGATAGCCGCAGCCCACCGAGATAGTCGTAGCTTAATGATGCTCAGTCTCGTCAACGCCGTTTCATAGTCCTGGCCGAACGACTTGCCGAAGCGTACGCATTCGCATAACCCGATCACAGAGGAAAATAGGGTAGCCAAGCCAAGGCCGCCTATTACCAGTCCCGCAATTTCCGCCATCGAGAATGCGACTTTTAGCGGGGATAGGGACGTCAGTTTCCGCGGTCACCCCCTGCCGGAGGAAATATATAACGCAACAAATTCGAAGTTAAACGGTTTTACTAGTACTTCAAGTAACAACGTTAGAGACCAATTTGCATTACTCGAATATGCATTGTTAAAAGAGTGTGATCTGGGCTGTCCCACCTTCGGTTCGATAACCGAATCCGCGAGGCTAATTTAAACTTTAATTTTGGTACGTATTCGAAACTTGGTTCTGCAGAGTTTTCGATCTGTCCTCAGGTCCATTTCGTGCTCTTGTGGAGTGTCGAAGTTTCAAAAATTCAGCTACCAACACAGAACTTAAATGTAAACGATTAATCCTTGGATACTCGGACACGAAGCAAAAGATAAACCCCGCTGTTGAGGCTTGGACGTCAAAAACCCACATTAGTTCCTCGACAACGAAGACGATCCTGCAAATCTGACGCATATGCGCATGGCCATATGGCTCGCATGTGCATATGTGTCGAAAAAACAGCTTTCGGGAGGGCAGCCGGCAGGAGTTCGGCTGAAGAGAGAAGCGTCGATTTTTCTATGCCCGCGTCAAAGCCACCTTTTGCAATAGCTCTAGAATATCCTATAGGCTGATAACAAATACAAAACCGTATCATGCGTGCGCAGTGCTGGCGCCTCCGGAGTTACAATGCGGATATTTAAGCTTTTGATTTTTGGATTGACGTGGTCGATTGTCCTGGTCTGGCTTGACCTGGGGGTTTGATCAATTGAACATATGAGTGGCCGCAATGTTTTGGATCGCTGCGGGCGAAGTCGGGTCTTAAGTAACCGTTCATGTCGTGAACTCGAGTAACCTCACGGCTCCCGCTCTCAGCTTCCGACGACGTGTCCTAGATCATATGTGCGTGATATTTATGGTTTTCGCATGATCCTTTCCTCGAGGTGTAACGTGGAGCCAAAGGATACAAGCAACTCATTATGCACGTCGAAAATCTCAAACTTATCAGCCTTGTTGTCCATGTGAGCCTCTTGACTGTCGCCATATAATTGCACCACTCAGTATTAAATTAGCCAGGGTATATCGTTCCGATAGAGGTCCCTTATAAAACAGGAAGATGTTTCTATTGAAAATAGCAACTATGTTTCCGCAACAGGATATAAAGGAGAAACCCAATCCTCTATCTCTGATCTTTTCTCTGTGTTCTTTATATATATTGATACGCACGTATATCCCTTGACAGCCTATAAGTTTCTACTATAAGTTTCTACTATTCACCGCTACCGGCTTACTTTCGACTGAGACTCGATACAGAAACTCCGATAAGTTTTTCGCTTTTTTCGAACCCGATTGCAATTATTATTAAACCAACCATTTTTGCGCCACGGAATTCGACAATATGTCTAGGTAATACAATAGTAGACCCGGGTCTCTCTCTTTAGCACACTCTCATTCGTTATTTACCCCGGGACAAAATAGCACTTCTCGCTGCGTTCTTGGGCTGTCTGTGCCGTCTCTATCCTCAAATATGAGGCGAACGCAAACCCGCGGCGGATAACAAAATGCTGGCCGACGTCAGACCGCGAGGACAACCTAGTCAGGATCCAGACCTACATACAGCAGCCTCGCCCCCTTCGATAAAGAGCCACGTCTCTCCGGAGAGTTTAAATCCCTCAGTGTACGGCTCCGGTAGGCAAAGAGACAACTCAGTGAGAGCTATACTTGGAGTTGTGCTATTAGAAAATACTCGGAATATTCGACGTGTCTGAGCATGCACAATCAATTTGAACACCACAATGATGAGTTTTGCGCGAGCTAGCCAGCAAGACAACTGGTCTAGCCACGCATTTCGAAACAAGGGGATAATATCGTCCACGATCGTGGTGACTATGGAGTGGACGGTTGTGAATGATGTCGTGGTGGAAGTCGTTTTGATAGCAAGCTCATGATTTGAGGGCGGGAGCATATATACTCCTTTCTGAGACTTTGACATTAGTTAAAATTATTCTCAAACAAAAAACTACAATATCATCCTGAAATCATATTCACCATGAACACCCCTCAAACTTCTGAGCCTTATCCTCACAAAATCCTCTCGCGCTCGCATTTGGAGCTGGGAACGCAGCATATGGCACTGGTTCTCCACAGACCCCGCAGAAAAATGCCATCTCCTCCACCTTCACAGCCTTCACAGACGCCAAAGCAACGAGAGCCAACGCCGCCAAAAGCAAACTTCAACCCTGAGCCCGATTCACAGGAGCCGGTTACATCACCCAAGTATGATATGGTCTTTCAGAATAATACCGTTCACTCACAAGGACACATGCATATGGGAAACGTCCAGGGGCCGAGCTCTCAGGTATACTACCTTGCACCAGGTGCTGAGTTCCCTGCACAACAAAATGCGTACATGCACCAAACGAACAGCCCGGCGCCGAGTTCTCGCTGGCATAGCCCAGCCTCTTCTGAATCCCGAGCTACTACTCCAGTCTCGGTTTCTCCGGCTTCATCTCGCTCGAGCTTTGACGTCGAAAATACTGGGTCCGAAGGTATATCATCCAAGGGATATGGTAATATCTATCTTCTATTAATACTCGATGTTTGGTTTTTGCGCTGTTTCTGACTAAGTTTCCGTTGGAATAGATCGGTTCGTGGATTTGGACAAGGGAACGAAGCGATGTTCGAGCCGCGTATCCCACTCGAGCTCGAATAGTCGAAACGACTTCGACGCTCTGAAACAACTCGTACATAGTGGGATCTACGAGAGCAGGCTGTTGAATTTCAAAAACAGCCCAATCAAGCTAAATTGCGATGAGGTAATCAGCAGCTGCAAAAAGGATCTGCACAAGCTGAAGCGCATCCATGAACGGAACTCACATCACCCCGGGAAATGGCTTTTACGATACCACACCCTTTGTGCTACCATCCATCATACGCTTGGTTATGCATATTTTCAACAAGCCGCGAACATCGGTACCCATGATCCTCGCACGAAGGAGGAACAGAAAGCCAGTATCAAGGTTTCCATCAAGTTCTATGAAAAAGCAGAGAGGGACTCTCTCTTATGTGGGCAGTCCGCCGGCATAGAATCTAAAATGGCTTTCAAGAGAATTTCCATTCGGGTTGAAAAATTTCGCTCAGAAATTATATATATAAAACTCATTAAAAGGCAAAATGCAGCAAAGAATGCCCAAATCTTGAGGGGTGATATCGAAGCCGCTCGCGAAAGCCTCGCAACGTTCCGCGATGACAGATTTCACAAAGATGATACAAAGGCCATGAACGAGCTGTTGGAGACAGTGGATGAACAACTCGACGCTATTATCTCTTCTCGAGACTTATTCCACAAAAAATAGATGAGCGGTGTTCCGAAGATATCAGTTCCATGCTCCTTCCGGGTCGTTCATTTACAAGATATTAGAGTATCTCTTTCCTTATCTTTTCCTTTTTGCGTCTTTGAACCCTAGAATCTCATGCCTTTTCATAAACTTGTTTTCCTTGATAAAATGGTGGAAGAGCAAGGAGAGAAATGTTGACAGAGAAGGGGATAAAAGGAGGAAGAAAGCGAGAGGGAAGCTTGGAGAAGATTCCTGCATTCGGGATGCAACAAACCGGAAAGAAAAGGGAAGAACAAAAGAAACGAAAGAAAAACGAACTCAGCTTGGTTCTCGAGCACACGATTTGTTCCGGCTTTGGGCATCACAACTTCGCGGCCTCGCCGCCCAATCATTCCGCAGCCGAGCCGATGGCTCCACATCTGCTTTTTCCCAGCCTATTTATTGGATGGAACCAACACGTTCTCCTGGCGGGCCTGGCTGACAAGGGCCGGCACGACCCCACGTCTTAAGCGGGATGTTCGACGACAAGCCGTCCCAACACCATCGGGATAAGCTAAGGATACAAACCATCTTCACGGCACAGGTGCAAGAAGATTCAGAATTCTGATACACTTGCTCGTTTGCATGCACAGCCATCGAGAATTGCGATGCCGGTTGAAAGTTGCTCCTAATGGTGGAGAAAGTAAATTTCCCTTGGGTGCTGCATTCTGTACACCCTCATTTTATTCTTTTCGACGAGATGCTGGAAGTCAAATGTTCGAACCCCTGCAAGCCACACATGCGGGTGTGGTTGTGCTCTGCCGAAATCTCTTCCTTTCTGCATCAGCTTGCTTAAGAAAATAGAATTTGTATGTAGCTATTTTTGAACCACCTCTTTCCATGCACTATTCAAAAATTCCTTTCTCTGTGGTGATACTTAGGTCACAAGCTTTCTACTATAGACTTTTCATGCCCAGAGCTCGGTATCAATAGCTATAGGTCTAAGGAACTTAGGTGTCTAAGGACATATACCGGTATATATATACTACAGCCAATACAATTCCATTTAGATGGAAGCAACGAAAAAACTCTATGATCACAAATGTAACCGGACTTATTTGAAATGGAGTAGTAACTTTACCCCGGACTTGAAATTTGATTTAGACAATAAAAATCAGAGCCCAGCTGATCCACAAGCCGGGATTATCTTGTTAGGCAAAAGCTTGAGCTCTCATCATACCTAATGTGACTGGGTAGGGGTATTTAATATTACTGGTGGTATTCTAGAGTACCTTGTGTGGGTACCAAAAGTGATGCCCAAAATGGAGAATACCCCCCCAATTGCATCATATATACGATGACACCCATCGGATAACCTGATAATTATCGATAAGGGTGCCACAGGAAAAGCTGCATGAATTACGCTTTCACATTAGTTCAGCTGGTTTCATCTGTTTCTTTGTCCCGCAGAGCCCTAGAGTTCTCCGAGGGATGGGCAGGGAAATTTTTTATCGGTTCGGAGTTAGTCAAAACCCTGCCCAATGGGCAGGCTTGTTTTGGTTCGTTGAGGGAAATGGTATATATATAAGATCGAATGCCATCCCGCTAAAGCGGGGTAGATTATAAAACTATTGTCTAATGCTCTTGTTTTGAGACCAAGTTAACCATAAACACAACAGATCTAGCTTCATGAATTCATCGACCCCAGATCTTCATACATTTTTGTAACTCCTAATAGCAATGAAGACCAAAGGCCTAGCCTTGTACCTTAACGCGCTTGCAAATCCTGGAAATAGCACTCACTAAATCTCTTAATCCATCAGTTACCCCTTCTAGTTTTTTTTTTTCTTTTTCTGACTAGACCGGCGACTTATAACTGAATAAAAGTTAGGTTGATAAAAGAGAATACTCTTTCTAAACCCTTTGCAGACGCTCCCATATTCATCGAATCTTCCAACTCTATCAATAACCCCTACACTCTCCGACAACATGGACGCAAGAGACAGAGCCTTCGAGTACACCGCTGGAACGGGAGGTACCAAATTCTCCAAAAATAACCTCGACGGCCAGGTCGAGCAAATGGGCGATAGTTACTATCCACACAGGGTTATTATTCACAATATCTTTTCTCCACATAAACCAATCCACGGCTACGGCTGCTCGGGTTTAGAAGACTATGGTCCGAGGAACAGCCCGCAACCCGAAAGCCCTGCTCCCTCACACGCATCCCCAGCCACCAAAATCGACCAAGTTGAACAAATTTCCCAATCTAGCCGCGATCGATGTAAGTATGCCTTGCAATCCGTTCTAGAATATGCTTTGAAAATTTTACTCGCTTCCCATTACTTCTGCCCTTTTGACTTTCAAATTTCAGTCTTTATGTATATATTTTTATATCAATTCATGGAATTGTGCCCCTATTGAAATATCAATCTTGCTAAGTAGTAGTAAATTTAGATTCCGAAACTTCTTCCGACGCTGATCGCCAAATTATTATATCAAAATTCGATTACCGATCCGTCACAGCGGCTCTGAAATTTGTCGACACTACCACAGCCATTTACGTTGCCAACTCGGCGGAGTACACAGCAAAAAAGGCAAAACGAGGCAGAAATGGTCTCCCTCATCCAGCCGACCTCTTCTTCGTCAACACAATCCTTACATTTTGCAAAGAACACATTATTCATCTCTACGAATTTTCTCAACAATTACCCGAAATTAACGAACTTGAAGGTGCAAAATTTCTAAATGCATCGTTATACTTTCTTTTAGCAGAAGCATATTACGCTAGGGGCAGGTTGAGGGAGAGCAATAGTGTCTTCCGGCGAAGTCTCGAGAGAGCAGTCTCGAAAGCCAAGGAGGCCCGCAGGATCTTTTCCAACATCGCTTCCAATCAGGGATTCCTCAGTAGAAGAGCCTATGAGGAGAAGCGCAAAATCAGAGAATTCCTTTCTGATATTATTGACTACGATAAACATGCTACAACATACGACACCCACAAGCACCGACGAATCTAGACGACTGAAAACTCTAATATAAGGAGGCTATGATAACGATATCTTTACGAAATAAAGTCTTTTTCTCTTTGTCTTTGTTTCTCTTCCTTCAGATTTCTGTGTTTTCTGATTTCCGATTTTCTTTCTTTTTTTTTCCCCTCCAACTTTATCGAACTTTTGTAAGTTTTCATCCTAGTATGATACCTTTTATTGCATTCATGGATTAGATCCTTCGGGCAATCGTTGCATTTATGGGCATAGAATATTTTTCATTTTTAGTTTATAGCATCGCATTTTCACTGGTGTTTTAGCATCGCATTCAATATGTGATAGAGGTTTTTGTTTTGGGGGAAACTTGGGTTTTTGTATCGGCGTACCTTTCCTTTCTAAAGAAAATCCAATTGCTGTATTTAGACCCGGGGTGTGAAGAAAGCGCATCTCCCTTTGCAGTGCATTTGGGGGTGAAGCTCAAAAAAAATTGCAAATGAAATTGTAATATTGCCTAGTTTGGGCACCAATCATTATAAATTATGATCTTCCGCTTCCATACTAAATCTTGTGTCTAAATACCGATATGTACTCGAATACAAATGTGAATGGAAATTGTGAATCTTAGATTCGAACCATGATCAAAATTCAACAATTGCCAAAAAAGGACCCTTGATAAACTAGTCCTTAATAAGTTAAAGCTGGTAGACAGAGGATGTCGCATCGGTCTGAGCGTGTGCGTTGAGGCACTCTCAATGCCGCACACAGACAATATGACGTCCTCCTGCAGCCCGCAGCACGCGAAACGGCCAGCTTCAAATTACCCCAGGCTAAAATAAACCTCAACAATTCTGTCCACCTCCACCTCCACTTTCAACCTTTCTCTATCGATAACAAAATTCACCAAACCATCAATTGATATCATATCAATCAAAAACACCTTCACGTCTAGAATTGAAAATGAGTCTCCTTCGCAATTCCATCCTCCGTCAATCACGCGGAATACTCACCCGCCAATTCCACTCCTCTCCTGCCCGTTTGATCGCGGTCGGGGATGCTATTCCTAGCGTTGAATTGAAGGAGGATTCACCTGGCACTGTTGTGGATATCGCACAGGAGATTGCGGGGTTGAAGAAGGCTGTTATCGTTGGTGTACCGGCTGCTTTCAGTATGTATTTTTTCATCATACTCCACCCAGTCTGCCCGCGGAGTTATTCAATTGATCTACTTTTGATTACATCAAGATGGGTATATGACATATAGATGGGAAGAAAGGCCAAGAACTAATGTGTGCTTTTTGGGATGATTAACTAGGCCCGGCTTGTTCTGCTACTCATGTGCCCAGCTATATCGCGCACAAAGATATCAAAAACACGCCTACATTTGTCATTTCCGTGAATGATCCGTTTGTGACAAAGGTATCAGTTCTCTTTACCCAGTTCGTTTATTGAAGTGATTGCTAATTTCAATGAATGTCAATATCAGGCTTGGAAAGAATCACTCGATGGCGCTAAAGAAGCCGGGGTACGTTATAGCTATATATTCTGTACCACCTTTTGATTCTAGATGCAAAGCTAATATTATAATGTTATGGTTAGATTCGATTTTTGGCAGATCCAACTGGGGAATTTGCGAAAAAGATGGAGATGGATTTCGGCAAGTCGGTTGACATATTTGGGACATTGAGGAATAAGCGGTATGCCGTGGTGGTGGAGAACGGTAAGGTTACAAAGGTGGCCGAGGAGCCCGATAATACTGGGGTTAGCGGTGAGTTTGAAATTCTAATATGCTTTTATTTTCCAAGTCGGAGATATGGTGTCGAGATCGAGCTACTGGTTACTAATTGTGGTGATTGCGGGTAGTAACTGTTGCTGAGAAGGTTTTGTGACGAGGTCAATCCCGATATCTATAGCCGATCCGGGCCTGAATCTTGGTGGATTAGTAAGGCAGTAATCGGATTGTCATTGTAAATATAGTGTCGATAAATTCAAAGAGCATACGGGTAGTATGCAGACGACAAGAAAATCAAAATATCGAAATGTTCGGACGAACACCGTCTGGGTCCCATTGATCTTAATAAGCAGTCGCGTTCCAGGCTGCTCCACAACATACCTTCCTTTTAGCTTGTGAAATCCGACGAAGTAGTTAACCTTCGCGGGTGTGTCCTGGTAAAGTTGCTAGTGCGAGGACCGGCGAACCCTGCCGTTTGACCCGAAAAGTCCCCCTCTGGCCGCGCGGAGAGAATGTGAAGAATAAGAGCTCTCCAGTGGAGTCGCTAGTAGAGTCGGCCAATTTTTTGCCGGTCAAGAAGCTCACGAGTTTTGTGATCCACGTCGGTGGTTCACAGAGTCGGTTTTAATTGATTGAATCCACGGGAAGGGAATGGCAAGCGACGGCATCAGATGCAAGCTGATGACAGCCGTAAACGCCGATTTCCTCCGACCAATACCAAGCGATGCCCCGAGATATCTGTCCCCCCCACTATTATCCGCATGCATCGTGATTTTATTATATGATGCCGAGAGGTTGCACTTAAAATATCAGATTTTATCAGATGATCGAGATAATATTTTGACTTCCTCGCCACAACACCTCCTCCACCACACACACTGTGATATCATACCCTCGTCGTCGTTGTCGCTTCATTCGTGACACCGTCTACAAGCATTTTGTCCGTTGAATTATTTTGACTAAATGCACTCCCGTAGAGTCTTCCACGGTCGCAGTCTCGCTAACATTCTAAATTATATATTTTTTTCATTCAAGATAGGAGTTTTCTTGTAAAACACAATTTGCCGCCATCTTTTGCGCCGTCGGTTTTCCGTGGAGATACATTTCCTGAGAACGTGAATTATCACAATCCGCCTCTCCCACCACGAGAACAAAGGAGAATCTTTTTTTCTTGTCCCCGTATTGGCGCTATTCCTGTAGCAGCATAGTCCCGTTGATTGCCGTTCAATCTTCATAAAATTCTGCATCTGCTTGCCCGACATCTCACTCTTCTCTCTCCTCCTCATCTTGACCCTCATCCTCATCTTCATACTCACTGCATCGCCGGTGCGAATTCCATCTCGTCCGTTGTTTTAGAAGCCCCCCACTTCCCCGGTTGTGCGTGCGTGTGCGTGTGGACGCACCGATCTCGCTCTTGCAGTTTCCTGGGATTAAGCTCTTCTTGTGAAACTAAACCCACTTGAATTTCAACCTTTCCGCTCCAACAAACACCATCCACCAAACCCACCCCCAATTCCCCTCCGAGCGAGCCATCTCCAAGAACAACCGTCAAGCTGGCTGCCCTAGACGCAAAGCTGGAACGGATGGCCAATATAGAGCCTCCGGAGGAGTACGAATATGAGGTACGTTCTTATCCATCTCTGACCATCATCACTGGCTCGCGGACTCCGTCTACGGAGCTAGCTGGGCCGGCGGGTGATGGCTCAAGCAAAAAAAACACAGAATTTTGCGTCGCTAACCATCATCCCACGACGACGGGAGGAGGGAAAAAAAAAAAAAAAAACCTCTCATCTCACACACGGTTGCCGGCGCTCGCCTCACCAATTGGTGTTGCGCCAGTGTGAAAGTGTGCCATGAGAGGTTTCCTTTTTTTTATTTTCTCTTTCTCTCTTCTATGTGGATTTTTCTGATATGTGCAGGCTCTCCCACCAAATACCTCTCTCATGTCAAATCTCCTGGCCGGCGCTTTCGCCGGTATCATGGAGCATACCGTCATGTACCCGGTAGACGCGATCAAGGTGCGTTGCAAAAAAAAATCTCAATTCCATGACGATACGATGATTTTCGGTGGCAAAATACACCGAATTCGAGATACGGTGGTTCTACATGTCATATACGGCGCTAGAAACCATCATATGTGATACTACGGTCGAAGGAACACTGAGGCTGACGTAAAATTTTTCAATTCGGCATTTACAGACGAGGATGCAAATCGTGAATCCCGCATCCGCGACGGCGTACACCGGAATCGCGAACGCGGTATCGCAAATCTCCGCTACAGAGGGCGCCAGGACATTATGGCGAGGAATCAGCAGTGTGGTTGTCGGGGCTGGTATGTTCCATACATCTATCCGGACTGTCTACGGGACACACGAATACACGTATACGATCATATCGAGAGAATATTTGGGACTAATTGAGGGTGAAATTATAACTAGGCCCCGCGCACGCCGTCTACTTTGCCACCTACGAGTTCGTCAAGCACAACCTGGGTGGAAACGTCGGGAATGAACACCACCCCATCGCCGTTGGTACGTACAGAAATCACCATCTACCGAGATTTGAGAGTCGGACATACGATACCCTGAGGTGGAACCCGCGGGGCTGAACCGGATATATAACCTTGAGATGTGGATTGAAATGCTGACATGCGCGGGGTAAACTGCAGCGACTGCCGGTGCATGCGCAACAATCGCCAGCGATGCCCTGATGAACCCGTTTGATGGTAAGCCCACCATCCCACATCTTCTCACACATTTCTTTTCTGTTTTCAAAAAAAGAAAAAGGAAACTTGAAGTATTCGCAAGCTAAGACGTTGCATAATGTTATATCACAGTGATCAAACAACGCATGCAGATGCACAACTCAACGTACAACTCAGTAGCCGATTGCGCGCGGACGGTGTACCGCCGCGAAGGCCTCAGGGCGTTCTACGTATCCTATCCGACGACGCTAGCCATGACCATACCCTTCACGGCGATACAATTCACCGCTTATGAATCGCTATCCAAAGTTTTCAACCCGCAGAAAAAGTATGATCCGTTGACACATTGCGTGAGCGGTGGTATGGCCGGTGCGATCGCGGCAGGGTTGACGACGCCGTTGGATGTGATCAAGACCATGTTGCAGACGAGGGGGAATAGTCCCGATCCGAGGATAAGGAATTGCAGCAGCTTGTTTGAAGCTGCGAGAATTATTAACGAGAGAGAAGGGTTTAGGGGGTTTTTGAGAGGGTTGAGGCCGAGAATTGTGAATGCGATGCCCAGTACTGCGATCTGCTGGACGAGCTACGAGATGGCAAAGTGAGTTCTATCCTTGATAAGATATTGATATATTGCTAGGAGATATATACTAACCATATAATTAGATATTACTTTTATACCCGAAGCAGAGAGGTTTAGATATTTCATTTTCCAGGATATAATGACACATCTATCGAATCTTTCATTTGACCTTTCTGCAACGCCACACGATAGCTGAACTGACGGCGGTCTCAATCACACCGAACTAGGCCATCATCAATATCAATTCAACCCACGGATTTTCTTAACCTGATACCCCGTCTAATGTCAATTGTTGACGATAGCTCCCTCCCGGTAGCAAGCAAGTCTACAACTCCCCCCCCCGACCTCTCAAATCCTCCTCCTGCTACTTGTTATAGTTGCAATGCAGGTCAATTCTATCCTCTTCCCTTAGCATAATTTCCTCTGTTGTATACACGTATTTATCCAGCATTCGATATTTGGCATATTCCAATGTCTATGGTTGTCCTTAGTTTAGTCTCCCTGAGGGCTTCTTCCTTTATGTTTTTTTTATAACAGCATGCAGGCTACAGCGGCATTATGAAATGAGATGAATAAAAACAAGATTATATTTAAAACGTTGAGATGGGTGTTCTTCTCTTTTTTTTTTTTTTTATAAATACGATGGTTGCTGTTGAAGTTTCTTTTTTCTTTCTTATTCTTCTTATATTCCTATTTTGAGTACATACTTTTCTTTGCTACGTGGGGATAAGGATTAGGGTCTGTTCTCTTTCTTTGTTTTTTCGTTACGATATACTGTGATAAAAAAAGCCTTTTACTCTGTTTCTTCTTCTTCTTTTTCAATATAAATAAACCTACGCCGTCTTGGGGGTCTTTAGAACTTTCATCATCCATACATGCCTTTTTTGTTTCTTAAAAGATTTTCTTTAAACTGAAGTGATCCTTTCGCATCGAGCGTTCGGTTTATGAGTCGAAAGCTATCTGTGGGAGCATCATATTGGTATATATATATACTACAATCTCCTCTGAATTTCATCCTATATTATATTTATTATATTATATTACTTAGCCAGTTATCCGAACACTCGCATGTATAGACGATACAGCCTTATATTAACCTTCCAGTAACAAACCAAGTCATAGGAAAAAAATACAATAAATATTTGGTAGTGAGAATGGGCGATATTAATAGGACAATATAATAAAAAATATAATACGGTAATGATAAAATCTTATATATATACGAAGGAAGGATGAGTAAATAAAGTTAGTAAGTATATATGCCAGAAGAAGCGTATTACAAATATTCTAACGTAGAATGATATAAAAACCCAAATCCAATGATTCATGAAAAAAAAAATAATAATAACAATGAAAATGAAAAATACCTGTCTCGAAGTCAAAAATACCGTTAATGAAAACCTTTTTTTTCTCTTTTTTTTTTTTGGTAAACATGCTGAAAGAAAATGCAACATTGTCCCCTTTAGATTCGTTAACGCCGGCGAAAATGGTTTGGATGGATTGTGGGTGTACATTGAATGAATCGACTAGTAAACGTGCATGCATAGTGGGGGAATATTAGCGTGTGACGGTTGGATATTTAATGCTTGGGTTGATGATTATGAAATGTGAGCTGGGGTGTCGTAGAAACTTGCGATGCTGCAGTTGCTTGGCATCGTGCATATTAAAATATTACTGTCGTAAAAATGCTTCGTGAAGTATTCAATTCGAACCCGAAGAGCCAGATCCGGGCGACATCTTCTTCTTCTTCCGGCTCTTAGGTTTTAGAAATAACGACAAGACATCGTACAATTCTTCCTTCTTTGCCGGTTTTGGTAAAAAGTAACTCATCCCGACTCTTGTACAGTGCGCCTTTTCGTCGTCAGTGGTCGCCGCTGACATTGCAACGATTGGAATTTGTCGTATCATGGCTATTGGATGCGTTCGTGCCGTCTGAGTGAAGGTGTAGCCGTCCTATTTATTTCATCAAGTAAGTATATCGCATATCTATTGATAGTGACAAGATCACGTGGGGTTATATTTACCATCACTGGCATCCGACAATCTGTGAAAACTAGATCTGGAAAGTCGCCGCGTTTTGAAGTCCGTTCTAGGAGATCCAGTCCCAGTTGGCCATTGTCTGCAGTGTATACCTTGCAACCGAAACTCTGGAGATGCCGAACAATCACGATTCTTATTACCAGATCGTCGTCTATCAGTAATATCCTCGCAGGATCGCTCGGTCTAGGTTCTATCGGTGATGTGATGCCTTTAGCCGATGTCGAAGAAGCAGGGTGATCAGGCGGCGGCATCAAGGTCATCGGTGGCGGTGGTGGAGCTTTGGTTTTACTTGAAGACGCGGTTGGATGGTATAATTGTGCGGCTTTGGCACGGGGCGACGGGGCAGGGCTTATTGATCCAACGGAGGAATTCTCCTCATCATGGCGCATCATCGCTCTTTCCATCTCAAATCGAAAACGGTTCATGGCGTTATCACTGTCGTGTACCTTTTCGATATCTTTTCGGCCGTCGTAGCGTTGGAATGGGATCGAGAACCAAGCAACACAGCCGGGTCCGCCTTTAGATCTTTCCAATGCGATTTCTCCCTGCATTAATTCAACGAGCTGTAGAGTTGTTAGTAGTCGTTAGAGATAGCTTGGAGACGAAATTTCTAACCTCTTTCGATATCGATAGTCCCAAACCTGTTCCACCGAACCTTGCGCTAGTCGTGTGATCCGCCTGACTGAATGGTAGAAATATATTTTTCAGCGCATCGTCTGATATTCCCACACCACTGTCTTCGACGATAAACCGAATTCGCACTCTGTCCGACTCAGGCTGGTCTCTATCCCGCATTGTTGTCATACGAATAAATCCGTCCGAAGTAAATTTGAACGCCTATCAAAATATAACTTATCAACGCCAGCCACCAAAATGGGAATAGAAAATCCGTCACTAACATTTCCCATCAAGTTTGTTAGAATCTGTCGGACACGCCCTTGGTCTCCGATTACTAGATGGTCGCTTTCGTCGAGTATACTTATATGCTCAAAGTTCAATCCCTTCTTGCTCGTTGTCACTTTGAACATTTCGATGATATCGTTGAGTAGCAGACTCAAGTCGAATGCGCTGTTGGATATTGTCATCTTCTTAGCTTCAATCTTAGATAGGTCGAGAATGTCGGATATGATGGCCTTCAGGGCATTTGCACTTCTGTTGATATTGGTCGTATAGTCCTTTTGTTGAGGTTCTATAAACGTGTTAGAGCATGGCGATTAAAAGAGTCTGGGATAGACAAACCGAGGCTAGTCTCTAATAGAACCTCCGACATTCCAATAATCTGGGAAATAGGGCTAAACACTCCGTTAATGCCATAGTTTTTCAACTCATTTCACGAGCGACACACGTACGTTCGGATTTCGTGCGACGCATTCGCCAAGAATGTGCTTTTCAGCTGCGATTCCTTTACAGCCGCTGATTCCCTTTCCTCTAACTGTGACTTCTCTCTATCGGCCGTAAACCTCGCTGTTATATCCGCCGCGACTATCACAATAGCTTCTATCGGGCTTGTTTTCGTGGGCGATATGCTCTCCGGTCTCCCTGCGGCAGGTATGGTTCGAGGTCCCGTGGGAGTATACCGTACTCGAAACCACTTACCCTTCATTTCAATCTCGTCTATAACTTCCGGTCCTATCAGTCCGCTTTGTTTGTTGAATAATCGTTCTATCGGCTGTGTGAACTGGGGGTATCCTCTGAACGCTTCGAAAAAATTTGCCCCAACGGCGAGTTTATCTCCAAGCGGGAAAATCATTCGGCCGTCCAAAGTTGCTATCCGCCTATCCGTAGTATTTTCGACAGTCATGACGCATAGTTGGCTATTTACGATGATCTGGGAGAGTTTATCCCGGAGGCGTAGCTGCTCTTCGACGGCATCGATTTCTGTATAATTGAATTGGCGCTTATTAGATATGTTTTTATGTTGCACATGCATGGATTTCATCTTACGGTCGTTAATATCCGTTAAAGTCCCATACCTAAGCAATTCTGGGATTAGCATTCCTCGTCTGCGCAACGTCGCACGGTCCAACTTACCACTTCACGAGCTGGCCTTGATCGTCTAGATGACAATTTGCCTATGTGCAACAGATCCGTGAGAATTGATAGCCAAGACTGGAAGACCACATGGTGAAAAGCCCTTACGCGACACAACATCCAACGATACGATCCGTCCGACTTCCTACATCTAAACTGAACTTGTACTGGTGTTTCCGACACACGAGCCAAGTTCCATGCATCCTCCACCGCAACTTGATCCTCCTATTTGTTCCCCCAATTAAAGTAAGATTGTTGCACTTTTGAAAGAAAATAATGTCGAATGGAGTGAGCTCTCACGGGATGACAAATGTTCCAAAACGGATTAGATCCACTAGAACCAGCGATGAGATCCTCGATAGACAATCCAGTATACTCGTACCAACGTTGGTTAAAGTACTCGGGCTGGATATCTGGGGTGAAACCGAACATCTGTTTTCCAAGTCATGTCAGTTACCTCGCCAACTCCTGATATTGAGAAATTCCATAGCCTTCGCACCATCTGCGGAATAGAATTGCATATTCGTCTGAACTTTTCTTCGCCTTTCGTATGCCAGCTAGTCTCATCCTTGAGCCAGACAACTGCCGCCCCAGGTAATACGAAAACCACATTAGTATAAGAGCCGTGTTGGTTGTTGGATACAACACAAAAGGCAGCGAGATTGGGGTGACGCACTTCCAGCTACCAGATTTCCATTGTCGTCTTTGATGGGTTCGCCGCCCAATTCTATAATCTTCGGTGTTCCCGTGGGGTCGTAATAGCCGATGGTCTGCCGTACGATAACTCCTTCTGTGAGCAAAGCGTAGATGCCCCATTTCTCGAACGGTATCTCAGCCGAAAAGTCAGGTTCGTACACCTTCCACCGCTCCTTGAGCCAGTCAATTCCTTGTCCGACTACGGGTGTGCTATCTCCCAGCAGCGCCTCAGCTGCTTTGTTGGTGACCAGAAGGTTTCCATCCGTCGAGAGACAAAATACGACGAGCTCGTGCATGTGGTCGAGGATTTTGTCCTTCATGTGCATCAGCTTGGGGACGACGCGTTCTCCTTCGGCGTCAGGATCAATAGGTGTCAAGCAGACACTTGTGTACGTTTTCCCAGATGAAGTCTGTAGCAATGAAGTTTCAATTCGAACGGGTAGATCGGGCGTCGGATGGTTGCTGTCCGTGGCTGCCTCCACTCTGTTGTGGGAGGAGTCGCCGGCTTTCAACTCTTCTCGAACATTGGCCAAAACTTGGTGGAGTTTGATCCATCTATTATTGAGTCCCAAACTATTAGAATCTCGTCACTTGGTTGAGCGGGTAAAAAGCTATTCTCGGGTCCTGCGTAGAGTCGCTTTTGTCGTAGTTCACCGCGCGTCAGAAAGGACGGTTGTTTGAGCACTTGCCTATGCGCATCCTTGTCGAGAAGGATTAGCGGTAAATCTTCAACTTTTGGAGCTAACTTGGTAATCGGCTCAGAAGTTTGGCGAGAAGGGAATAAGAACCGTCGTGCGGCAGTGTTGATTCCAATTATATTGTCGTTCGAGTCTGCAATGAAAAGGCGAGCCGGGCTCTGTACAAACGATAAGGATTCCAGCCCGAGTTCGGAAAGGTCTCGAGATGTTGATATGCCCATGGTCGCCATGATATGTCTGCCCTGAGAAGGCAAGGTCGTTGCCACTCGAGGGGGTTGACGTGAAGAAAAGTTAATTATAAGAGAACAGGTCCGAATGCAAAGCCGTGGTTCGAAAGATCATACGGTCATGACAATCAGGGTACTAGTTGTGGGAGGGGAAGAGGAAAGGGGAATTCGAAATTCGAGCGAAACGAATTTGCAAATCGAACAATCGAATGAACTAGTGACAAGTTTTTGTATTCTGCATGTAAGCAGGTAGCTGCAGCAACTGTTGTGGTTCGTCAGCTTCTGTCGGAAATGTTTATAAATGTGACGCGGCCAATAACTCGATCGATATATCAATGTTTTCGTCTTGTTTCAGGGTCCGAATTTCGTCTACTGTCGGTCTACGACGACGGTTCGAAGTAAAGGAGCGTACCTGAGAGGGGTATAAGTAGGTAGTTCGACAGAAATAATGAAAGAACGAGAAGCCAGAAGTATAGAGACAGCCGATACTGCCAACGACAAGCTCAGCTTGACGGTTTGCGAGAGAAAAGAATAATTAATCGAAACAGCTCGCTGAAAAGAACAAGAGATAGATGATAGAGAGAAGTAACAGAAGGGCTTTTCCTCAGTACACAGAGGATAACCCAAACTGTGATAGAATATGAAGGCTCGCCACAGCCCTATCGGGGATAAAAAAAAAAAAGGTGCGGAACAAAAGAGTAACACAGTGCCAACCCGCAAAAAAGCTCGATTATATTCTTTTTATTAGTTAGTCGGCAGCTTTGGGTTATATTGATCGAGGTCGGAGCTATAACCTTTTGCTTCTGCCCTTACCAGGGAGGACTCGGGATAAACTGGTTGATAAAGGTAAGGTTCTTGGGACCTCTAATCTTAGCTCCTCAGTCCAAGAGAATAACAGACTCGAGGTAGCCGAGAAAAGCCTGTCTCAAGAGCAAGTTCGACGACGAACAGCAGCTCGCCTTATTCCTTTTTTCCAGAATAGGCTAGATAGATACTGTATACACGCCTTAAGAACTGCAAAATAGAGGTAAGGACGGTGTAAAGGGTCTCTTCTCTCAATTGCTATCAGTGAAAGTGATATTTCTGGCGAGGGAACGATCGTCCCCGCCGAAAGAATTTCCCAAGGGGCGTGGGCAATGCCAGGAGGAGGGGTGCAGGGCAGGCAAGCTCTTTTTTTTTTCCTTGTTTCTTCTTTGGAACAGGAACCAGCACGGTAGTGGCCACGAGCGGGTTAGGGCCCACAGCAGTATGCAGGCTCTCTCTTCTCAGGATAACACCGTCTGAACGATGATGCGAAACAGCCGGGTTGCGTCAACGGCGTCGGAGAGCTGGGCCTTTTGCGGTGGTGTGTGTGACAGTGTGCTTTGTAGCTCTTTTGTCGCTACATGTATTATCAAAAAAAAAAAAGTATTAGACGAGAGGGGGGAAAGAACGAGACGACAAGGAGGGTATATAGTGGTGAAAGCTAAGCTTAGCAAAAGTTAGAAGGGCACTATACCGTCAGAGTAAGATTTCTCCTTGTGGTGGAGACGTTTACTGGGGCCCTCGACGGCCTCTCAAGGCTCAAGGTAAAAAAGCTTGGTCCCTTGTCAAGTCACCAAGTAATTTTGACGCCTCAATCGAACAGGACCTTTCTCGTGGTAATATAATATTAATTGAGAAAATAAGCTGCAAGAGGGCGTATATTAATTGTGAAGCAGGGGCTCAGAAAGGGAAGAGCCAGCGCATGGAAGCAATAGCGCTTGTCTAGGGTTAGCAATCCAATCCATCTTGCAGCAGCTAAGCAGTTTGTATTAAACTTGTTATCGGTCGTCTTGGTGACACCTACATGTACCCAAATAACGTCTCTGAAGTGGCTTACATACGCCTTTTCTTCTCGTAGCCTTGAATTCCCTGTGTGCGCACTCGGCACACTGTTGTTCACGCTGACGGACACCCACGATCCAGGTCAGTCACCTATCCAGTTTCACAATGTCCTCCCCGCTATCATTAAAAGCGAAGCAGTTCTCTGCAACTATTAGGCTGCGAACATAAGTGTGTCCTGGCGTGCTCAGAGCTGCAGGATCTCGTTAGTGGGAAAAAAACGTGGAGAAAGGTTTGAAGCGAAGTGTTAAACGTCTGCAGCGCATCTGGGAAACAAGCTCTCAACCGCTAAGAATAACAAAAAAAAAAAAAAAAAGACAAAATATGGAATTAACAGGCGCAGCCTGTATTATTTCCCCGAACCGGGTTATCCGTTTCCCACGCAGCACAAGACAAGTAGACGTTAAATCAGCATGCAAATATGTCAATAATATCACCACACCCACCTGTGCGGGTTTTTCTCGCTCGGGGTCGGGGCGAGAGTCCTAGGCGATGACCGGAATGACTTTTCTGAGGGTGGAGAGAGAACGAAGGACAACCTCGACTCAACCGCAGGGAAAAAATTTGTTCTTGTTGCAAAAAGGAGGCCGACTCGTCAACCAGACGCCCAAAGTAAAAAAACAAAATAATAGAAGGCAAGAGATATTAAAGAAAGAAAAAATATTAAAATTTAAGACTACAAGCTAATTAAACAAGCAGCTGTTGGCTGTATTTCTTAGCGGCACGGGCTTTCGAACAGCATCGCTTCTGGGGCTGCTGGAAGATCGGCAGCTCAGGGTCTGTATCTCGCCATCACGAACCATGCCCAGGGGTAAAAATACTTAATTTCGGGGCCGCTGTGGGCGTCCAAGCCAGCCATGGACAGCGGGAAGAAACCTTGAACCGCGAACAACTTCCGATTGCCATTGATATGTCACTCTGTTGCTGAGGTTCAACCACGGCGCAAATATTAAAAGAGATCCTGTGATGCGTCCAGCATAACCAAATTTCGAGAAGATATATCAATGGCAGAATCAGTTGCGAAGTGGGTTCGGCGGAAATTATCAAATTCAAAAGGCCCTGCAGCCAGAGACACTGACCTGGAAAACAAAGTCCTTGACCAATGTTTTCATTCTTCACTTAGCGGCGGTCCCAAAGGATTGGAAATAACCAAAATTCAAATCTCCGGGAATGCAAAGAATATGCAGTTGGTCGCACATTTTCGCGCGTATGAGCAAGGCAAGTCTCACCCTCGACATCCGTTCGCACAGCGACGTGAGTTTGGCTAATATGCAAGCTTCGATTCGAGTAATCGATGGTGACCAGCGATCACTTTCTTTTAAAATTTGCAAAGAGTCTTAAGACCGATGTTACGCACAGCTCGCCTTTCCGGCCGCGATCTCAGGAGCAACTGACCTGGGGTCCTGAAAGTGCAAAATCTTACCGGGCCTTGCCTGCTCCACACGGTGCATGTCGAAGAAACGAGGGAAGATGCACTTAAGATTTGGGTCCGTCTAATTGCCCGCAATTAGGTTTTCTTCAGCCAGCCACCAGCGTAACCGGACAGCACATGTCCTCCCCACCCTTTCCTCGCTGATAGGTATCGATTAGGCTGACCCCTGGCGCCCATGACGTCCCAGTGTCCACTTTCGGGTGGAAGCGTTGCTTGGACTCGAAAAAGCAAAATCATTCAGCTGCTGTCATTTGGAATTCCTAATGGAACCGTCGTCACAAAACACCATCCAAAGTATAGACCAACGAGTGTCCAGTTGAGATTACTCGCAGTCGTACTTTCGTGTCCGTCTCTGTCCGCGCGAATGTGGGTGTGCCCGTATGTTCTCGTACTATTCGAAACCAAACAGGAAAGCCATCTCCCAGGTTTAAAGAACTTACATGGAAGAGTTTATGGATCCAAGCCAGCCATGGAACGAGCTAATGTGGGAATGGTAATATCTCAGCGAACCAGAGACGGCCGGATGCTTACCCAGTTCAAAGGGCTTGCAGATGGTCTGGTGTTTTCTTTCGAAGGAGAAAAGAAAGAAAAACAAAAAAAAGCAACGGCTTCCGGGTCCATTGTGCCGGTAGGTTGGTGATTGATCAATCTGCAAGAAGGCATGACATGACGATGGGATGCACAGGCTTGTGGTGCAGAAGACAGAATATTCCCCCTTCCCCTCCTCTCCGAGCTCCACCAAGTACAGTCGGGCTAAAGCTCGATCGAGGAAAGCTGCAGACAGGCCACCCTTCTCCAGAGCAGCAGCTCTGAGGATCGCGAAAGTTTTTTAGTGCATTTGCAATGCAATTTGCGATTTCACGAGACGAAATGGCCTTCAGTCGCAGTACCGCGCGATATCGATATCAATCGAATCCAGATCGAGATGACATGTGTTCGAAATTGAAGATCTCGGTGGCGCCCAAGCTAACCTAGTTGCGTTAAAAGTGACGAGAAGGCCCAGTCGACAAAAAGGTTGGCCTCGTATTGGTCCAAAAGGGCCTCCCTCACGGTGCAGCGACAAGAAGCGCCACCTAGCTCATGATTGCAAAGGGACGCGGACGGGACTCGAATCGAGACCTCCACGAGACCTCCACGAGACCTCCACGCAACACATCTCGCTGTCTGGCGCCTCCGCCTCGCTTTTTACAATTTCGGGTGATGAACCGCTCGATTCCCGGACCTGCCAATTTCTTCTAGAAAATGAAAGTCCTCTGGCTATAAGATCACCGTTATTCATACCGCATGGACCATGGGATCAATCGCCTTCCCTTATTTTATCCTTTGGTCCCTCCGTCATTGAGCAACATGCATCTTAAAATTCCACTTGCTAGGCACAAGAGCCTCCATTTCTCAGACTATGGCCCACAATACCCAAAGCAATACAGACTGACCGAGTGAAGATAACTAAATATATCAACCCCCAGCGTTTACAACGATGACATTTTGTCGATCGTTATGCAATTGTGCCAAGCGAGCAATCAGCGAACGGTTTGTTAATTTCGAATCCTTGCGCAGAAGACGATGGAAGAAACTTCCGCTGGTGGATATCAAGCAAAAAAAAGCTTCCATCCATGACGCAGGGACCAGACCTCTGCTCATGCTCATCATCCCTTGCAAACTACCGCCCGGCTATTCCCTGATGGGGACTCGAAATATCTGTTACTTTAAACTCGTTCTTTTCCAGCCAAAATTTCTACGCAGAGTGGACGCAAGGCTGATTGATCTTCACTGTCCTTACCAGACCAGACCTAATCAGTTCTTCCATCTTTTGTGCCTCTTTACTAACGCTGGACCTTTAGTTTCCCACGATTCGCCGATACATTCACTCCCCACCTCCAACCCCATGCCCTTTCTCCCAGCTCCTTGCCTGTCACCCCGGGGAAGCTAGCCCAAGGTTCGTGCATGTTTGCTAACCGCTATAGGAAATTTTGAATGTCGATCCTTCTTAATCTTGAATTTCGTCCTTCTAGCTTCCAACAAGAAAACTTTTGGATTACATTATACCAATGCCTTGCTCTCTTGCCAAAATTTCCCAAGTACCACGTACCTATCCTCAGGGGGGCACACACGAGGCTCGAGCCGCTTTGGTCTTTCGTTCATAAATGCACTCACTCAGTAACCCGCTTTTGCAATACCAGCTTGAGCTGACAGGCCGGCTTTTTTACCCCCTAGTTGATAATTCTCAGTAAGCCACCGTCCTAATCTGTGTCTTGGAACGAGAAAACAAAAAGAAAACGGATATGGACAAATGTAACTGTGCATGTCTACGGATTACTAGATTGCAATATTACATTGAGGTTTGTCTTAGAAGGAACGGACCTCTTAGATTTTTGATATGCAGCCCACGCCGCTTGTCTCACATTTTCGTTCACAGGTCTTAGAATGTTTTTGCAGCAAAGCGAATGGAAAACTTGATATTCGAGTTCGGATAGTCTGCAAGTCTAGCCCACGCCCCGGATATCTCCCCAAATTAACGGTGCAATCCTTCCATTCTCTCAGGTTCACGAGGGATAAATATCCCGTGCTGCCGCTATTTTGCCAACTCTGGGAATATATAGTGCAGATCTTCCTTGTGAACCCTTTGAGCTCGGAATGGATTCCAGCTCGGTAGATTGTTTGTTTCCCGTGAACATGCATGTTTCTTCTGATTCCTCGAACAAAAACGACGCCCAAGTTCTTGCCGCCATATCGCTCTTTCTTGCATGTGCACTGAAGTGATCGACACTGCGGGTAGCTTGAAGAGGACGATATTTAGAACCACTTTGAAAGGAAACTTTGCCAGAAGCGAGCCATGCCGCACTGCCTTTTTGAAGTTTGGGGGTCCGTTTTCCAATGACACTTCGTACCACAACCTGACATACATGTCATGATATGGTGCGATTCTGACAATCTCCGATCCTAACAGGCAAAAAGAGTATCCTGGCCGAGATCTTCGCTATGTGTGAATCGGAAATGTTCATATTATGATGATGAGACTTCAAAACTTATATCATGAAAATTCGCACTGTCTCGTTTATATTGCATTGATATTACTCGTCCCGGCGCAATGATCATCATGTAGAATGAGAATATCTTCAGGGGCCAACCTGCATCGAAGGCATTGATTACGTTGATTGTCTCTACCATATATGAGGCGGGAATAGGAGACCAACCGGGAAACCCAAATATAATATCGATATCCCTTGATGACGCAGACGTCTCGGCAACTCGGGTGCCTTCATTGATATCATGACGTTCAAAAATAAAATTTTTAACAACGGTGGGCGACCCAAAAAGGGTCTTTTACTTGAATATTACCTGTCTCGCCTCCGATACTGAGCAGATCTTTTGTGCTGTCATGACAAGATTTATTCGGCAGAATTCTCCTAAAGGTTTTCCGCGAAGATCATACTCTACGCCTCGCCTATTGACAGACGGATCCCGTCTTTTTTTTTTGCCCCCAGACGCGTCGACTCCATGGTCATACGGTAAGTTTGTAGTCAAACCAGAATATAGTCGTAACGTAAGTGAATGGCACGCTGGGGCCGCGTTCGTTCATGATGTGTTCGTTCGTTTGAGCTAAGGAAAGGAAGAAGGGACGCTACATGCCGATGGGGGAATGATATGCGCCTACCCATCGCGATCTGTGATAAGGTTGACCACGTGATATTCCAGTCTTCCCAGCCAATCATCTCTCGTCTCGCTTGGATGTCCAGATCGGGATTGGTGATTGACAGCGGATTTTCTTTGTGTTCTAGCAACGCGTGTTTGGGCGATCAACAACGCGAAACTGGCAAACACAAACATCCCTTGCTCATTGCTGTCGACAGAGGTGTCGATATAGCATCATCTACCTACATTGTCACTCGATATATATATACCTTTCTGTTACGAATTTCGATAATCAGGGTGATACTGTGGTACTGTGCTTTCTAAATACTGCCCGAATGGCTTCTTCAGCCTCGGGAACAATTCGCAAAAGACCGGTGGTAACATACACCAAAAAATCACGTACATACCTCGACCGCCCTCTCGACGAACGGCAGCAATCTTCCAAACGGGTTCGATTGTCTCCCTCAGGAGACCGAGAAGATGGCGGCAGTAGCGGCCAACACGGAGAACTGGAAACGGAAACGGAGACATGTACACCCGACATCTCCCAAGATGATGTTGACGACGAGGTGACCGATGAAGTATCATCTGCTGCATCTTCACCATACTCGCTGTCTGTATCCCCTCAACTATTACCAACTATACACAACGAACAGAAGAAAACAAGCACGAGTATCATGAAATCCACAGCCTTCACCCTCTCCACCCGTCGAAAACCGCTATTTAAACGAACCGTAGCAGCAAAAGTAAACGACCCGAATTCAACTCCCACTTCCTCTTCCTCATCACGATCATCGTCAGCATCGAAAGCACAGCCACAAGTCAAATTAGTACAGATGCAAATCGACCTCGACGGTGTCGGCGCACCCAAAATATCTTGCAAGGAATGCGGAATGCAGTATGTTCCCTCTGCAGCTGAGGATGCAAAATTGCATAAACGATATCATGCGCAGGTGGTGGAAGGATTGGAGTTTGGGAATGTGCGAGAGGACAGTATAGTCTGGTCTGGTCGGATTGGGGAAAGTGTAACAAGGACTATATCTTCATCTACAGTAAATAACGGGAAGGGTACCGCCGGCAAACCAGGTGCAGGTGTTGGAGAAAAGGAAAGCGTACGGCAAATTACAAAGTATTTTGCCTCAGGACGTGGAGAAAAGATGGTGCCGAAGAAAAGTCCAGTTGTTGAACGTACCACTGTATCCTCTTCCGTATTATCGGGTATCACTGTCTGTCATGTGGTGGAGGTTACCCGCCGCAGCACTGCATCCGAGAAGAAAAAGGCAGTGGAATTTCTCCGGTTCGCGAATAAAGAACTTTCAGCACAGGAGGTACCTGATAATGTACTATGGGGTTCATCGCTGTCCGGCGATGGGAACGAACAGTTCAAGATATACCTATACGTGGAAGGGACAAAGTGTATCGGATTATGTCTGGCGGAAAAAATCAAAGAAGCACAACGGGCAACCATCCCGGATGACCATAATGAGGAAACTGGGTCGATTAGTTGCTCTTTGGATATCGAGTACGTCTTCCTACTCTCCCTACACAACCGAGTTGATATGATGCTAACAAGTACATTACAGTTCGACAAAGCGACCCACTCTTCTAGGTATCTCGCGAATTTGGACAAGTCCAAAACACCGGAGACACGGTATTGCATCAAGGCTTGTGAATTGTGCTGTGGAAAGTTTCGTTTATGGGATGAAAGTGGAGGTAGAAAAGATAGCGTTCAGCCAGCCGACTGATTCTGGTGCGTGGTTTGCAATTAGGTGGGTTGACGCCAACCGAGGATTAAAGGATGAATTGCAAGCTTCTGTGGAGCCCACCAAGAGAGGGTTCTTGATTTATTTTGACTCCGTTTGATTGTCAACATCTTGAAACGACAGCGATGCACTTTATGAACATTTAGCAAGATACCCAAATTTACACCACACATAGAATAGAAAGCATGATTGCCTATTCAATATTAACAGATCATCGTTCAGTTTTACTATTCCGTGCCTCGTCTATCCATTATGCATAATTATTCTATTCATTAATGCATTATCATACATTCTTGATCCATCGAATACGTCTCATGGGAGACATAGTGTACATAAAAGAAATGCATGTAGCGGCCAATTGTAAAGGAAACTAGTACATGCTCCGCCATGCTATAAATATCTAAATATCAATGTTATACCTACGAAGAAACTAGAACAGCCTCCAGCGTAATCGGCAAAACCCAATCCGGATTCCCCGCCCTCACCGCAGCATTATCGGTCTCGTTATAAATTCCCACAAACCCATTATTCGTCGAATTCGTCGCCACAGCCCAGAACTGCCCTCCCGGGTATAAGGTCCTCACACAGCTAACACTCATATCCGAAAATGCAACGCTACACGAAATGATATCTTTCGGGGCACCAGGGAAAGCAAGATAGAATTGCTCTATCACAGAGATCTGGTTTGCGATAAATGGGGTGTTCACCTGATCCAAGAAATGACCCGTGGTTGGGTCTGCGAGGAAAGTAATGGCGTTGGCTGCCGTTCCAAACGCGACTCGAGCGTATGGACTGCTATCTGTCGTTGTTGTCCAGTATTTACTAGCGAATGCACCGTTTGAGGTGGCGCTGGAGGCGCGGATTTGGATGGCTTTCGCACCTGCAGGGGGTAGTGTATCCGCATCTGCTGCTGGGTATGGTACTGCTTTTATGACGAGAGGACCAGTAGCACCGGTGTTATAGATTTCACCAGCCCATGAGAAGAACTGCACTGCGCCGGTGGAATTCGCGGCGCCGAAGTATGTTCTTGTCAGTGGTCCTTGACCTGTACAGTAGAAAAAGTAGTCTGCATCTATCCAACAGTTTGATTGCACTTCTGTAGCGCTGGAGGCTTGGTTGTACATCTGAGCATTTTGGCTGGTCGTATCCGCCACGAATGGGAGGTTGCCATTGTAAGTAATGTTGAGAGAGGAGTTCGCGAGATATATGCCTGCAGAACCAGGATTTGATGTCAAAACGACGCTAGAATCCGACCCGACAGATAGATAATATCCTTTAAAGTCGGAATTAGCCTCATCGTTGGTGAGTTGCAGTGCTATACTGGTGAATTGTGGTATGTCGATGATTGAAATCGAGGTTGATGCCGTGGTTTGCGTTTGCACAACGTTACTACCCTGGGATACTGTGCTGGTCTGAACAGCGTACTGGATATGCGTGAATGCCACTGTTGATGTAACCGTTTCTGTGACTGCCGCTACTTCAATGTAGGTCGTTCCGTCGAATGGGACACCAATGCAGTTACATCCGGAGGAGTATCCTGCTGCATCACCGCAGACAGCGGCATAATCGGGTATGCTGTTGCCTTGGCGTTTCACGACCCGTTTCGCAGTTACGAGTGATGTGATTGTATTGACATCTCCGGCCAATGGTGTCGTTCCCGAAGTCACGGTTGTTGTGATGGTGGTAAAATCAGATTCCGTTGTCGTGGACGTCGTACCGCCAGAAACAGTGACAGTGACCGTAGCTGAGATTGTATCGGTAACGGTCGCGGAAGTTACGTATTTGGTAAGACGAATGGTACTATGGGGAGAGTTAGTTCCGTTCAATATTAACAGCGTGAAAATCTCAGCACTGACGTTTTAGCATAATTACTGTGTGTCCATAGGTATAACCTGCAGTCGTCAACAGTAGCTTGTGATGGGAAAGCAAATGTTCCTTGCAAAGCTGCATTGAATTCATTAGTTTAATCTGGCAATACAATTCTAAGGAAACATTTGGTTTCTAGATTAACATACCTGAGATACAACCATCTAGCGTACATGAACAGCTGCATGCTGCTGACTGCGCAGTTGTACTTTGGAAGATTGATAACAGCGCAAGAGCTCCAACGACGAAACGCATCTTGAGGTATATTTACTATGGATAATATAACCTCCCGTGATGTTTATTATGTCCAACCCAATCGAATACCCAGCTATACTGGCAGCTTCCTGACTCGATAAATCTTTTGGAAGAAACCCGGGGCCGTGGTCCCATTTTAAAGGCCGTTACCTTTCATGCCGGTTATCCATGAAAACGAACCTTTAAAACGAATCTGCATATAAAACACCGAGACGAAAGTTTTTGCCCGCTGAAAAAAGCCATTAAAAGGTATTCCGTGGTACCGCCCTACGAAAGAGGCGTTCACTAGACTCACTAAGACTTTTCTAACGTGCATAATTCGCGTTCAAAATCCACCGACGTTTGTCATATCGTGCAGTTGGAGTTGGAGATATCGATGGTGTGTTGCATTTTGCTAACGTTTTCGGGTCGGATGCACCCAAGGGAGACAGTGCAGGTACGGCACCCCGCGCTCTTTAGGACAATTTGGTAAAGAGCAGGGCTGAGGGGTCTACACTCAGGACTCGGGTGCCTCACTAGTTGCGAAGGGTCCGACCTGGTGTGCGATCTTTCGTTTGGTGCCTCCGTCTTGGCTTGCTGGGAATCGCAATCAGATTATTATGCATTACAGAAATAATCAGGCCGATAGGCGGGACACTTTGGAATTGGGGACATGTCGATAGGGCTTAGGCTGCATACCTAGCTATCTGATTAAGACATGAACCTATTTAGTAACAGATAGAATGAAATAACACAATGCATTTTGTATGGGGACTATCAACGGAAATATAGAGCAGAAATCTCGAAGCTGAATTGCAATATCGGTGAATACACACAGTTGGGCTTAGATTTCAAAATTCCAGTCTATGAAGACCATGGTGGAATACCTAATAAATTAATTATCATAGCTAATACTAGTATGCTGTTGTGGCATACTGAGTAGTCATGGTAGTCGCGATATTACCTGGATCTGGGTTGGTCCCGCGATAACACTATTGGGGAGGCTGGTATATCGCCGAGTAATTTCTAAGAGCTCTGGGGAATGCATTAATATACTATTAGATATTAAGATGATTGCTCTAGTTAGAATATAATCAGAATCCAGTAAGCCTTTGGTCCCGGTCAAATCCTGCCTGGATCTTCCATCCTACTACCTTGGTAAACTTTGAATAATCCGGACAATTTCTGGATTTATTTGAGCCTCGTCCCTACTCTATTAGATTGATATTATATTGGAATTATGGCTTGAATTAAAAAAGTAGTGCAACTATATAAAGTAGTGTATCTAAGTTGTAATTTAGTTTTCATACCAACCAAAGCATTGCATGAAGCTTGAAATTTCGCCACAGCTCTCGCCTACATGAAGTTGTAAAATTTTTTAAATTTTGTTCCGAGACGGATCGATTCGTCGGGAAGCTTGCCTGGAAGAGGTCTCTCTGTTCCGTACTTCCACGTGAGTTTGTTGGATGTTGGTGGGCCCTGCTTAAGCGCAAGGGTGACGAGTGCCATTCCATAGATGGTAAAGACGACTTGTAAGTTCTAATCTGTTGCGGCTCCACACGAATTTAGCGGTTCGATCCAAAATTCGACTGGATATCGAACCGATAGCTGTGGATCGAATCTGAATTCAAATGTACATTAATGCTATTTCGATAAATGATAAGAAAGAACTATTGTGTGTTGCGTGTGTTGGGCGTGTGGTTACCGAATCGTCGATCGGCGATCTGGCAACGCACAAAGAACGTCGATGCGGCTCAAAAGCATCAAATCAAAGAAAGTCGCATCGACCATGCCAACTTCATCAAAACAACAGATATAACCCTCAGAGCATCGATGGGTACAGTCGCTCCGACTCCCAGGACTCGCCCCTCCATCAATTCTCCCAATCTTTGAAGGTGAGAATTCCCATATACCAGATTGAAACTTGACTTCTGTCGCCGCAGTTTGAACTGACAAGCATTCCGGTTCCGGGCTAGTTCGTATTCCCATCTGCGTGACAGCGCATCAAACACCGATCCACCCGATGCCCACTTGCTGAAAAGCCGGGCCCAGTCAAATTTTCAGACGGAAATCCAGAGGCGCGTTTTCGCCACAATCGTCAAGTTGCTCTTCCTTCCTGCTCCACCCTCGAATCCGACAGTTCAACCTCCCGTGGTTCGATTTGGCCTTCTCGCGACGACACAGTCGAGCTAGTTGCAGTTGTCACCACCGTGTTCTGCATGACAATAAGCCTCCCCAAGAAAGACACACCTTGAAATCAAGCACGGCAAGCTGCAGCTGCATCCTTCTGGAACCTCTGGAACTTTTCCCCTCCCTCCGTCCCGAAACTTTGGTTTGTTTCGCCCATTCAATATCCAGATCCCACCAAAAAAAGCTGGGTCGGTGTAGAGAGAGGGTAAGTTTTCCCCTGGTCCCCTTCGGCCCGCCTTAAAGGGTTCACGGATGCGTCCGTTTCGTCGATACGTGGAGCCTCGTTCGTCTCGTGTATCACACATGTTATCCTTCCCAAGTGTGACTAGCGAATTGGTCCCCGCCAGCACTCACTCACTTGATCCTGTCCGCCTTGTCCGACTCATCACTCATAGCTTGAGGCTTCTAAAAGCTAAAAGTTCACGCCGAGCCAGCTTTTAAGTTGCTTCCAATGTCCCTTTTCTTCATTATCCCTCAATATCGAAAAGCATCCCCATGTTCAACTCGTTTGGCTGACTCATAAAAACGCTCAAAGGGCCGAAACACCAGGTCACGTTTAAAACCTAAACCACGTCCCGAAATCCCATTCCAACTGTCGCCGTTCCCTCTCCATCCACCATTGACTGTAGAAGAGCTAGGGAAATAGGTTACCAACTTGCGATTGCTTCTTCTTAGGAACCTAGTTTCCTACGCCGTTTGGTAATTTGCAGTTGATAACCTTTCGCGCGGCTTCTTCGTTCGTTCTCAGCCAAACCCACCACGTTACTACAACTCACGGTCGACCCTCTCCACCTCTCGATACGATTTCTCCAAAGATACCTGCAGTTTACCAGAATACGCCGTCTTGCGAAACCATGGAAACCGGCGGTGACACCGCTCACCAGCTCCAAAATGGCACCAACGGTTCAGTTCCCCACAACAACCACGCAGACCCCCCATCCGTTCAACAAATAATCGCCGCCCTCGAAGTCATCCACGCTCCTCAATCTTCTAATGCCCACCGTAAACAGGCCGGCGAGTTTCTCGAAAGCGCAAAGGCTGACTCTAAAGCCCCGCTGCACGGCTATACTCTCGCCAGCGACGCCTCACAGGTCCCCGCGGTCCGACATTTCGGTCTAGGCTTGCTTGCGCACGGCATACGTTATAATTGGCAGGATTACGGGCAGGAAGAGAGCACGGCTATCCGCGACTGGATCATCCTGTTGGCGAAAAATGTAGCGACGAACGATCCTAGCTATCTTCGCAACAAGGTGGCCCAGTTATGGGTTGATGTTGCGAAGAAGAGTTGGCCGGCGGAATGGAATACGATGGACTACAACCTCGTGGAACTGTGGGAGGCTGATCTGCTGAGGAGGGAGTTGTGCATGTATATCTTGGAGAGTCTCGTGGATGAGATTTTCAATCGGGAAGATGCGGCGACGGAACCGAGGACTACGACTTTGCATAAAGCGTGCGTGGATGTGGTGACCCCATTTCAGGTGCTGGCTGAGAGTTACCCACAGAGGGAGAATAAGGTTGAAATACGGTGCGGGAATGAAGGATGGCTTGGGAGGTTGGTGATGCAGTTGGGGGAGTGTCTTAACACCGGTGTGACGGATAGCAAATCCGAGGCGTTTGCGGTGCAGGCTCTGTCTACACTGAGATCTTGCATGTCGTGGTCCATACCAAAGTGAGTTGTTTTGAAGGAGAACTTGGATCGGTGTTGGAATTCGGATGGAACTGACATTAGTTGGTGATAGGGCTATTATACACGCTGGTGTCGTGGATGCTATGGGAAGGGCGATGATGTGTGGGAATGCGCAGCTGCGAGTCGTGAGTATTAGAAACTCTTGACGGCTATGATGCAATGCTGAGTGTTATAGATTGCGATAGAAGCGTTGAACATTCTCTTCCAACGGGAATTCCTAGACGACGACGATTTTAGAGCTATCGTCGGACCACTATACCGAACGAGTACGATCCGAGAGCTTCGAAACATATTATCTTCGATAACGGTAGACGCAGATGGTCCCGATGAGGATGTATATCTGTTTTTGAAGCGATTCGCCGAGATGGTATCTCATTTGGGAATAACTGTTGAAGAAAAGTACAGCAGTATGCCGCAAGACGCCGATATTTCCGAATTCTTACTCCTGTTGTTTGAGTTTGCGAAGCAGGAGAGCTTGACCGTATCCCAGCATAGTGTCAACGCTTGGGCTAGGATACTGAGGAAGGAGGGCTTGCGGGACCACCCAGCTGCTCATGCGCTTGCGCCCCAGCTTGTCGAATTCTGTGACGAGCGATTAACAAGAGTATGATTAATGCTTCTACATAGGATGATATTTAGTGGTTACTAACAGGTTGGATAGTATGAATCACTACCATCGAACTCTACCAACCCCTCCTATCTTTTTCTTTTCGAAGATTTTGAGACGATGCCGGAACGGCACGCATTTTTGGGAAATTATCGAAGATATCTATCTAGTATCATAGACTCGATGGTTCGGAGACGACCGTTCGAAGTCTTTCCGTTTATTTTACAGAATTTGGATACAGCAATTACTCAAATGCTCAAGGACATGCCGCCGATAACGCCCGAAAATTATGTCAAAAATTCCGATTTCTATTTAAAGACGGATGCGAAGTTTACAGTCGTGGACGCAGCGTTGAAAGGGTATATCCGGTGGTTTACAACATTACCCCAGGAGAGCATACGCGAGACGCAAGAACCCCAGGCGGCGTTTGAGAACAACCTCGCCCAATGGTGTGAGAGGCTGCTGGGCATCGATTTCCAAGACCCATTGATCAAAAAGAAGGTGGTGCAGCTCGTTGTCGCGTTATCTACAACGGCGCTGGAGAACCAACCTGGTTTGATGCTCAAGGCGCTCGAATACGTCTTGCTCACGAGATTACCCGAAAACACACCCAATCCAAACTACAACGACGCCGTGAAGGATTTACAGAGCACGTGTATTAGCGAACTACAGAGACTAGCTTTGAAGATGCCGGATAATCTCATTCAAGTGTACGGCCAGCTTGAGATGAAGATTAATGAAATAATGACGACGCAGCAGTTGGACGACCGACACAGACTCGCGTATCGAACGTTTTTGTACAGTATCATCATGCGCACGAAACACATCGATAACAATATGAGGATCCAGACTCTGGAGGGACATTTGGCACCGATCGCGGAGGCGTGGTGTCAGCCGGAACTGACTGAGCTGCTATCTTCGTTCGATGGGTTTTGCAGGATGCTCCTGCTGGATCAGGTCGAGCAGTATCTTCACAGTCGGAAAGCGCATCTGATACGGGATTGGAGCTCACATGAATTAGACGTCGAAGGGCAAACTTTGCAGACGCATCTGACGGACAAGTATAATGTGCTACCGTTACGTGCGACTAAAGGGTACCTCGCCATCACGGCAGAGAAGATCAAAAAACCCTCGGCGACATACGATGTTGCCTGTCATCTGTGGCGAGAAAAGATCAATATAATCCTACCCAACCTGTTGAAATTCCTGACCCACGCGCACGCATTTCACAATCCGAAGAATTGGAGTAATCTGCCGCAAGAACTGCATCCTGTGATGCAACGGGTGTTGACGGATAGGTTCTGGCAGAGCGGGATATCGAGCGGGAGTCGGGATGAGTTTTACGAGAATGTGAGCAAGACGCGGTTGACGATGGAAGGGTTCGCGTCCAGTATCCGAGGTACGATCAGAACCGTCAGAGAGACGTGTTATTCGATTTTGTGGGCGTTGGGGAAACTGGATATCAATTTTTTCGATTACGCCGAACTGCCGGGTCCGCTCACCATTGCGATGTTCCAGGATGCGGATTCGCTGAGTTCGCATCAGATGACAACATTGATTAACATTAGTCGTGTTATATTGGATGAGTGTCCGGTTGCTTACCGACAGCATTTTTTGACCCCGTTCTTGTCTAGCATGTTTGCACAGGTTGATAAGAAGGTTGTCGGGGAGTGGACCCGGTTGGTTAACGCTGGCTTGATCGCGACAACGGAGGAGGATAAATTGGCGGTTGAGATGAAGGAGGAGAGCGTGTTGCGGCAGTTGACTTATACGGCTGTGCTTGTCGTAGCTCAATTGTTGGATCCTGGAAGAATCGGTATATTTTTCATTCCCTCTGGATAGTTGGTTTAATTTGCGCTAATTGGTTTTGGTGGGATAGAACCGGGTAACCCGAACGAATCGCAGGATTTATCACAGTCTGCATCGATGAATGCGAAGAAGGAAGGGCAGATGAGGGAGTTTATACTCAGCAGTAATGTTATCTTGGAGCCGTTGATATTATTCTGCACGCATGTATTGGGGATGCGGGATTCGCGGTGTTGCGGGATTATTATAAGGGTTTTCAGAAGCTTTATCGATGAGTTTGTGACGAGGGCTGAGTTGAGGGAGTTTATCTGCCGGGAGGTGTTTATGGCTGCTATTAACGTGAATTTTCTCCCCTTCCCTTTTTTGAATAACGTCATAGGATGCTAATCGTGTGGGGATAGTCCTTCAATGATGATTATTTCGTAGATGTGCAGAAGGAGCTGGCGGGACTGATAGTACAGATTTACACGCTCTATTCGCCTTATACGGATCACCCGAGGAACTTACTGCTCAAGATTCCGGGTGTGACGGAACGAAAGGTGGATACTTTCCACCGACGGCTGATGAGTTCGTCGAATCTGAGGGTTCAGAGGACGTTGATGTTGGATTTGTTGAGTGATGTGAGGGGGGTAGCAATCAGTGAGAAGGGGAAGGTTGTTATACCTAAGGCTAAGGAGAAGGCGGAGAGGGAGAAGGAACGAGAGAAGGAAAAGGAGAGAGAGAGAAGGGCTGTGGCGGAACGAGAAGCAATGCAGGGGGGAAGGACGCCGGAGTATGGTGGGTTGGCGGATATGTTTTCGTAGTGTGCTGGTGTTTTGAAGGATGCCAGACATTTTGGTCTGGCATTTTATATGTGGTGATAGAGAGCGTCTTGTGTCGGCGAACGAGACTAGTGTTGAGCTATTGAGGATAAGCTGGAAAGAAGACCACTCGCGCTAGGAATAGCTTGATTCTTTGGTGATTGCGGGTTTTAGCTGGTAGTGCTAGTGAAGCTGCGAGAGCTTAGAGCAGTTGTGAATAGTCATGATGGTTGTTTTACATGAGCGACTTTGCTAAATTTATAAAGCCCTTTGTATTTGGTTTTTTTCAATTTTTTGTTCACAGCATGGAGGATAATTAATTAGAACCAGACATTCACATACATATCAAAAGTTAGTCTCGGCTCCTTGGAAATTCTAGTATTGATGCTTCGGATCTCAAAGATACTCGGTACATGTCTGCATCAGTATGCTGAAATTTTATGTGTTCAAGGCACCTCTCATTTTACTAATATTTAACAACAACGCCAGCGACCACCACGATAACTTAATTGAATTTAGTAAGCACCTAAAGCAATCAGGAATCAATATTATCAAACCCGTTTTCCTTTCTTTCTTTTTTTGCGCTTAAAAGAAAAAGTCAAAGAAACAAACAGTTTAAAAAAGAATAAGAAAAGAAAAAATGGAAAAAAACGGGTGTTCGTTCGTCCATGTTTTTTGTTTTGCTGTTCGCTTTTCCGGGTGTCCGTTACCAAAAGGTAAATTCAACGACAAGCCGTCAAACGGGGTCCTTGAATTTGTCAAACATCTCGAATTTTGGTACTCGCTGGGGAACAGGTGCGACGGTGCGACGAGATGGAGAAACATTCGAGAGGGGGAATCGGATATTCGGTGAACGGGAGTTTTTCGGCGGCGCGGGCGACTGGCAGTTCGTTTTCCGCGATTGAGAAATGCGAGTAGGCGAAAAGGACAATAATCGAGAGGGGGAGAAGATGGGGATAGCATCATGTGTCTAGGGCAAAAAAGCAATTACCAGTATTTAGTTCGTTCGCTCTTGGGTCTCGTTCTGCTCTCTTTCGATGATGCTACCCCGGACAATACTACTCCTGTAATCGTCTACGGAGATACTCCACCGATCTAGATCAATACCACGATACTATGCCATACTATTGACTGATTATATAAGCCTGTCAATCAGCGCCCATCATTTCGAGAAAAAGTGTTGCGGCGTGTTGTTGTCGTCTTTTCCCCTCTTTTTCTTTTTCTTCTCTGCTTTCCTCTTCTTTCTTTTCTCTTTTCTTTTCTTCTTTTCCCTCGTTTCCCTTTTCGCTTTTCCCTTTTCTTTTCGCTGCTTTCTTTCATCGCAATTTAATCACGCAGAGGAAAAGTACCATCGTCAACCGTCTCCCTTCGTCCCCCGCCATCGCTGCTGCTGCTGGACATTGATACATCCCCATCGCGAACAGGCTTCTCAGTTATTGGCTGGGCCTGTCCGTTCGTCCCGTTGTTCTCCCCTTCGCATCGCCTGTTATAAATTTCGGGGTTTGCTTGCCTGTCAAACCTGTCAAAGCAGAGCACAGCACACACAAAGACTCGACTCGAATCGAATCGGTCGGGTTCATCCAGCGAACCAAACACCGGTCAAACAAATATCATTTTCCCATTTTTGCATCTTTTTTGCTTGCGACTGCTCGGACGACGACTTGGCTCTTGCGACTGGCCGCCCCGGTCTGTTGTTTCGTCGTCTCTTCTTGTCAGTTGGGTTTGCACGTTTGACAGCTGCTGCATTCGCCCAATCCGACGACCAACCTCTCCGACTGACCCTTCTGAAGCCTGAAGTCGAAAGAAGAAGAAGAAGCAGAAGAAGAAGAAGAAGAAGGGTAGGTTGTTTCTTCTTGATTGTTCAATCCTTCGAGGTCGCACGAGGCTAACTCGACGGGCAATCAGACATCCCTCTTTGATCTCGAATCCTTCTTCAGTTTTTTGCTTGCTTGCTTGTTTTTGTTCGCCCGTCACGCGAACTCATACGCCAAGTTACCAATACCTTATCCGTTCCCCCCTCCAAACTCTCCCGCTGAAAAAGTGAAGTGAGAAAGGGAAAACCCCATCGGCGTCAAACATCTCCGCTTTTTCTCACTGTACCAGTTGTTTGGCGACGCTCACTCCATCTTGAAATCGCTGGGATATCACGAGATAGTGGGAAAAGATATAACCTCTTATACTCTCTCTTGATATAATCAGCCGGAGATAAATAAACACTCTGACTCGGGAGATCGCGGCGACTGATATATACAAACCGTATCACCGTTTTTCCCGAGTCCCTTTTCCTTTTTTTTCTTATTCTTTTTTCCTTTTGTTCGTTCATTCATATTTTTTTTTTTTACCTTTCAGCGTCGCCTGTCAAAGTTTGTCATCGCACAAGAATTGGATAATACGATGGCCTTCCTGGGCTCTCCCCCGCAGTCCTACTGGCCGTCCCAGTTTGTCGCGGATCCCGCCTTCGACCCTGAACTCACCGACCCATCAGCCGGCCTCCACGACAACCAGCAAACTCCATTACCTCATGGCCTTCAGACCGCCGACAATGCCCACCACATTCTCGACCCGGCTCTCTCTGACGAGATGCCTCCCCAGGGTCAACATCCCATCATCTTTCACCAAACCTCCCCTCACTCTTACGCTCCTCCGCCTCCCTTCGAGCAAGGTCTGCCGCCGCCTGAGCAGCTATACTCCTCCTCTCCCGGTCGCATGAGACCTCCTTCAGCTAAGGATATGCAAACTCACAATAACGGCGAAGTCGTAATGGATGACGGTCACGGCGCCGCATACATCGCCCCCGCTCAACATCCCTTCCTCGGAAACGGCATGCACCATCCCGACATGCATCAACCGATGGGCCAACCGCCTCAGATCAAGTTTCGCGCCACCACAAACGCCAATTCCGGAGGTGGAGGCCACGGCCGACGTCCCAAAATGACAAAGGAAGAACAGATGGCCAGGAGACGTCTCAGGACCGACACGGACGAGTACCGTACCCAAGAGCGAGAACGGATGAGACGCCGTCGCGCGAGAGAGAAGGAAGAGCGAGACCGGATGAAGCGAGAACAGGAAGAACAGCTGAGAGCAGAGGGTAAGGAGAGCTGGATCGCACCCGCTGCCACTACCACTCCGAAACGCAAGACCGTCAAAATGGTCAAGAAAAAGGCGCCCGTGGCCACAAACGCCGAAGAGGGTATGGGTGGGAAAGCCCTGACGAAACATATACCAAATGCTAATGTTACATTTCTTTCGATCACAGGTTCGAATCCGGATGAAGATGCATCCCGAGAGCAGAAGCGGCAGACAAAGGTTGACAACAGAGCGGCTACTCAGGATTCTATGGACGGGGCGGATCCCATGGAAGATATGACCGACGAACTCATCGATGATGATGGTGATAAAACTGCAGACGAGGAGTTGGTAGAAGGAGAGGATGAGCAATTCGAAGAGGAAACAGTTGAGGACGGAGGAGAGGAGGTTGGAGAGGAAGGAGAGGATGCGGACAAGAAGGATACTCGAACATCTACTAGACGTGCTGCTCTCGGAAAAACAAATTCGGCCCGATCCTCTCGCGCCGCGGTCAAGGCGACGACACCTGCAAAGTCCAACTCTCGCTCCTCCCGTGGTCGTTCGGCAGCTGAGCCTGAGAAGGTCGTTCAAGAGGTGACTACCACTAGGTCTGGTAGAACCACTCGTAGCGCGCTCAGCACTCCGAAGAACGTTGAGAAGAAGGAGTCGCCAGCTCCTTCGGTCCAAGCTTCCACTGCTACCGCTCCCGCACCGCTCAAAATCACCACAAGAAAGCAAACTGTCACCACCCCGGCTAGTCCATCGTCTCCTGCGGTTAGCAAGACCCGCGTTTCTCTGAAATCCCTCTCTACCGGGACTCCGAGTACCCCAGCCCCTTCATCTTCCGCCGCGGACGCCAAGTCGCCGAGTTCCATCCGTTCCAACGATCCCAAATCGTCCAGTGCGACAATGGCACCTGTCGTCATGCTTTTCGGTTACCCCGCTGGAGCGAACCCCCCTTGCGAGGTATCATCCGTTTCGGTTACCGTTGAAAGTACCAAAACGAATAGAATTTGTATGATGACAGCAGAAGACATGCGACGACCCGCCACACCTATCGCGGACGCAGATGGGGAGAGTGCTGACAAGATGGATGTGGATGAGAGCAAGGAAGCGGAAAAGAAGGATGAGGAAAAGGTTGAGGAGAAGACTGATGATAAAGAGGAAGCTACTACAACAGCAACGGCGCTTGATGGCGACGCCCCCCTCGTCCCAGCTGACGAGACTACCGGTGAGTCGGTTCAACGAAACTCGAGCACTCCGGATAGCAACGCCAATGGACGCTTCAGCTGGGATTTGGTGGTGCGAATGTTGAAAGCCGATATCGGATTCGATCCGGCGAAGGATGAACTCGTGGGGTTTCGTCATAAGGATCCTTTACCGCTGAGTTGCGACAGACACCTCAATACTGCCATGGTGATGGCAGCGAAAGAGGGAGTTAGGATGCCCAAGTGGTACGTTTACCCAAAGTCAACGCAACCTCAACAGCCGGTGGCGTAGTGAGAAAGTTCATATGGCCTTGGAAAGGGTGGTACCATTATGTCAGTATGCACCTGTAGTGGGTATTTTTTAAAGGCTCACTTCTTTTTAACGTTGATTATACGCATTTGGTTTCATATACGTGCAAAAGGTTCCATTCGATATTTTTACATTACGACGATGAGGACCAGTTTCCCTTTCTACACTACTTCTTTCCCAGTTCTTGATTTTTTCCCACACAACATGCGTGCAGTTTTTAAAACTATTTACAACTTTTTTCTTGTTCCTCACGACTTGCTTTTTTATCGTGTTTCTATGATTCTTATTTGTAACGTTTAATACCCCTTCTGCACGTATGCTTTTTTTCGTACTCTCCTCTTTATTATAAAATTATCGTTTCTGATTTTCTAGTCGCAGAGTTTATATCTGAGTCTGAGATTATACGTTTTGCTTCCTTGCCTGCTTTTGTCGTGTTTTATTTGCGATAAAAAGAACAGTTGTGAATTGCTTTTTTTTTCAGTTCTATTGTGATATATATAATTCTCTATTCCACCTTATCATTCATTTAATTTCTTCGGTATTGGTTTGATTTATAATAGGTATTTTGTAGCAGGAGAAAGGTGTCGAAATGGCATGCATATTGAAACGATATGATGCGTGTGAATTGGTGCAATGCGATGGAATATGCTGGTCTTGGTATTATACCAAGAAAACGCCTCTACGGCTGACCCGCGCGTACATTTCATCGAGTGTGAAAGATTGTAAACCTGAGGTTTGTGAATAAATGTTATATCGCAACGGCGATTATATATATATATATATATATATATATATATTTTTTTTTGATAAGAGTAAAAGGTAAGGGAAATGGTGAGGCTCTGGTATTTCAGCTGTTGTATTCGATTGGGGGGACACACCCCTGTGCTCGCGAGGGGTGACCTTATTGGATGGATGGGATGGGTTAGCTGGTTAGCCATGCATGATTCCTTGATTACCCGCACCGCACACACACCCGTAGCTAGCTCGCTCTGGCCCCGACCAAGCTCAGCTGATATGGTACCTCATCAGTCATGCAGGTGTTTTCGATGAGTAGGGTAGCTAACTGCGCGTAGCAACGGGGGGGAAATATAAATAACACCGCGAGCTTCCCGTGATTTGTTTACCTTGCTGCTTTAATACTCTCCAACCTCCACCACCAACTTTGAACCTCCAGATTTAAACCCAAATCCAAGCTCATACCATACCATACCATAGCATTCCATAATAATAATAAAATAAAAAGTACAAATTCGGTAAACAGTGTTTTTAAAAAGATGAGAATCAAACACCTCCTCCCCATCCTCCTCTCAGCAACAAACGTAGCATCATGGGGCTTCTACGGCCACAAAACCGTCGCTCTCCTCGCATCCCGCTACCTCCTCCCGGACACCGCCGTCTTTGTCCGAACGTACCTCTACAAGGATCAGACTATAATGGATGCCGCGGTATGGGCGGATCGGTACGCCCATATTCCGTTGGGGCGGTATAGTAAAACCTGGCATTATATCGATGCGAAGGATGATCCGCCGAGGGTTTGCGAGGTTAATTATAGTCGGGATTGTGCGGTGCATGGGAGCGGGTGTATTGTTAGTGCGTTGGCTAATATGGTGTGTATTTCCCCTATATCCCTCATACTTGGGGTAACTTCTCAGAGTATATACTGTACTATACTATACTGTACTATACTATACTATACTATACTATACAGTATATGCTTGGGGGGGTTATGAATGTAAATGTATATGCTAATAGATATAATAGACCGACAGAATCCAAGACGATAGCCTACCCTGGCCCGCCCGCGCCCAAGCACTCCGCTTCATACTCCACTTCCTCGGTGATATCCACCAACCGCTACACACGGAATCCAAACTCCGCGGCGGGAACTCCATCCACGTTAAATTCCACCACGCGGATACAAACCTCCACACGGTATGGGACTCCAAGATAATAGAATCCGCACGGGGTCACCCTACCGAACGAAACATCATTTCATTCGCAAACGATCTAGAAGAACGGATCGAGAGCGGGTTGTACGCTGAGGAGAAGGATACCTGGCGGGGATGTTTGAATGTTAGTGATGCTGAGGGGTGTGGTGTTTCTTGGGCTAGTGATTCGAACAAGTTGGTTTGTGAGTATGTTCTTAAGGATGAGGTTGAAGGGGAGGAGTTGAGTGGGGAGTATGCCGATGGTGCCGTGCCGTTGATCGAACGGATGGTTGCTATGGCGGGGTATAGACTCGCTGGCTGGTTGAATATGATTGTTACAGGGCAGGATGGGTTGAGTGGGCAGAGGGTTAGGGGGAATAGTATGGAGGTTGTGAGTGGGGAGAGGGTGTTGAGGGATGTGGTTGATGTTGAGATTGATGCGCAGATTGAAGAGTGGGAGAAGACGAGAATGGGTAACTTTGAGGGGATACACGTTCAGCATTGATTGTGATTTTCGTGAAGCGTTTTTAGTTGTTTGAGTATACGTATATGTATGGGTTTATATTATATATCGGAAAGAGCGGGGGGAGTTCGGAGTCGTAGAGTTTGTATGGATATATATCTTTCATCTATGATTATATTTCATGACATCTTGATATAAATGTATACTACCGTAATCCTAACCGTTCCTCAACCCGTCGTCTCACTTCTGCCATCTCTTCGCCTTGTCCTTCAAACATCCTATCAACTCTTATCCTCAACGTCGATCGGTCTCCTGTACCCAGAATCTGCACCAACCGGTCGATAGCTCTGCTGTCCCTCTCCCTCTCCTCTTCTGCCTCCTCCTCTTCCACTACCTCCTCTTGCTGTTCTTCTTGTGCTAGTGTTTCTTGCGCTTCCGGTACGTCCGCGACGGTCACTCCGAACCTCTCTCCAAACCAGGCCTGTAGCTCCCGCGGTACCAACCCGACATTTAATGCCAACTGCGCCCGTTCTTGCTCCCCCATTCCGTCAGGATACCCCACACCCTCTTCAACCATTTCAATCAACGTATTCCTCAAATTCTCCTCATCAACTTCAAACGACCCCTCACCGCCTCTTTGCCCATTATTCTCTCCTTGAGTCTGTGGTGGCGGTGCCTGAAAACTAGGCATAAGACTCCTCAAAAACACCTCGAATATATTCCCCCCTCCGACTCCAATCCCACTCCCTCCTTCGCCTCCAGCTGCAAGACCCTCCAGTTCCTTCTGGTAGCTACTCTCCCCGCCCATCGGCGGCAGTACATCCCAGGCATACCCTTGATCGTCTCTCAATCCTCTCGGTAAAAATCCAATCAACCCTCGTCCTTCCCTCTGATCCATCAAGAATACATGTCGCGCCAGATCCCGCTGTTTCTCACCGATATAATAATACGCCGCGCTCCCCACCCCACTTTCTACACCCTTCCCGTCGAGTTTCCTCACAGATTCTATGGTATCCATGAGAAATCTAGCATGTTCGGGAATATTCCACAAATCTCCCATACGGAGGGTATACATCTCCGCCAATAAGTTATCGATATCAGACGGTGGTAATTGTCCCCACAGCCCCTCAGGTAGGCTTCTCCCGCCGATATTCTCCACCGACAAGCTACCGTGCAGTTTTGTCAGCATCCACGGATACCTCTTCACAGAAGCGCTCAACCGTTCTTTCGCAGTAGTGGTGTTTCCGGCCATAAATTCAGCGAGGGAGAGGGAGTATAGTATATTCGGGCTGTTACTCCATTTCTCCTGTAGGAGTGGTGTCGAGGCCAGATCGAGGAGAAGTTGAGGGACTCGTGATTTCAAAGCGTATTGATCTATAACTAGGATTAAGCATAGCGGGTCGTCTAGCGGTTCGAGTTGTAATAAGAGTCGGATGAATTCCAACCCGGTACGCCATAGTCCTCGTCTGGAGAGGGAGAGGATGTATTTCCATCCGGCGAAATATAACTCTCGGTTTTCGAAATGCAGGAATGAGATCCGTGCGATACCTGAGGCGAGTGATGTGGGGAAGACAGAGTGGGAGGAGCGGCCGAGGGCGAAGAGGGCGCGGGAGATGAGTGCTTGTGAGCTTGTGGGGTCGTTGTTGTGGGTGAGCGCTATCTGAGAAGTTTGGAGGAGTGTAGAGATGTGGTAGGGGAAGTTGTTCAGGTGGTTTATCATTCGTTCGGGGTCTATACATATTAGGCGGCTATATTACAAGTAGATTAAGAGATTGATGGACATACCCATTGATCGCACGCATTCGTTGAATTGTCGTTGGATGTCTTGGTATACCCGTGAATGAGCATATTTGAATAGTACGGTACCATCGTCTGGGTTCTTTTCGACGAGATCCATTGATAAACCACCGCTACCTTCCCGTGGCCAGTTCTCGTTCGGTTGAACGAATACGTTGCGTCGACCGCCTGCTGCTAGAAGTGAACGACCACCTGGGAGGCGTTGACCGCGGGGTTGCTGTTGGCGGGGTTCGGCGCCCGATTCTCGTGACGTAGCGGCACGGCCGAACAACTTGCGCATTTCATTTTCGAGGTCGAGATGGCGGTGGTCAATGTGTAAGAGGGAGTGGAGCTGTGATGTTGGAGAGGCGGTCGACGGAGTGGCTTGTGTGGGATTTGTGGATATTGAAGATGATTTGAGAGCTTGAGCTAGTAGAGAGTCGAAATCTTCATCGCCCTCAGTCTGGGCGGATTCTTTGGTGTCTTCAGCTTTGGCTTTCCCCTTCTTCTTTTTCTTATTCTTCTTCTTTTTGGATTTCGATGATGCGGCGGCAGGTTTAGATCCCGCTTGTTCTTCTGCGGACTGTTCATCTTCGTCTTCTTCTGCAGCTTCCTCCAGTTCGGCGTCTAGCATGGCGAAGAGGTTGGGCTTCTTTGCGGCAACGGGCATCTCTGCTTCTTCTTCTTCCTCATCGTCCTCATCGTTATCGGATGGCGGGGCAGCCGCGAGGGCCGCCAGACGTTCTTCTTCGGCCCGTTGCTGGGCTTTTCTCAATGCTCGTGATGACATGTTTGTAGCTTGACGGATGACGACCGAGATGCGGCTTTAGCTCGATTGTTCTTATTCGAAGAAGGAGATTGCTTACCTATAATCTAATTAATAAGTGTTGTTTTTGTAAACTTTTTTGAAAACTTTTTAAGAGAATTGTAATATTAAAACCCAATTTAATTTTATAAATTAAAGAAGCGTCTAGTTTTTTTTTTTTTTCCAAAAAAATATCAATATGATTTTTTCTTGACATCAGGAAAGAAATGGTTTTATAGGTGGGCATCTGGTGGAGGGTTTCCATCTTGCTCATCCGGTGCCATTTGGTCACTTTGATCGATCAAACACCCCGTCAAAAATAAAACCCCAAATCAACGCCAAATCAACCACGCCTCATCAACCGCTATATCAACTACCCTATCACCACGGTCCGGATGACGCCTATTATCACGTCTATCATCACGTCCATTATCACACACATAATAGAGCGCGATGGGTCCTGTGTTCTTCTTGGTGGGCGTGAGCGCTTGTTTTCTAAGCCCAAATGCAGTAGGAATATTATTTATACTATAATATCGAACTCAGCGTTATCTGCTTCCAGTTGCGAATATTTTTAAAGTTCGGCCCGCCGAACTACGAATAGAGGATCAATTCATTTCTAATAATTACAAAGCATCTAGCTATCTTTGGTGATTCGAGATGTCTGGCAAGGGCGAAACCCGTCTTAAGCCGTTTTCTTTGGTAAGGTAGTAGGGATATTTTTGAAATCAGGAATATGACCGGAAAAGATCGTTCCCCAAGCGTTCAGGGACTGGTTTACAAGTCCTTCGTCCAACTTTCCAGTTTTTTTAGAATTTTGTAATTTATTCTGAAGTATAGCTAGTTGATCCCAGTCGGTATCTTGAAGCTTATTCTGGAGGAATACTTTTACATTTGGGGGCATATCTGGAGGTAGACCTTTAAGGATGCGCGTCTTAAGAGCTTTACCTGTCACCAGGGTTGGTGGCGATGCCGCATTTGAGGGCCTAGCAATTGGAGGAGTAGAGGCAGTAGCTATTGGAGTTCTGACAGAATTAACAGATGCCTGATGATTCTCAGCTGGGGCCGCAGATGCAGCTGCTACTAAAATGATAATGGTTGAAAAAATATTAGAGATCTTCATTTTTATTTTCTCGAAAATTGTATGGATTGATATTAAAGGTGGATTGAATGGAATGTAAGATCAGTGGGGAGGCTTCTCAAGGAGAGATATAACGACTGAGGCGACCAGCGCTGCAGAAGTGAAAGATTTGCTAAAGGAGTTGCTAACGAAGATTTGAAGTGTGGAATAAGTGAAGTAATCCAAAAAACGAGATCGAAGCTCGAATAATATATATATATATACATTTAGAATAGTTAATATCACTGGGAATAAACTATTAATATCTCAAAATGATATTAACTTAGAATTTAGTTTAGTGAAAATCTCCCAAAGTACCTTCGAGAGGGTTTGGTTTCGGGCTCAGTTCCGGTCCTTTTTCATGACAATCAACCTTTCAATTCGAAACACGCTGAAGCGGCGTTTGATATTTGCTCACTCTGTATGCATTGGTGAAGTGTATATACAGATGCTAACAGTATGATGTCACATAACCAAATCAAGGAATGTTCTCCGAGTGTGCACCGAAACTTGTCCTTCTAGATACCGTTGAAATGATTGTAGCAGGTATACTAAGGGCCACTTATCCTGTCAGGCCCTCACACCAGCTGTGAACAGCAAGTTTTCTCCGAGGAGACATACTATCTTGGCACTAGAATTTGTGCTAAATGCCATGATGTGAAGCACCTATTTAGGTTACACTCAGCTCTTCAGTATGGTTTCGAGGTTAAACTAACACGCTCTAGCCTTTAATAGGAAAGCGTCGGTGTATCCAGGTTGCTCCCGCAGGGTGGTTGTCGGAACCAGACTGGTCGTCGGGGATGTGACCCGAGACTAAAGTTGGTTAGCGAGATCCGATCTTGGCCTCGCAGATGCGCTGAGCCTTCACATCTCAATTTGTTCCAGATTGTTGCAGGCTAGGTAATTTCCTCGGGTCCGGATTATCAAGGAGAACTTATTTGCATCTCCGCAGCGAACCTGTGAGAAACTCCACATTGTAGCATGTATGATCACAAGTATATAAATACTCAAAATATCATGACCTTAATCCTAACCATCAGATCCCGCAAACTCACAAAATTCACATATAACCTATCACTGCTGGTCAGTATCACCGCTGGTCGGTGAATTCGCATACAACCTATTACTGCTGGTCAGTATCGCCGCTGGTCGGAGAATTTTGCATTCCCTCTCTCATTAATCTAAATAATTTTTAATTCGTTCGATAATATACTTTTTCCCCGGATTTTTTTTTTGAGGACTTTATCATCGTTTTGACGTCACAAATATACAACAACCATTATCCAAGTCAAGAATCTCCAATGGTGTTGTCAAGGCTTCTCCCTTTTATATATCTGGGACTTTTCGGTCTACAAGCTCAAGCCGAAGAGTGGTATATCCCTGCCAACAATACAATTGAGACTCTAGCTTTGGTACCGGTCCGGGAAGACCATCTAAACCCACATTTGCATAGGAGAGATGACGATCTTTCAAGGTTGGTTCCTCAACATCGAATCCAGATGCATTTCGGAAAGGCTCTCTGTAAGTTCCTAACTATTCCTAATCTTGGTCTCATATAAAGGCGTCTCAAGAAGAACTTTCTTTGGTCTCGGGGACCCTGCATATCTGGCAAATTAATTATAAGCATCTCAAGCAAGTTTCTAACTTTTTGTATCAGCGCATGAGCACCTCCGTATCGCAGATGTGACCGCGAACAACACGCACCACCCTCTCGTCTTGCTCGAGAAGTTTGATGATCTCACGGACTCGATTATGTGCACCGAAGACGATAAAATAGCTCTAAAGTTCAAGACAAAACAGGGGATGACCGCTGCCATCGCTGCTTGGGATTGGGTCAACTCCAATCAAACGGACCACTTCTTTTTGATAACTCACCATCACCATAAAGGTTGTGGCCCAGACGAAGACCGGATCCCACACAGAGTAATCGATGTCAATTCCAATGATTCAAATTTAACTGTTGTTCTGACAAAACAACCAGCCTCATGGGAAGAAAGCCTTAAAACATTTGACATCAAAATCCATACGATCAATCATCCATGGAGACACCTTCTTGACACCAGAACTATCCAAACCCGAGAACTTGTGGCACCCGACTTATCTAAAGAATTTAATTCCCTAACCGACAAGGGTTGTAAAAGTCTCCAGCTTGGAAGCTGGTGCAACACTTTAATGTGGATATATGCAGGTCCAACGGTGTCAGTTATAAATGGTATGGTAGGAACGGAAACAGATTTGTTGAACACTGGGTTGGAAGCTGTGAAGGACGGTTATCATCTCCTCAAGGACGCAAATGACCTGTTTTTTGGCGACGGCCTCCACAAACACAAGGAATTCCATTGGGGTGACCCCAACAAGCCGGACGAGAAAAAGGAGCTCACGAAGTTGTACAAGGGCAAAGTGGACATCGAAGGCAAAATTACATGTACTGGCTGCTATGTACAGGGTGATGTTGACTTCAACATGGGGGTCTTCTGGAACGGCGAGGCACCCCGGCTCGAAGTCAACTTCGTAACAAATGTAAAAGGCAAAGCCAGTCTCGACATCGATGCTAAAGTAACGAAAGAGGTAGACTTCAATCCCGCGGCCGAAGTAGCGAATGCTTTCCTTAAAACGACAAAAATCGGTAAGTTGTTCAAAGTTTTACCGGAAGTGACGAACGGCCTAGGGGTTATCCTCAAAGGAGAAGCAACTACTGGTGTAAATTTTCCATCAATAGAGGTCAACCTGTCAAAATTCAACTTTGAGATGAGTTTGGAAGCCGGTAAGAAGCCTCAATTCGCGATGAAAAATTGGAGAGAAGACAGTATCAAAGTCGCAGAGCCCAAATTTAAAGGGATCAACGTCGATCTACAAGTCAACCCTTATTTTCGTCTCGGATATGGCATTGGCGCAGAGTTTCTCAGTGGCAAAGCCAAACTTGGATTTTTCGCAGGACTCGAACCACGAATCGAGAATTCGTTCAAAATGACTGGCTGCGGCCCCGAGGGAGTAAGGAACGGGACGAAACACAGCGAGTACGACATCATCAACTCGGCCAAGGACGCTCTCATCAAAGCTGGCAAACAGAATTTAATTCTTCAGCCCATGGCTCTTATTCAATCCGAATTTCTCAAGGCGGTCAATACTGATTTAATCACCATAACTTCCGACGTCAAATTAAATGTCAGAGTAAGACCGGTTGTAGAGATTGAACCTCTCGGCGGGTCTGCAAATGGCGATATAGAGATCTTTTTTAAAAAACATCTCGGTGAACTATTTGACGGATGTACTCTGGGATCAATGCCGTTACTCAAGGTTAATCTGGTGGATAGGTGCCGGAAGAATGCCCCGCTTTTGGAAGGAAATTTATTCAACACTAGCAAGCCGGTTAACGAGCGGTTAGATTTCAAGTGGACCGAGTGGGAAAAGCTAAAGGAATGCGCGGGTAAGAATGGCACCCTTGGTGCTTACTTTTTGCCCGAAGACCAGCCATTTTGGTGGCCGCCTTCGGGAGGGCGAACACCGCAAGATGTGTCTGTTGCCGAAAGCAACGGAGAAGTGGTCTACACAGTCGATAAAGGCCCTAACATGCGGCTTGATGAAATGCTGAAGAAACTTCAAGGTAAATACATCCGACTCGTCCCTACCCCTACCACTCGGTTGATCGATCGATTCGGTAGCCACCCTCGACCATTCGAAGTTTGTGGGCAGGATTCATGGGCGGCGGGTAACTCACAACCTCAGGAATTTCAACTTCAGTGTGATCGTCTCAAAGGTCTGCACAGGGTGGATGTCATTCAACCTGATGGACCCATCAAACCGGACGGTAGTTCCCTCCAGCTCCAAGTCGACTTCGGCCCTTCTGTCAGAATAAGTGAAGTGATAAAAAAGTACAGAGGCCAAACCATTTACGTCAGCTCCACGAAAGGAAACAGCGAACCTTTTAAGCTCTGTGAGGGTTCTATGCCACCAGAAATTCAAGGGGCGTTTGGTATCGCGTGCGGCCGTGCGAATAATATTCGTGAAGTAGCATTGGTCGTGATTGATGGAAAATTGAAGTTTATGATCGACGCTGGTCATGCCATGGAAATGGATAAAATGGTAAAGGAACTTAAAGGTCAAACTATATATCTCTTACTCATGACTGGCAATAAAACCGAACCCTTTAAACTCTGCCAAGGGGATATGCCAGCGGATGCCGGTTTCCTTCGTGATAGCTGCAAAGCCATCAATCGAGGAAGAACCCGACAAATACGATAATAATTTCATAGAGATTTCGACAAATGAACTCTATTAGCATGCCCGGAATTATATTAAAGGGAATGTGTTTTAATAGGGTTGTATTTGGTTTGTACATATTTTTTTAATCTTTCTTGTATTTATTTCCCCTTCATTTTTTGTATATATGACACTATACGATTGGTTAAAATATTATACTTAAATTTTATAAGTGAGAGTTTTAACTTTTTGGATTTTTAAGTGAGGTTACCTGAGCTCAGTAAAACCGTATTCTGATTTTCAATTTTATATTAGCCTCGAGACCAAGAGGACAGGAGGCAGAAATTTTATTTAGAGAAAGAGTTAAAATTTTATTGTAACGGTAAAACGGCGTGATTACAGAGAGGTTGTTACAGACCTACAGTCTTAACAATATAATCACTTATATCTAGTGTTCAAATTTATAAACTTATATAAGTATAATTAATAACCGATAGATTATAATATGAATATATTGTAGCCTTGTTTATAATAATAGCCATAGAGTGGTAATTATCAACCCGGCTCATGCCTTATACGTATACCGCGACGCTTTTCCCCTAGTTATGGATTCCGACTAGTCAGTCGGGTATTTATTACAAAGTGGCTTGGTTTTGCTGTATACACGCAAATTCGAGATCAGCTACAGCCTAGAATATTCACGTGTGCTTATGGAGAAGCAAACCAAGACTTTGGAATCTTAAGAGGATGAGGACGAAGGAAAGCATGAGAAGTCGTTGAAGGATGCGGCGCGGATGCGGCAACGCAAACGGTTTGGCGACATGACGTTGTCCTCTTCGTCCCTTTCAACCTCATCTTCAACTTCACCTTAACCTTCAACCTCTATCCAATCGACGACGACGGCGACGACATAGCTCTCGAACAAGGACGATGGCTGACCCTCCACTGTCTCCTTCTGGTGCAGAGGATGTATGCACCTACTGCGGCTGGGCACCCTACGCAATTGTCGCCATCCCAATCGTCCTCCCACTTCTCCTCCTTCTCCTGCACCGACCAATCCTCCTCCTCGTGGGCTTCTACATCCGCTCTCAAAACGGAGACAAACGAGACCTCCTCTTCAACGCCAGCATCGCAGAAGCCAACCGTTCGTCCTCGTCCAGGAAATCGACTTCTCTGCCTTCTTTAATCGTCGGATTCTTCCATCCTTACTGGTACACATCATACCACCTATTTTTCTTCCCTCCATTTCTCTCAACTGACACCCACATCTCAAAAGTAATGCCGGCGGCGGTGGCGAACGGGTCCTCTGGGCCGCTATCCACGCAAACCAACAGCAAAACCCCCATATTCTAAACATAGTTTACACCGGCGACCACGTCCCCAAATCCACCATCCTCTCGAACGTCCACCTCCGCTTCGACATCTCCCTCGACCCGTCACTCATTCAATTTATCTACCTCCAAAAACGCCACCTCGTCTCCTCTGCCTCATGGCCACGCTTCACCCTCCTCGGCCAGTCCCTCGGGTCCGTCCTTCTCGCGCTCGAAGCTTTCACAATGCTCGTTCCGGACGTGTATATCGATACCATGGGCTACGCCTTCACCGTACTCCTCGCCAAGAAGCTCTTCGGGATACCCACCGGCGCATACGTGCATTACCCCACCATCAGCACAGATATGCTCGGCTCGTTGTCACCCGAAAAGAGCTGGAAGAAACGATACTGGCAAACGTTTGCCATGTTGTATAGCTATGCCGGATCCGGGATCGATGTAGTGGTAGCAAATAGTAGCTGGACAGCAGGACATTTAAATTCGCTCTGGAGAGGGGTGACCGCCGCGGGGACACCATCCTTTAGTGGGTTTTTGGCGTCAGCTATAAGCTTCATCTCGGGACGAAGGAGGAAAGAGCCGGTGGAGATTTTATTCCCACCTTGTGCTGTGCGAAAACTGGCGGATTCTATAGAATTGGTGGAGAAGAGGGATAATGCGATTCTATACATTGCGCAATTCCGACCGGAGAAGAACCATATCCTCGTCTTGCACTCTTTTCAAAAGTTTTTGAGCACCGCGCCAAAGGAGTTGAAGGGAACAAAACTGGTGCTGGTGGGATCGGTGCGGGAGGATCAAGATGAGAAGAAGGTGTACGAGTTAAGATTGCTGGCGAAGGAGTTACAAGTTGAAGCTAACGTACTGTTCATCACGAACGCACCGTGGGGTGATGTGATCAAATGGTTGGGAAGGGCGAGTGTGGGTGTTAATGCCATGTGGAACGAGCATTTTGGGATCGGGGTGGTGGAGTACCAGGCTGCCGGGTTGATTGGGGTTGTGCATGACAGTGGTGGACCAAAGATGGATATCGTCGTCGAAGTGGATGGGGAGAGGACCGGTATGTTCATCTCATAATTTACGAAGGATTGGGGGGTGGTGCTAACTTTGATTAAGGATATCATGCCGAAACGGCAGAGCAGTTTGCTAAAGGGTTCGAGCAGGCTTTGTCTCTTAGTTCTGAAGAAACAATAGCCATGCGAAAACGAGCGAGAAAGTCGTCGCTGAGGTTTTCTGAAGAGATTTTTGAGGAACAGTGGAATAACGTCATGGATTCATTGCTAGGGCGATTGGAAGGCAAGAAGAGAAAGTAAGAAATTTAGCGTGCAGTACTACCTAGCCAGCGTCGGTTTAACTGTTTTGGATCATGGTGTTTCTTTTATTCATTTGGGATACCCGGATATATTAAATCCTATACAAAATAATATATATACTAGTTTATCTACACAGCATATCTATATTTACACCCCAACCCCTCACACAAGAAAGAGTGGGGAAGCCGTTTAAACTACGCCTCTGTATCCTTCACCCTCATATAACTCGGCTTCTTCTTTTTCAACGGTTTAACAAACCTCAGTTTCGGAAACGCCTTATGGAGCAGGACATTCTGCACCAACGAGTACGAACTCGAAGTGATCCAGTATACGTGCAAGATGGAGGGTGAGTTCAATGTCATCGGGAAGATGGCGATACTCATTACTAGTAACGCATTGTTTATCCCTTTTCTCCAGCCAATTAGTTCTGCGTCTCTTATGCGCGAGTTGTTCCACTGTATTCGTTCTTCGATTAGCCTCTCTCTTAATTTTCTTTTACAGGTAGTTGAAGGTGGAGATGGGGTTATAGACTTACTGCGAGGTTGGTATAGACTATTAGGGAGAATAGGATTGGTAAAATCATGTAGGGGTCCGGTTGGAGTAGATCTGGGAACCATCCTTCTATTCCACCAGCGTGCATCTGCTCTCTAGCTATTGCCAATGGACCCTCCTCTACCACTGCCGTCTCACCCAATCCAGCACTCCCATTATCAATGATATCAACATCATTACCATCTAATAACGATAGGTCTTCCTTCTCAAAAGCAGAAAGATATGGAGAGTACCGCTGTTCCAACCCCGCCACGTTTCTAATACTCATTGAAGCAAAAAACCAAACCGGCATCTGCATCAACCCCACATAACTCTTCCAATACTGACACCCAAAAGCACGATACACCTCCTTCCTCTTCCTCCTAATCCTCGACAGCACCTCGCTCTGCCATTCCTCAGGAGTACCGTACACCTTCCTCCCCGCCATCCCCGCCGGTGTCGATGCCGACGGCGGGTTGGGGTATTTTTCTTTCGCGGTTTGGAGGCTGTATATCGTAGTCCAGGCGCGGAGGAGCGGGGTTAGTGATGTTTGCACGTGGGCGCGTTTGTGGGCGTAGATCGAGAAGGGGAGGGTGACTGTTGTGCGGATTAGGAGTGCGATGAGGGGGATGGTGAAGAGCCATGGGAGGGTGGTGGTCGATTGGAGGGAGAGGATTAGTGATTGGGTTGTTTCAAGGGCGGTATTTATCGTGGTGCTCGCGGTGGTGATGGTGCGGTGGCTGCTGTTGCCATTGCGGGGTGATGAGGGGTGAGGGGCCCCATTGTGGTTGAGGGGGTGGGAGAGGAGGGGTCGTATTGTGCGGAGATGGTGATGGCGGAGGTGTCGTGAGATGGATGGGGTGGAACGGAGCATTGTTCGGTTGAAGTTTTTGGATTCGAGGTTGTCGAGAGGATTGTTGCAATTTGTGGCGCGTCAACACGAGACTGCTATTGAGCTATAAAATTGGATTGATGATGGATGATTGATCCATTTCGGCATTGGCTTTTCGCTGACCTCTGCGAATAAGCTTTCAAGACCAGTAGTATCTTGCATTTCACAATCTTCGCTGGTATGTTTGGACAGATTTCGAGCTGGAAGGATATATATCCTTTGATTCGACTGGCTAACTAACAGGTCGCCAAAATAGAAACATATCTACAAAATATATTGAACAATTAAATCGAGTAAATTTACTTGAAGTAGTTCTATAATTATATGGAATATAATAAATAGACCTGCTAAAATGTATTAAATTCAAACTGAAATTTGCATGGACACTAGAGACTCTTCCGGATAGTATCGCCAGGCTTATACAACATTAGAATGTGTTGAAACGACATTGAAGAATCTCGATCAGGCCACCTGATATCACCTGATCGGTCAATGATATCTTTCTTCCAGATTTCTTTTTGATAAATTTGAAGTTTAGATAGTCTGGTCAATTGACTTCTATGATATCATAGTCCACGTTGCATTGCCCAAAATTACATTTCTTCCGATCCGGAATTGACGATGCGATTTCAACTTCTCGATCGGTCGATCCAGTGTCATTTGATATATTCATATGTCCTGCCGCCCGCCCGGAATACTCTAATAGTTTAGTATACTAGTCCCCGAAACCCCCAATCGTATCGGCGAGCTTAACTAATAATATCAAAAAACTTGACCTCTTTCGGTTTCGACTTTTACCGAAAAAAACAAAATGCCGGCTAGGTTTTCAAACCAACAATGCCGAAAGATATGAAACAACAAAGGGGATCGTGGTAATGTCACCGGATTGATACGCGGAATAAAAACTGTACCTGCAATACCTCAATCGACTTTTTCTTTCATCCTCGGATGACGGCCGATCAGGCATAAAAGTCTCAGCAATGATGCATACAAGTTACTTTTTGTTTTAGGCATCCTGCCGAATAAAAGAACACGATATCGATGACACAATTAAATATTTGAAACACAAACAATCAAAATATGGCCCGGTGACACTAACTTGTCGAGCTTTTTCCGGCATCTCAATGCAACTCGGACAGAGAAAACATATCCTACCTCGCCACGCTATGCCGTGTCTTAAAATTCCAAAATCAGGCATGGTGTTAAGCCAACATCTTATCACACACCTATTGCGTATTCCGCGTCCCATGAAGCGAGGTATTTTGCACCACATGTACCGTCTAAACTAATCAAATTAGTACTAATTAATCCTAACAGCCTTTAAACAACTAGTAAATATTAGCAAGTATTCCAGAAGGCATGAATGATGACCGTTATGCACTCACCACCGCGACCCGATGGAAAAGGCTCAGCTCCGGCGAGGCTTGAACAATCAAAGCCTGGCTTTTGCTTAAAGATATATAGTACCCCCACGGTATAAGTACACTAACACCGAAATCGAAATCGATCCTAATCGTGTAGAAGATAAGGAATAATGTCTCTAAACGCCTAAACCGCACAGCTAATTCATATTAATTAGTTCCAACTAGAGGCTATTATTGAAACAGCCATTTCTCGGAAGGATATATCCCGGGCAGCCGGCTCGAGCAATTAAAAGCAAAAGTTCATCCTGGTGATGATTATTGTAGAGATACTAAATATGCAGGGAGGACGCGTCGATGCAACGGCGATCTCCTCTACACCTGTCCTAAGATCCGGACACGGGGTGTTCAATGCAATGTCGATATATCGATATCACAGCATCTGAGATATATACTTATCCAGTACTTGAATATTTTTCGGCGGGTAAAAAGGAATACAATGAATATACATATCGCGGAACAAAGCAAAGAACGCGAAAACATCACAAAAACAAACCGTGCCATCGGTACTTCTCCCGTCTATGACGACTATATTCTGAACACCTGCGATTTCTTCATTGCTACCTAGCCATAACCTGCACAGATGACGAGTGGTTTAGGAGTAAATCTTCAAATCCAGACGGAAAGTTGGATAACCCTGATTCTGTTGTAGTAGAACCCTGAGATTACATCTATGATGTCGGGAAGTAAGGGTCCTCAGGCCATCTCGTAGATCATATACCCCCTTGGCTATAGTATGGTTCCTCATCTATATCAAGGTTCGATAACATTATATAACATATAACGATGTTTTCTAGGTTCGTTGCCACCGAGGGTCTCCGTCCATGAAAAACATATACGGGATACCGTATGGAAGACCCGAATCGTCTATTCAAAGTCTTCAGTAAGACAGAAGGCAAAAAAAATCAAGTTTCCACCGTTGATGGGATTATTTTTGTTCACGAGGTTTTTTACATTTTGCATGGAAAAAATAAAGGTGGAGCCACCCAGCCTCGGTTGATCAGGGTTCGGTCTACACCCACCTTTTGACCCCGACAGAAACATCCAACAAAAAAAAAAAAGAATAATATATTTTAATCTCCGTTAACCGCTCTCTACCAAGCAGCGAGAAAATAGAGGACAAGAGTACAAGTATCTACTGTACTCCAAATCTCGGGTCTACTTTGATCCAAAGTACCCGCCACAAACCACTCCCTCCCCCCATTCGCTTGGATTTCTCACCCACCCATAACAACTTATATCTAAAACAATGGAATATCAAAACATCCATGTCGTTATAAAATTATGTCTCACATGAATACTTCGTCGCAGTCGCAATATTCATCGTTCGCTCGAGTCACTTCGTTCCATCACAAGTATTACAAGGACCTGGGGATGATAGAAGATCTCTAGGCTTCCATATCCTAGCTAGAAGAACCTGGTATTCTATGCTAAATCTACAGGCTCACCGGGAAAGCTATCGAAGACCTAATTTAATTAAAAGATAGCATCGCATATTCGGAAAGTAAAACGATTTGGTCATAATTATGTTTACTCTAAAGAACACTGCGTAGTATACATATTGAAGTTCCTATTTACGAACGAATGTCTCTTGTCTAATTCGAGACGTTGGAAATGTAACACAAGTAACGTAATCACGTTGCATATTTCGAGATGGAGAATATAAAAGATCATCATAGGGCGGGATGGGAATAGATGCAGGTATACAGCGGGCATACGTACGCCGTAAAGGCGCAGAGCTGGATCGAGCAGTTGGGCGTATGTTTCAATATTCAATAACCGTTATCAAACGGGATTGAAAGGAACAAGAGCGGGGAAAGGTCCAGAAGTGGTTCGTGACCTCGAAAGATATCGCGACTTCGAGCTTGGACGGAAAGAGGAGACGCCCGAGATTTCCCAGCTTCGTGGATTTGGGAGAAGAATGTACGGCCGGCGCGCGCGGGAACTAGATATGAGTCAAAAGCGAGTAACGAACGATCACGGATTCAATTTTCCAAGCTCAGGGGCGAATCAAAGCGAGCGTAAATGAACCTTTTGTCATCTTGGAAATGAAACCAAGACATCTGGACGAGTAGAAAGAGGATGTACCGACCGAGTAGGGTGATCATGGGGTCATCATGTACAGCCCAAAGGATGGTGCAGATATGGTCCCAAGGGCAAAAATGACAGGTCTTTTCCAGATTTGTCTAGACGGGCTCGACTGGAGGATAATAGTGGAGGCGTTGCGATTGGTTGCCAATGAATGGGCCTTTGGGGAACGAGAGGCGGATTGATATCGTGATGAAGCTTTACCGATTCGGTTTTGAATAGTGGATTCGGATGGTTCGCCTGTCGTGCAGTCTAGTCTGTCTTATTTGCAGATGTTGAAAAGCGGGCATGTGTCAAAGTCTCAAAAGATGTTGGAGCTGAAATCCGTGAGCCTAGACCCACAGGCTGCTAACATTCAGGCCCAGGCAGAGAAAGGAATATGGATTTGCCTAATAGGTTCCTTATTTCTTAGCCGATCAATGAGACGCTTGGTGCCTTGGTCTGTCGCAGACGGAGGTCTATCGGCCAGGAATGGATGCGCATGTGCTAAGAGTTAGTGATTCAAGTCGGATCGGATGCTCTCGAGGCTAGTATCAGACCACTCGCAAGACAAAAGCTGTAATCCAGGAGAAATATTGAAATCTTGGTATCGATTCGCTGAAGAAAGGTGACTAGAAAGATTAGATTGATTCAGTTCTAACAAGTTTGTTTAGCAAGGGACCTAGCGGGAAAAAACCCAATTCAAAGACTATTTCTTTGCACCAAGAATAAAATAGTAAACTCACGTCAACTGTTCCTCGAATATCTGAGAGGGGTGAACTAAAAAGGCCCATGACGAAACCCGGACTTTTGCGTTAATCTTCTGTCAAGGTTCTGCCTTAGCTCCTTTCTCAGGCCTGTCGTCGCCCCGGGTTGAGCCAAGGGATGCAACGGCCTCCGTGCAGCTTGAAAAAAAACCTCAACCTCAAGAGAACTTGTCGGCCTACACCATTCTCAACAGGGTTGCTTACGTCTTCCCTCACTAGCGGCCGATAGACGGCCTTCTCCCTTTCGCAGCCCTCCGCTGCACGTGAAGAATGGAACACAAGGTTTTCGGGGCAACATCCACGCAGCCTAGGCTGATCTTTTGTAATGTATTACCAACAGTTACTTCAATTTGCAATTAATTTAACGCAATTCAAAGTATTTGAGCCCAACTTAAGTGCAGCGAAAAGGTGTTGTCGTTTGTGGTAAGTTTGCGAGGATTAAGTCGGAGGGACCAGGGATGCGGTTAGTTATCGATATTGGAGTCCAAGATACAAGCGTTCTCCACTTTTGGTCCTTTTTGTGGAGGGTGATTGGCAAGCACGGCCTGAACGAGAGGATACCACTTGCTGCAGTCAAAAAGCCTGAGAATTAGTCTGGAAAGTCAAAGTTCATCTCACCCATCCGGAACATAACGGATATGACCCATTATTTGACCAAAGATATCGTAGAAAAGCATAATATCTTAATAAAGAACGAGGCTAATTTGTTCAAAGGATGTATCGGTACTTAATAATATTAGCCACATTAGAAGGGAATAGACACAATATTTGCAATTTTTGACGTTCCCTGTTGGTTGCCATTGAGCTAGAGCACAGGCGCCACGGGTTCACACTAGCTGCATCCTGGGTGTGCCCGAATGACCAGAGCTGCAGGGATAATTCCCAATGCACCTGTGGAGATTTTGCTTGACCAAACCTGTAGACGATCCAATAAGTATATCAGATGAACTGCACAGGCGGGATGGTACACTGCAGTTCTGTACCTCCTGCCGATAGTCCGTCTTAGTCCTGGGAATGAAAGACTAGCTTGAAATCTTGCTTTCAGCGAACCGACGCTCCGAGGCCCCTCAGAGGCCCTAAATCGACGAATAGTATCTCAACAGTGTCTTATTTCCTCCTCTCTCCTTGCGTTGTAATTTGTGATAGAATGATTGATGTATGCAAAACATTGTCACTTGCAGCTAACGTCTGCAGCTTTCATGCAAGCCAAGTCGCGCTAGGAGCCGCCTGTGGAGGATGATTCTGAATGGTTGAGTCGGTTACGTTCCGACTGAATTTTCAACCTGAGGAATGCTCATGATTTCAGTCGTTTTCAGCTGCTTCAGCCTTCGTTGAATCGATCTTGATCGATCAGCCTTTCGTGGGCCAGAAGCAGGAGTTCGAGGGAACCGCTCGGGGTTACATTTTCCGATTAAAATGGAAAAAACACATGCAAGGGTTGCAGCTCGTCATATGTCAGCTCGAGCTCATACGTAAAGGAGACCTCTACAGCCAAAGAAATGCAGTTGGCGAACGCCACTTCGCAGTCGCTGTCCGAATTTGGATCTGGAGAATGCAAGCCCAGACCGGAATACGAGTGAACGGGCTCGAAATGCCAGACTGTCGATATGAATAGATTGAGAAATATGGTAGCCTCGATCGAAGGCAATGGGACTCAAATCCTGTTTGACTGCGAAGCTGTTTCTATTCCTGAAGCTCCTCCCATGGCCTATCCCTGCACATTGCTGACTGGGGCCCTTGCCCAAGAAAAACTCCGTTTGATTCGCCACGATACAAACTAGAGTTCGGATGAAAGCTCGTTGAGGCGCTCGAGCCTTCGTGGGGGCCAATGCGGGGAAAGGTGGTTGCGAATAGCGTCGCAATCAGAATTCAGTGAGGTGTGGAAGGAAAAGAAGAAAGCAAAGGTCCGAGCGAGCAACCCCAACGATTCGGGCAAGGAATCCTCAACTTTCTTTCAAATAAAATCTCCTAACCGCATGGCAAAATATCCTCCCATCCCTCCCATTTTGAAAATAAAAGAAAAGAAAAGGAAATAAAACAAGGTAAAATAGAGACGGGAGGAAAAAGGCCATGGGATTTTGCTTTTGTTCTCCGCAAATCGCCATAACCTTATGCGAAAGTGGCTTTCCGATGGCTGAGGCTCGAAAGCTTCGAAACGGAAACCTTAGTCCTTCAATAAAACAACTTTCAAACTTGAGAATCGCGATTCTACGACTTTGAAGAAGAGATAAAAACCTGACCCACAGGACAGTCGAGTCTACTGGCTCCCAGCTGCCGAGGCGAGAGGAACAGCAGGCTGTGCTTGCTGCAAGAGCGGCCCGATCTCGAACAAGCAGCGAAAGTCTGAGGCAAATGGTGCTTCTCTTTGCGCCTGCGAATCGAATGAGTTCGATAAGACGCAGTGGTCGTCATACCCCCGGCAGTAGGACCAATCTGGCTAGGGAGAGCCATGTTGGAATTAATTTCGCGTATCTAAGGTTGCAGAAACGAATTTCATAGTGGATTGCAGCCTTTACCAAAGAAGAATCCAGTCAAGCTTCCAATGGAATCAACCAATCTCGTTATTTCTCCAAACCGCGGTCTATGGCTCGTCCTTTTGTTCGTCAAATTTCTGGTCGACTCTAAAAGCCCAGTAGCCTGTAGCTAAGACCCACTCGGCAATAGCATACCAGTTTTTCAGATATTATTATGATGTATGTCGAGTGAAAAACATACTGTAATATGATCCTTAGCTCGACGGGCCTTCTGGCGCTGGTGTTCAACAGGCTCAGAGAAATGACCAGGACCAGGATGACCCCATGACCTCTTGCATGAACTTCGCAAATACGACTCTCAAAGAGAAAACGATGAACCTTAGTTCGAACGAACAAACCAAACTGGGGTAGCTGCGAGTGAGTGGAGACGTTCGGACGAAAAAAGTGTCAGCGGTTTCTTCCGACCTCGTCCTCGCAATGCCTCTGGGGATTCGCCTCTGTGTTCGGGCCACCCATGGGGAGATGTCAACCGCAGCCCCAAATTTTTGGTTTTTTACTTTTTGATAGCAAAAGAAAAGAGGATAACGAAAGAGAGGAGAGAAAAAAGAAAAGGTAATCGATTTGCGCAAAAGTGGGGCTGACTCGCAAATGGTGGTGTGGTCTCTGCATATGCATGCTGCAGCTGTTCTAGTCGATTTTTGGACAATGTACTTTCAAGACCGCACATCCTCTGGAAACCTCGTGGTCTCTGCTGTTACATATGACAAAAGTAGTTCTTTTTTTCTCTCAAAACTTGTTTAACTTGTCGTAATAGAGAATCGACTATAATTTTTGTTAAAAGTAGTGATACTTTTCAACATGCGAAATGCGCGGCGTTGGATGTGTAAAGGAACGAACGTCAACCAAAAAACGTCTCGCTAGCTTCGGACATTTCGAATATTTCGACAGACTTGCGACTAGCCCGGCAAGCTCGTCCCCCCCCCGCTCGCTCCCTGTCAACAGAAGTCTGGAAACGACTCAACTTCCATGTACGTACCTGGCTGGCTATTCAAGACGACTTGAGGTTTGTCGCAGAAGACCAGAATGCCTCAACAGATCTGCGACCGCGGATTTTTCATCCGATCGCGAGTTTTGTAAATCTAAGTGTCATGGGAATGGAAAATTGCATCTGAAGACCCGAGATAAATGAGTTCGAATGGAGAATGAGCTTCTTTGTTATATTGCTTATTAGGGAGTATGTCCATGTCATTTACAGAATATTCGCAAGCTGGTTCCAAGGATTGAGGCTTATATCCACAGAGTCGCTGTGCCATATCCTAATTACAGTTCAAGACCCGCCGGCATGTCCACGATTTGCGATTATGTCCGGCGGCACACCCCCCAAATATCTCACCTGCGAAATTCACCTGCCAATGCTTATTACTCTACTCGAAGGTGGCTTTGTCTTTCGGTGAAGGAATTAAGTCAGACCCCGGTACTTCTGAGGTACCTCTGCCTCCTCCTCCCAAGTGTGGCCTGAATCCACAAATGGTCGGCTGCATGTATCATTAGCGAGGCCATCCTGACCGCATCTCTCTCCAACAGGATCTTTGCAGAGAGTATATATCACAAAGGACTGCATCCGTCGTTCCGATGCATGCATTAACTCTTTTTTTCATCTCATCTTCTTACTCGATCGCTTGAAGCTTCTGTCTGCAAGAATCGACTCCGTCCAATTACATTCCGACTTCAATCTATCGTTCCGACGACTTGACAATTATCTGGAGTTGCACTTCAGGTCTTTGACGCTCCGTACGATTTACTCATATCAAAGATATTGAGATGTAGTTTTGGAGGACCATACGACAACAGTTCGATATCCATAACCGCTATAAACTACTTTTTTTCAAATCGAAGCCTTCGCAACAACCACCACTTGACACTGGTAAGTTATTTGCAACCTCTGATATGCTCTCGCTCATTAGATTAATTATAGACTAATATATTTTCGGTATCATATATCAGGCATATGAAACCCCCAAGAGCCATCCAACCTTAGATGTGCCTCGATATCGAGATTACTGAGAAAGCCACGACAGCATCTTCATCGACTACTGCTGTAGCTAGGAGAGTAACTCTAAAAGCCAAAATGACTACACCAGACCAAGGGAGATCCCTTTCATCCAGCAGCCGCTCTCCGGAGCCAAGAAAGCGTCAGCTCTCTCCTATCGTAGTTGAACGTCCCGCTTCAACTTCACCCAAGCCAAAGCCTGGTCCTTCCGTCCTGAAGAGGGTACCATCCGGAAGCCCCAAAGGAAATAAGACTGTCAAATTCGCTGTGGACGACTATGACCGACCTCTCTCGCCAAATCAAATGCATCAACGCAGACATTCTCCCAAGGTTGCTGGAGAGCCACGGAGAACTGATAGAGACAACCTCAGCGGCTTCCCCACTAATGGCTGCGGCCATGGCGATTTCACGTTATTCCCTTCCCCTTTGCCATCTCCACCCCAGTCTCCTCAGCTTTTCGTACCCCTCCCTCCTCCTGCCAAGATATATGTTGACGAAGAGGCTCGAATGAGAGCACGCCAACAGCGTCTTGAAGAGGAAATTGCAGAACTCACACGCCGTGCTGTTGCTCGTGAAGCCAATCATCGCGAGCAGTTGCGTCGCCGTGTCGTTGAGTTTGAATCATCAACTCGAGATGATAGGAGAAGCCGAGAGATAGATATCGAAGGATCTTTCTCTCGCAGAGCGGTGACCAGGAGACGCTCCGAAGATGGCTCCATCGATCTTTCTTCTTCCCCCCGTCATAGTTCCCCTCGTCCTTCCAAAGAACAAAGAACTTTTAGTGCTCGTTTCACAGGAGCTTTTTCTTCTTCTCATAATGGCGCCAGTTTCTTTCCTACTCCTTTACCATCCCCTGCTGTATCACAAGTTCGCACAACTGTTCGTTTTGAAAATGCTTCCAGTCGACCTCTTGTTCGTCGACAGAGTCATTCCCCAACCCGTCATTCGCAAATTTCTTTAAGCCCCCGCGGTGAGTGTTACCGGCCGCGATCGCTAGATAGCATCGCGGCACCAGCAGATGTATCATCAACCTTTCCTGTCGTAGAACCCCCTCGTGGTCGCTCTATAACACCCACTGACAACCGTGCTCGTGGAAGGTCGCCTTCACCCGCCGACTCCATTTGTGCGGTTGTCGGTGGTACGGACACCGAAGAGGAGCTGGTTCCTTCCTCCGATATAGATATGTCGGATATCGATAGTGATGACGAGGATAACACCTCGACCACTACCTCTTCTGCTCCGTGCCGCGACAGACGCCAGTGTGAGCGGTGCGGTCTATTTGGTCACGAACTAGTCGAATGCGAAACACCGGCTTTGGAGATGCCACCGAAGAGAACAAAGAAGAGGGAGTGGCAGCCGGATAGTCCCCGCGAAGAAGAAGAATCTGAGGGACCTCCGGCCAAAGGTCTTCGCCATGTCAAGTGGATGCACTTTGACTTCCAAAGCCGAGATTAAATACACTCAAATTTCAAAGGTTTCATGTATTGTCCTTATTATTTTTTGGTAACTTTCTAACGCTTCAGACTGCCCTATTTTCTCTCTCGCAATGCAATGCAAAGTGATTTTGTTTTTTAAGTTTTCTGATTATTCCTTCACTCACGCATGTTACACTCGTTCAACCACCCTAATATTCCTGATCCCCCATGCGCCCTTCCTGCAACATTTGATATTGCGTTGTTCACTCGTTCTCAGGTTTAGTATGCTTGTTCTACTTGCTATTTTTTCTCCCCTCGGTTTTATATCTCGGTCGTTTCAAATCAGTTGGTTGTTGCAGTCCGGAGCAGATAGTCAGTTATTGTTATCCTTCCATCTCAGATATCCTGTATCTTTCCTAGCAGTCTTGTGGGCTGTCGGTCTTCATGATCTTCTCGGTTTGCTTCATTTCAGGATCTATGGGAAATGATTTTTGGGGAATACTGCCAACCTCAGGGGCACTTCAAAACGTTCTCTACCACCATTTCCTTTGTTATTCTCTCCTTTTGGTTACTCTTCTACCAGTTTATTTTGTAATTCGGCGTCCGGCGTTCAGTATCTTCTACTGGGTTCTGCGCGAGGATGAGAGCAACGGGCAACATCCTCTGGTCGGAGTCAGGTGTTCAAGGCGTTCCAGGTGTACGAAAGGCGAAATCAGGCGTTAGATTGATATTATAGTCATTCCTTCGGTTTTCTTGTACTTGTGATCTTTTTCTTCCAGTTATCATTCCTCATTATTTTGTTTCTTTTGGCATGTAACTTTTCCAATCCCATATATATACCATCGGTGGCTTTCTGTATCTCGTTTACTTTTGATATCCCATAATCATGTATACCCGGAGTTTTCTCATAGATATCGTGTCCTCTTTCTTCTATAAGTCTTGGGAGGAAACCCCGGTTTTCTTTGTTCTTTTAATTAAACTACTTTCCCTTAAAGCCATGTAATACCTTTTTCTTTCCACAAGATCTTTCTAATATTTCACATAGGGCTTCTCATATGGTTAGACAAAGTTACAAAATTATGTAATCAAGTAGATACTTCATGTATATTTCAATATTTCCTATTTTCTTCTTTTTATCATTTTTATTTCTTACGTTCGCTGCGTCCTCATTTCCTTACTCTCTTCTATTTGTTATCAAAAAAAGAAAAGCAAAGAAAACCACAAAAATAACCTGTAACATTTTCTTTCCCTTCGAATTCCCTCTTTTGATATCTCACATCTTCCTGTACTTACCATCAAAAAGAAAACCTCCTTCTCCCGACCCGATTACCACTTCCACCAGCCCAAGTAAAAGTGCAACAAGGCACAACACAGTCGAGAAATGAGGAGGTGCCGTCTACAGCGCAAATGGAGTAGTCCGTGATCGTTCGATCTAGATCCAGGTGACATTCTGCGGGTTCCCTCGTGATTTGGCAGCAAGCTCCTCGGAGGTACATGCATAAGGAACATGCACTATCCCCTGTCGACTAGCAAACAAATTAGAAAAACCAAGCTTTTAGTGAATTAATTTGAAAGAAGGCCGTTAAACTAAAGTTTTTCGGAACGAAACGGGTAGGGGAATTTGTAAGCTGGTAGGAAACGAGGTTTATTATTGTGGCTTTTTCGAAAACCTGTTTTTTTTTTTTTTTTTTTTGAATAGGAGTTGAAGACTCCACTTTCGTGGCGTATACAAATAGTATATTGTTATGGAACTAGTACATTCGTTATCCCTGTCTATAGTTCTAATAACTTTCGGAACGGACGCGCGTATAGGATAGATTATGGTAATCTCCACTAAAAATATTCGTATCGAACCTTCTATGGTATTGGCTTTTTCTTGCCTTGGTTTGGAAAGCTTAAGGCGAAAGTACCTTAAAAGTCCCTATACCCTAACATCTACTCAAGCTTGAAATCTTACGATTTCAATATGCACAAATAGTTCTCACCTGCTGCTTACGATGCATTCAAGAACCTAAATGCACTGCTGCATTCCACACTTGCATATATGCATTCAATATCGATAAGCTTGACCCGCGCATAACAGTTTACTTGGGGATCCATGAGGTCATGGATTAAAGCATGTGGACAGCTGCTTTTGATAGGAGCGCTTCGACTGGGGTTTTTTGGACAAAGCTGGTAGACATTAATGCAGCTGCCATGCTAGCATATAGTAGCGACCGCTGCAAATTTTAATTAATCCACTGCGACGTCGAGGGAACTAGGGTGGGTTCCTTGCATGTCCGGGGCGACGACCTCGCCAAAACGGAAGCTGGAAATGTCACTCGGGGGACACTAAAACTACTAACCGCTGCGACAACCCTCCTGCACTGGATATACGTACGCATATCGATTCAAAAAAGATTCGAGAGAAAAAGATCACTCGATCTCACTTGCTATACTGACCTGAACAGCCCCCCGAAATACATTTTCTCTTGCCGAACGCATCCGTATGGGACGACGATATCCGATCGAAATTAATCCTTTGCTTTCTTACGTGATTAGCTCAGCTGGTTTCCTCAACCGTCTTTGCGCCGCAGGTACCTACTTTTGCTCACCGCAACACATATCACTCCGCAAGGTCACGATGGTTCGCTACCAGGATTATAGCAATTTATATCTCGAGTCCCAGCTAGGCTTTTCGCTCCCAGATTTAAGGAAGGAGTCTGGCCTAGTTCGGTATGAACAATAGAGGCCCATATGTGCCTTGCATGCCGCTCTCGTTTCGCGGAGAATTTATTTCTTTTTGGCTTTTTGAGAGTCCCGTGTGTCTGTTTCACCGCTGATATTTCGGCGTGTTCCTGACGATGAATGATCATGACTCGTAATATAATTTAGAATGTTAGATATGGGATATCCGGAGGTAATGATGTAAGGTATCACTTGGGCTAGAATTAGAGTCGGCCTCGAGGAGCTGAGGGCATGCACGTAGCAGCGCAGATTCATGTAACCTCGTGAATAAAACTTTTACAGATTCGCAACTTGTAACTCACAAGTATACTCGTAGACAGATGCTAAAAAAACGTAATATACATGATTCATAGATGGCTATGGATAGATCCAGAGAATGGTCGATCGAGACGCATCCTGCTTAGACTTACTACAAGCTTGCTCTTACACCCTTTGGCGGTTCCGCGTGCATCCAAGGGCTGTCCTTCGCTCTGCTTACTGCCTTTTTTATATCTGCCTCGGTGATAGGTCGAGCCTCCACAGCCGGGTTGTATCCGATGTGATCCTTCCAGCCTGATGTTCCGCTGCCATCGTGCTTCAGGCCATCCTTACCATCCTTCCTCTTCAATACACTAACAACACAAGCCCCTCCGAGCCCCAAATTATGGGAGATGGCAAAGTTGACTCCTTTGCCGTCGCCATTGTAGAGTCGGTTTGTAGCCCAGCCACGAAGGTGCCAGACTAATTCTGCGGCTTGGGCGATACCTGTGGCGCCCAGCGGGTGACCCTTGGAGATCAGCCCACCGGATGGGTTGACGATACATTGTCCGCCATATGTGATATCTCCTTTCCTCACCATTTCGTGAGCTTTACCGTGCTCACAGAGACCCAAGGCGTCGATGGTTACCATCTCGTTTGCGGAGAAACAGTCATGAACTTCAATAATCTTGGCCTGTTTAGGATCAGTGACTCCAGCTTCCTTGTACGCAACCTGAGCGGCGCGGATGGCCATATCAGCACCAACGAGCGAGATTGCAGAGTTAGAGAAGAGATCCGGCGAGTCTGTTGTCAGCGCCTGACCAGCGATAAGAATCGCACGAGAAGCCAAATCCGGATGTGACTTCAAGAAAGTCTCGTTGACAAGAACTGCTGCGGCGGCACCATCCGATGTCGGGCAGCATTGTAATTTCGTCAATGGGTCGTGGATCTTTGGGCTACCCATAACCTGTTCCAACGAATAAACGTCCTGAAACTGGCTGTAAGGGTTCTTCGCGCTGTGGGCGTGATTTATCCTCGCGATTTCACCAAAGTCCTCGTGTTTGGCACCATATTTCTCCATATACTCTTTCCCCGCGTTTCCGAATAGCTGAGCGGCACCGGGAGCCTTTGCGATACCGCGAGTTTCCGCCATCTTGATCATAGTCTTGTCCAGGGGACTCGTTCGGTCGTCAAACTTGCTCGAGAGTGAACCCGGTGCCATCTTCTCAAAGCCGACGACCATGGCGCAGTTCACAGCGCCGTACTGAAGCACTTGGCGTGCCATGAATAAGCCTGTCGAACCGGTAGAGCAATTGTTATTCACATTGAGAACGGGAATTTGCGTCATGCCTAGGAACAATGGTTAGTTTTTTGCTTCCGCATTATTTTGATTTCTGGTATTTAAGGAGTTGGAGTAAATATACCGAACTGATAGAAGACGCGTTGCCCACAGGTGCTATCGCCGTAGACATAGCATGCGACACCCTGCTCGACCTCGTCGTAGTTTACGCCCGCGTCGACCAAAGCCTTGACGCCAGCCTCAAAGCCCATCTCCGGGTAATCCACAAGCCCTCGCGGCTTGATGAATTTTGTCATACCCACACCCAAGATGTAGACATTCTGTTTGTTCGCCATGTTGTCGGATCGGAGAGTCGAATCTACGTCGGCTAATATAATGTATCTTTGATCAGGATATCCTCACGTCTGACCGGCGAAGCGAGTAAAAAGTATATAACGAAAGCTAAATGTCTTGAAATAAATAAAGGAAGTCTGCGATGCATATATATATGCTTAAAATTCCGCCTGCTTCTTCTCCAGCTTTCGGTTAAGGACCTTCCGTTTGCGCTGAATTTGGAGAATACGGGGAATACGGGGAGGCCAATTTGGTTGGAATGCAGCGACGGCAACCAGATGCCGCGGTTAGAAACCGAAATCACAAGCACCATTTTGGTACCAAGAAACACAACTCAACCCAGGCCGCGGCCTATTTTTCTAGAATATTTCTAAGCACCATGGCTTGGGACCCCACAGATTGATTGACTTATCGATATCATATTCGAATATCTATCAAGAGCTAGACCTTTGAGAGACGTCATATAAACATTAATTACTTGTCGAGATCTCGATGCTTGTCGGGCCAGTTAGCTACAGTTATTCGGCTCAGCCGAATATTCGCGAATCGCATTGGCTCGCATTCCTAACATCTTTCAAATGCATACTTCGGCACCTTTACATACAAATCTGCAAATCGGTTTGACACAGGCAGCCATGGTGCCAAACCCAAGCCGACCGAAGCCATTGGTAGCCATGTCTTCGCTCGAATATCTCTGAGGCTGAAAATCCCGGCCAATTCACATTCATTTTAGCTGTTGTAAAATTATAGCCGCAACACAATTTGAGGCTCAAGCAGCCTAAAAAGAGCACATATATACCAGCATAATGCAAGTCTCTTTATATTATCATGGGCAGGACAAGCTGGGCTTTTGGTGAAATCACATGGGATATACTGTTTATTATAACATCTAAATTTGATTTATAGACTGAAACTCTTTCTATTGTTTCTTTAACCCCCCCCCCCCCCCCCCTTTTTTTTTTAAATACAGAATATAAAAGAGAAAGGTAGAAAGTTCTAAACTCGGATATCAGGCCAGGTAGCTCCTGGAAGCTGTTGTAAGATCTTGTAATCCGCCAAATCATCTCCCGACAATGTACCAATTTTATTGTTAATAAGATCTTGCTTTCTCTCAATCATCTGAGCCGCCATACCCGACATGGCATGAAAGTCATTGTGGCAATGGATGAACCAGACTCCCGGGTTATCGAGCTTCACAGCGAGCACTATAATCTCATTCTTGTGGAGCCAGATTGTATCGCGCCGAAGCGGGTTCGCGGTTGGAACGGGAATACTGTAGTAGTTAAAAGTTTGAGGGTCCTTCTTTTCGCCAGAAGCATAGATGACTTGGAAGTGGTGGCCGTGCAAATGGACTATATGCAGAGCGTTAGTTTAATGGCACTCCAAGGATCACAACCCGAAGTTGTATGAACCATTGCCAGTTGCACTTACAAGGATGGCCACCGACGGTGCTCTTCAAAACGATCCATATGGTCCGCACCGTCCCACCGACGTTCTCACCAACGTCGAAAGTATTCATCCGCTGAGCCCATATGCCGGAAAGGGAACCTGTGTTCACAAGGTCCATCACAGTCCTATCGGACAGATTTTCATAAGCCGCTGGAGCTGCTGAACCAACCTTCAACCCACCCAAACCTTGGCCAACATCCTGAACAGTGATTTGAAAAACTCCGCTTACAGGGTCAGGTCGGGAAGGAGCTGGCATGGTTGGACTGGGCCCTAGCGCTTGCTCGTTAAAACCATCGTAAGGAAAAGCAGGGTCCGTTCTTAAGGTGCAATCTGCGCCGTCTAAGAAAGGAAAGCAGAGGCGATACGGGCTTTCGCCCGGATTGCCCACCCAGCTTGGAGCAAACGACATCCGGTTAGCGGCGGTGAAATCAACAAAGGGCGTCCAGTCAGGGTCCGCGGTTGAGCCACCGTTGTCGGTCTCGTAGTCAATGAATGCATAGTCGTAAAGGATACTTAGCCGCATAGTTTTTTCGTCCGGGAATTCGACATTAGATTGACAATTCGGGTTTCCCCAGTTGGATATCTGGGAAGCCTTGTATTCGTGCGGGTCGATTACGGCCATTACCACGTAACCTTGTTTCTGGACACCGCGGGGGTCAAATAAGATGCTATAGCGCTGTCCCGGGTGGACTGGGATAATCTTGAAAGTTTTTGCCTCGGTCTTAACGCCGTCGACTTCGATCACAGTCATGTCAGGAATTATATTGGCATCATCGCGTCCTCGAATGTAGACGAAGAAGGACGCGTATGCAGACTGATTAATGAAGCGTAAACGGATCGGCTTGTCGTTGTCTTTCTGGACGATGATATTTGTCTTAGTCCCCTTGTTGTCGTTAATCACGGCATCTGAGTGACAGCTAAGTTAGCATTGCCTAAAATGGTGTGAAAAGGGCTGCTTACCGTCAGGACTAAGGGGGATTCCTAGGTTATTCTTCCCAGTTCCGCAAACGCCAATTTTATAAATTGTATCTACCACGTCATTTTGACGATCAAACCTGACCAAGTGCGCTTAGAACTTAGCTACTGTTTGAAAGTTATGAACCTGTGCTCTGGTATAAAATAAGAAGTACTCACCAATCGGTTAGTGTCAAAGCCCTATCACCTCCATAGTTGTTTTCCTCGTCTTCTACTTTGCCGTCGACGATAATCAATGGACTCTTCAATCCCTTGGGATATTGGCCGCTAACATGACTATGAAGCCAATAAGTTCCCGTTTGCTCTCCAATAATCCACTTGTAAGTAAATTCTTTGCCCCACGGGATATATTTTTGTGTGACACCGACAGGGCCGTCCAACCATGGCTTATCCTTCTGGTAAAGCCCGTGCGCATGGACTGAAATTCCCTCATGGATACCTGCGTTGACGACCCTCAGATGGATGACAGAGTTGCTGGAGACTTTGACGAGGGGAGGCGGGTATTTGTACTCGGTGGAGCTCTCGTCCATGACATGGATCATAGGTTTTGAGAAGTAACCCTTCTGGTTTGGACCTGGAGGCGTGTATGTGGGATCATACCATTTTTCGCTGACAGTCCAGACAACCGAGTAGGTGGTGGTAGGTGTGCCTCCCCCCGGTGGAGGTTTCAGAGCTTTTGGGGTCTTTGCAGGATCGAAGTAGGAAGTCTTAGTATTCGAACTGCGCTTTTCCACTTTAGCTGGGCGAAGATCATCCTGAGGAGAGGTTGGAAAGGCAGCAGCTAGGGCTGCCAATAAAATAAGTAAAGTAAATAACGATTGCCGCATACTGAATGGCATCTTGAGGATGTGAAAAAAAGTATAGAGCTAGGGAACTAGAGAATATTTAACACAGAATGTGAATGTTTTGGGTGATGCTGTAAAAAGATGTTTCCCAGAGGTAGATCCAGCTTCCTTTATAGTTTTGAGAGCCCATTTTGGGCCTGAAAACAAATATCGATATATTCGAACTTAACAAGAAAATATTGTTCTCAGCTTCAGGCCAAGATATTGCTAGACACTGGTGTGCAAGGAAAGTGAGAGACCTGGTATCTTGAGACCATACAAAGGGAGCTAACCCAGAAAATGTTTCAGCCCTATCACCGTTAACATGATCGTGGGAATCGTTGATCTGTGGTCCTGCCCTAGGTTTGCTTTCTATGCCCGTGATAAACTGGGCGGAGTATACCAATGCATAGAGAAATCGCGCTCCAAGACCACTAGACGTGCACTAGCATTTACTACTAGCCGTTCAAGGTAATTAATTCCTCAGTATAGGCTTCAAGTATTCTAAATTCGCTTCAAAATCGCCTTGATAGCTATTGAGCCTTCGGCGAGCCCTACAGCCTGCATGCAGATTGATTTGCCCAGATACTTGGAACTTATAGGGTACAAGCGGCAAAGGTGTACGATCATGGTGTCGCCAAGAAATGAACCTGTATCGATCTCTAATTGGATATATTGTCCTGGCGAAGTACTCGAGTATATTCACAAAACAATCTTCATCGTCGTTATGGAGTTGGTGTCGAATGATCAATCTCAGCTAGCTGTACTAGTTAGCTTGCAGTACCGTCTTCCAATGAAGATGCCGCACGAAAACTTCCAAGCAGCGCCTAGAAACGCCATATATCGTTTCTGGATATAGAGCTTATGGAAATTTGCGAACTATGCATGTAAAAAAGCTTGGAAAAATGGTATTTCTCGATCCAACCGATCGATCGATGTCTGACTCGTGAAGGTCCCCGTCATTACTAGCTGCCTTGAGCGGTCGCATGCCAATCCCAATTTTCTCATCAAGCTGTATCGGAAATGGTGCTTAAAATACGTCTTTACCATGTATACCAGCATTTTTGCCAACCGACAGTGCAGCGCTAAGAGGTGTGTGATTTCTCTTGTCCTTTCGGTGCTTTCCACGCCAGCCAATTGGAGCACGCAATGCATTGATGGACGGCATCGGAATGGAAACTGCCAAGATTTCGTAATCAGCCCTACGAGCAAACAGGCGGCGAATGAAGGTTCGGGCTGAGGCGAAAGGTACATTGGACAGGCTGTCGGTAGAACATGAGGCCAACCATGGCTATTCAGAAGATATAGCCGGCTAGTCTAACTAGGTCTGGTGAATATTTACCGTCTGCAATACCGGCGAGGTCTCCTTTCAGCCCTCAAAATCGCAGCCTTACAAGAAGAAGAAAACATTCAACTTTGTCCATCCAGAAACCGATGAGCCGCCCTTTAGCTTATTCTTTGTAGTCTCTGCTTATTCTAGTCTAGTTACTACTGCCAGAAATTTATCACAGAATAAATCCAGGTCTCGTTTGCCTATGGTTTTTTGATAGTGTTATATGTAAGACTTTGGAGGGCCTCGCGAACCTCCTTCGCGACTTCTCTTATCTTTCCTGTGATGCTGCTCGTGTTATGATTACCTGCGCTCTCATAGACACCCGTCTTTTGGTATTTAATATATCTGAACCTTTATGCTTGTTGAAATAATCGATATGCAATCAATTCTGAAGTTCGTCTATAACATACACTATCTAGATGTTTTTTGGCGTGAGATTTATCACGCTTCTTTGGCTATGATATACATATATCGAAGACGCTTTTTAGGCTTCATCTTATTTCTCTTATCACAAATTCGGCATGCATCTCTCCGGTTTTATGTAGAAGTCAGCTAAACCAGAACAATGCCCATCTCCGTCGGCTTCAATCTCTCCCTCCCCAAAAGACCACTCTCTCTAAGCCCACTTCACCCTAAAAATTCAAGCCTTCTACAAACCTTTCTCAATCGAGTTGTGTGAAGCATACATCGGCTTTCACGACAGTAGATTCGCCAGAATCCCACTCAACGGACAAAACCTACTCTGCTTCAGCTTTACCCTTACCGACAACATCAACACTCATGACGACGACAACAGTCATGACAATAACGACGAGCGAAAATACACCCACGAGTTATGGAAAGTAACAGAAGCCGCTGAAGGAGTATCCGGAAAAGAAAGAAGTCATAGATGGATCGATGCGGCGGATAGGAAACGGGTTTATATAACTGGAGAGAGGTGGAGGAGAGTTTGAAAAAATATCAAATGGTATTTACCTACCCTTTCCTTACATGGCGAAAACCACCAGCAGCAAATCAAACAGATATCTGACATGATTTCAAAGCCCAGCCCTCGACAGATAATTCTCGATCCAACCAAGCTATTCCTAACAAATGCAGAGGCCTTACCGCAACCATCGAAATTCCAATCAGCACCTTTTATTCACCTTTTCCTCCTTGGAGCCCTCCAAGAAATCCTCAAAGCCAAAGTCTCTTGTCATTCTCCGCTCCAGCAATCCCAATTTTTCCACCTCCACAATAGATACACGACTTCCTACCCGCTTATATCAGCATCTTCAAAACCAACGCCCTCCCCTGCAGCGTGGGCTCACCCGTTGGCGCCGTCTACCCCACCATCTGTCTTATAAACCACGACCGTCTCCCAAACACAACCGATTTCTGGAACGGAAACCTTCAACAGGAGAAGACCCATGTCAATCCGCTTTCATTCATCAAAATCATACAACAGCCGATGTCCTGTTGAACCGGTCTTTTGTTGCTGTGATATTGTTTTGAGTCGTGATGTTTGTTTATATGTCTTTTGAGTAATTGTGACATTATTTCTTGTTTTTTGTATATTCCGCATAAGGTTCATAAGATTGTGCAACGATTGCGATTGTTTGAGATTTGTGTAAGACGAGGAGAAGAGATAACAACCGAAGGTGTTGATCGTGAAAGACCCTAGGATATCTGGAAGGCTCGGAGACTGTGTTCAGAATTCGTGAAATATTGTGATGAAAAATTGTCAAAAAGCGATTGGTGTTCGTGAAAGGGGTGTGGTAAAATATAAGTGCGATTTGTTTTGTGAACACATATTGCTGATGGAACACAGTATACGGGCTGCCAGGGTCGATCTTAGCACTACACAGCAGATAGGAATAAATAGATAAGTAAGGCATCGCTTTCATATATCATCCGGGTTGTGACAAACTTCCGGGTTATGAAAGCGATTGGGAAGGCGCTTCAGCTGAAGAAGAGCTGGGGTTGCACTCAAGAGTACGAATTATGTGCTCATCAGCGGTATTTCTTGTACGGTGGGAGGCGACTAGAAGTGGTCCTTAGTATTCTTTCGCTTGTCGCAAGTGGAGTTTGCTTCTTTACCTGGAGAGAGAAGGTTTGATATCACAATAGTAATAATAATAGAGGTCATTCAATGTTTTTTGTTCTTAATTTGTTCATGTCATTCTGTTGAGATGTAGCTATGGATATCAACTATTTACAAAACGCCCCATCCAATCCCGACCTGATAAACCCGACCCATACCGATGATAAAAATAGGAAAATTAAAATAGAAATTTAGTACCAGTCACCGTGGTTGTGCATGGCCTCGATAACCTTGACGAATCCAGCAATGTTGGCACCGCCAACCAAGGATGGGAGCTCGCCCTCCTTTGCTGGAATATATTCCTTAGCAGTCGACAAGCAGATCTTGAAACCGGTTTCCATGATGTTTGCCAACTTGGCATCGACCTCCTCGAAAGTCCAGCTAACGCGGGAGGAGTTCTGTGCCATTTCCAAACCAGAAACAGCGACACCACCCATGTTTGCGGCCTTGCCTGGAGCGTACCAGATCTCACCGCCTTCCTTTCGGTTGGCCTCGAAGACATCGATGGCGCCCTGGGTGGAACCCATGTTGGAGCCTTCAGCGATGTACTTGCATCCAGCCGCGATCAAACCTTCAGCTTCTTCCTTTGAGACTTCGTTCTGTGTAGCAGATGGAAGGGCAACATCGACTTGGCCGACCTGCAGCCATGGTCTCGCTCCCTCGATGTACTTGAATTTCGAGGTGAACTCAGAGTCAGATGTGTGGATTTCGGTAAGGTATCCGTGCTTCAATTTGAGGGAAGCGATCTTGTCAACGTCTTCTTTCGAGAAAGACTTTTGGCCCTCGGCGAGAACCAAGGCGCCTTTGGAGTCTGAGAGGGAGATGACTTCGCCACCGAGTTCAAGAACCTTGAGGGCGGCGTATTGAGCGACATTTCCGGATCCAGAGATGGCCACACGCTTTCCAGCGAAGGACTCGGCCTTGTTTGTGCGGTATTGAATCATGTGATCCACGAACTATCGTTACCAATCATCATTGTATTAGCTAATGCACCCAAATTAGTCTTCTGAAGGTGGAATAGTAATACTCACGTAAACCAAACCGTAGCCGGTAGCTTCAGGTCTAGTAAGAGAACCACCCCAGGTAGCTCCCTTACCAGTCAAAACGCCCTCCCAAATGTTTCTGTAAGCCTTATAGGCACCGAACAAATAACCGATTTCGCGACCGCCAACACCAATGTCACCAGCTGGAACGTCAGTGTCTCCACCGATGTGTTTCGAGAGCTCGCGCATGAATGATTGGCAGAATCGTCGGATCTCGTTGTCGCTGCGGCCCTTAGGATCGAAATCGGAGCCACCCTTGCCACCACCCATGCTCACTGTTTAAGAAGTCGAGTCAGTGTCCACGTTTCGTCCAATGAAAAGTGAGCGCAGTGTCTTACAGCCGGTCAAGGCATTCTTGAAGATTTGTTCGAAACCCAAGAACTTGAGAATGGACAGATTGACGGAGGGGTGGAAGCGGAGACCGCCCTTGTATGGTCCGAGAGCAGAGTTGAATTGGACACGGAAGCCCCTAACCCGAAGTTCCGTTAGCATAATGCTTCGTGACGAAGTGTCTCATAGATCTCAAATCTAACCTGTTAACTTGGAGCTCTCCCTTGTCGTCTTCCCAAACGACTCTGAATTGGATAACACGCTCTGGGATGGACACGACCTTCAAGCCGGTCTTGTACTCTGGGTGCTTCTCGAAGAGGGAGCTAGCCTCGAGGGTCGATACAAGCTCATTGTATGCTTGTTCGAACTCTGGCTCGGATGGAAGGTTGGACATCTTGGCTGATAACTGGTCTTTTTTCTTCTTTCAAGAGGATTTTGTTTGAAAAGATAGTTGGAGGAACTGCAGAGTCCGTTCAGTTGTTTCGATTTGATTCTGAGGTTGAAGCACGGTCTCCAAAAAGAAAGACTTCCAGTGAAGGACATGAAGGTCCTTCTTATACACCCATTTCCTCCCATTGTATTACGCTTATCGATATGCAATACCAAGCATTTTGGAAAGCAGCGTAGTCGGCGTCTCGAAAATACCTCTTGCGAAGAAGCAATTTGTCTGCGACACTCACGTTCTGAATAAGCAGCGGAACAATAGAGTATAATGTGAAGTGGTGTGCGATAACACTCGATTTCAGACTCGATACTCCCGCGGGGTTTCCAAGTTCGGACGCAGAAAGCTTGGTGGTGGAGGGGTCTGCATATGATGCCGTAAAGAATTGCAACCCCACGCTTGCTCGTTCGGCCTGGATAGCCTTAGCCGACTGGGCGACTGGGCGAAAATCCCGATAATCTCGCCTCGTCTGCTGCGATTTAATTGCATCAATTGCATTTGATGGTGTGCAGTTCGCTTCCTTGCAATCGATACGTGATAGCGAGAGGCAAAAAATTCCTTCTGCAGCTGGCTTGCATTTTAGGATGTGGAAAGAGGGGCTGTTGGATGCTGGAGTTTTCTCGCTTTGCTAGCCATGAAGCTCTTATCGGATATCTCAAGCTGCAGCTCGATAGCTCGAAACTAAACGAATTTTCCGCTGGAAAAACCCCTCTTGCATTGCATTGAATCGTCAAGAAGGCTCGTCATAATTGGGGCTTCCGTCGCCGATGATCGAATTTTTCTTCCTGTGGCTTGCGCTAGTACTAGTTTCGCGCGTCTTATCAGCCATGATATTGATGCTCATTCATAGTAGCAGTCCGTCGTCTCGGACAAATTCAATTGTGGCAGGGAAAATATTTGCGGCCTGCAGCAAGGAACCCCCATCCTCGGTGCATGTTGGTACGATGCGTTTCGAAGCCGACCCCTCTTCGTACCGCTGGTAAACTAGTCGAAAGCTGATATTTTCGGCGGGCTAGCTAGGCAGGACATACCCGAAAATTATCGTACGGCTGGCTGGGCGAAACCCGGCACCAGCATCATTCGGGGCTAGCACACCGAGTAATGTTTCCCATCCGATATCGCCTGCCGTTCTTCAGGAAATCGGAACCGTAGCAAACCTGAAGCTAGGCGAGGACGCCGTTTCTGAGCGAAAATTTTCCCACGGCTTGACAGGCAGGAAAAACTCGGGAGACCTCTCACCTAGCCACAATGCGAGACACCACGATAACCTGATTTGGTATATCTGCTCGTGCGGAGAGTTTGGGTCACGTCAAAGCTTTGCATAAAAGCTACGTAAAAAGATGGGCGGACCCCATCGTAATACGCCGAGGTCGCGCGACGACCGCGACCATCTTGAGACGTGCTAGGCTCGGTCTTCTGCGGCAAGGTAGGAGAGCTCTGTCGATGAATCTGATTAGATAAAACTATTTTGAATAACGGCGAACGAGTACAATTTTTACCATGTCGAGAAAGTCAAATAGCAGGTCAATATTACAGTTGCGATCTCGCAGTTAGTCGGGTGAAGTCGGAATCAAATTTGCCTTCGAAACACAAGTGTGCTCGCCATGCTGCAACGCAAAATAGGATGAGGCCAAATGGTTGACGAGTGGGCGAAATTAGCTGTACCAGTCTTGGGAACTCAAGTAGCAACTTGAGAATAAATAGCATTAAGGCCAGAGAGGTTATAACTAAGGGTTTCGGATCAGCTGGCCGAACCAGGGTAGTTGCAGAAAATCCCTTCTTAAACTTTTGACACGGTTTGTGTAACAATTTAAGGCTAAAATAGTGGAAGCAAGCACGCATTCCGATACTCAGCAATTTACATGATCTAGAATTTGTATCAATCAGAAATCGATACTTCCAATATCAGGTATAAAAACCACTCAACAGTAAAAGGGTATCGGTGCTAAGTATGCCAGTATGCGCTTTTTGTTGTGACAGTTTTCCACTGAACTTTGATTCTGGCGTGACTATTCGATTCTCAGGCGCCCTTGGCTCCACCTAACAATCGAAGAAACTCCTCCAATCGTTTGACCAAAGCATCTCGAGATGGGAATCTCAATTGCCATGTCTTTAGTCACGGGACTCGAGCCCACTGTGGCTTGCTTGACTTCCAAGATTCTTGATTGGCTAAATTCCGGCGGCCGATCTGAACAGACCTGATGGCAGACCCAGCGATCGAAGCTAGTTTAAAAGTATCGAATCGCATGCAATACCGTTGGATACGAGTCTCGACCTGCCTCCACTTTGCCGCCAACCGCATTTTCAGCTTAGAATATATGTCGGACTTAAGAGTTCTATAGGCTTGCATTCGAAATGATGTGGCGATGACCTGAACATTACATACATTTGTCGTAACAAAAGAGTCGATTAGAATGATACAACCTTTTTTTCAACCGGAGCGAACCGCTAAATTACAAAATGATACCGCTAAAGCATAAACAATGTAAAAAAAAAGAATAGAAAGAATAGTAGCACACTACAAGCGCCGCGATCGCATCTAAACACTGATCATACGAAAAGGATATGCTGTGCTGCCTGAGCCGAAGAGCCACACACCGTGGCTGCTGCCCTTATAAGGGCACAATGTGGTATTTTTGAGGTACCAACACATACAGAAAAGCTGTGGACAATTTAAACCTCCACTAGACTGTATAAAGAAGATGATAGAAGGGCATTTGTCCGAGATGTAAGTATCTCAGTGCCCGGAAATAAGTCTCATTTTTGCCGGTCGACGCTCGGAAACATCCAGTCTTCAAGCGCGAGCCTAGAATGTTTCCAAATCTTCACATTAGTGTCAAATTCGCTCGTGTTTGACTAAGAGGAGGCTGAGAAAACGTACCAATCACTCCAAGAGGCCTCAGCCGCTCGAACTTCTGCATCCACAACATTATCTAGAGGTCGCAAGAACGGGATAGCTTCGTCGGAAACCTCGTCATACTCTTTCTTCACATTGGACCAACCTCCACTTTTCGCAGCGAACAAAAAGTTTCTCCTCTCGCTCTCGTGCATTGGGCCAATACCCAATGCCCAGTCATCCCCAAACCATCCGTGTAAAATACCAGGTTTATCGAAGCCGGTAGCGACCAGTCTTCGGATATAAGGAATTAATGAGACCCAAACCTGATGTCTAGTTCTTGAGGAACCAGAAGTTCCAGGCGAGGCTGGAGGCATGTTGATGTATTCGTTCGCTGGTTCGGACTGTTGATACGGCAAACGGATATTGAGAAAAGCTGCCAACGCTTGGCACGGATAAGAATGTTGAGCAGTATTCAGAAAATACTTCAGGCATGACTGATAGTGGGGGTACCAGGCGATAATGTCAAATCGTGGTCGGTCTCCATGCGGTGAGTTGCTTTGGTTCTGGTAGGACATTTTGATACACTCGCTGGGGGTGATACAGCCAATGCTTGAATTGACAAAATGCAGTCAACTTGGCAAAGCGCTGGCTATATACTCGGTGATTCTAAACAAATAGTTAGCTCAGAAACTACTATGATTGTAATTTTTAAATTATTTGAGTACCTCGTGCTGAAGACGGTCTGCTTAACGATGTAGCGAAGAAAATAATATCAATATAATTCGAAGCTCAAATCGTCAATTTCTCTAGCATTGCGATTCGATTCAGTTAGAAAATTAAAATCCCAGTTCGGGAGCTTAAAAAAAGGGTTGGAACCGCGATTCCGACTACGCGTTCCGTGATCCGTACCCACTCGTTCCGTTACTGCGACTTCGATTCCGTCGCTGTTCGCGGTCCCTTGTGTAACCAGCAGTTTAGGCTACTCCGACTAACAACTATTTTCCACCGATTAGCTTCAAAGTTCACCACTGGTATCGTGAACCCGAAGCTACCTCACAGCTACCCACGTGAAGCAGAGTCAGGCTTCAAAAACCAGGATTATCTCAATCAGGACAATACCACTGCGAGACAACAACGCAACGCGGGGAACGGACCTGTTGAGCAGAACAATGGGAACAGCAATAGCAAGGATGAGTAGCCTCAATAACGCTTTTTCGACAATGATGGGGGCGGACGTTATACGTGCTGGTGTCTCAAGGCGCAAGAGGCGAGTGGTGTGATTCAGATAAATTCTCCGGCACCTTAACGTGAAGAAAAGATATCACTTGAGGGAAGAGAAGGCCGGACGACTAGGAATAGAGGAAATGAATCAGAGTGAGGCAATGAAACAGCGAGAATGGCCTGATGTTCGTGGGGTAATATATAGATCTAGATTCTCAATGCGAGATGCCGCTTGATGCCTTTCGGATTTTGGAGCAGGGGTGGAAGCGATAGTGCTGGTGTGTTAGCACCATAAAATTTCTCTCGCACTCTACCAGAGGATTTAACGAGGGGGGGAGAAATGCTTTTTTGGCCTGGTTGAACCTCCCGGTTGGATCCAAAGCTTTGGGCCAGATATGTGGATGCAAGGTAAAAGCTTGAGTGGTTCAAACACACGGAGGAAGCTTTGCAGATGCAGCTGCGCGAGGGAAGTTAAAGCTCAGATTGGAGGGTGGCTCTTCAACCGGTACCACGTACATTGTACATGTCGGTCGACCAAGAAGTCAAGATCTCTTTTTTGTGGGGCCACGAGAGGGAAAAAAGGACGGCATGGTACAAGCAAGCTGGAATCGATTCCAATTCGTACCATGTGTATCAGACTATTTCGGCTATCAACTTGCTAGCGTCCTCCAATTGCTTGTTCACAACAACGACCCGTGGCTTGAAAAGCAGTCCAGTTGCAGCCCACGGTTTATTATTTCCGACAGTCTCGTATGCGAGCGAGAACACAAAATTCGCTAGCCATCATAGCCATTGTTGATGAGACCATCCGCTAAGATGCTAGCTCATTTCTTTTAACCCCCCAAGAGAAGGGAGCGGCATGTGGGCGAACGCTGACGACGGAATGTTCTTTCTTTTTTCTCGCTCTTGAACATCCCAGGGACCCAATGGTATTCCGTCTGAAAAATATTGTAATTATCACCTGAGCGGGAATATTTACCCAGGATATCGTAGCTCGCTTCCCGCTTGCTGGAAAAGCCGTAATTTCCTCACGCGGAGATCCACAGATCGTGGAACCCAATCGATAGGTTCAGATCTCCAATTAATCGGACCCAAAGGGTGAATACCCTTGTTGGGTATAGTGGATGTGGCTTAATGAGTTTGCGTATTTTTTGCTCCGTTCACACTAAAAAGATCCGGGAACGCAGATTCAAATCAAGCCAATGGTACGAAAATTTATTTCTGCTTCTCCACCACCACTGCATTGTTAGCTGTTTTTCTTTTTAACCATCGCAGGAGTCCACCGAATCCGCGCGAATGTTCTGGCCGAGAGTTCCGTGCTCGAGAGCAGGTGAACAGTGGGAATCGAAAAAACCGAAGTTTGCTTTTCTTCCCACCCCGAGAAAAGAAAAAACTTTTGAGCCCCAGATTGCTCGTCAGCCTCGAAAGGGGAAAGGGCTGCATGCCAGACCTATAGCAGTTAACGTTATTGCATAAGAAATTGAAGTCGATGGCAGGGAAGAAGCCCAGCGAGGTTCTGTTCGGTGATGAAACAGATAATCTTGCATTTCAGCTCATGTCGATGCCATTCGCTTCACCCATTCTACTGTCGTCATTGAACCTGAGAAGTCAGACATCTTTCGGCCAAGTGCATCGAAAATGGATGGTCTTTGAGTTATGAAGGGTTGATCCCGGGCCTTCGCCACTTTTGACCGGCGAGGAGGGGGCTGAGCCAGCTGAAAGAGATGAGGCTTGTGCCAGATTCGCGAAAGCTCCACATATCGATCGCCCGCAAAACCACTAATGCGATTCGTCGCAGCTGCAGGTCCGCACCATGTCCCAGAATGGAGTAATTCGGAAATATTGGCGACAGGACTTGCCAGTGTTGATGCAAGTGCAGCCGAAGCTTGCAGCAAAGTTGAGAGAGACGCTAAGGAAGCCACCCTTTCGCCTCGATGATTGGAGGATTGGTGGATGCTGATAAATCCTGTTCTCCGACTGACCAAAGCCAGTGTTTCCTTCCCCCAATTCTGGTTTGGGTGGCCCTAAGATTGCCGGCGGGCGTCGCTGGCCTGATCTCAAGGCCTAAGTTTGGAACCCAGCTAGGCCCCTAAAGGACATGACATGACAATACGATATTAATACTCGACAGAATGATGTCTTTTGCCACCCCGCTAGCTGGTAGCTGTGAGCTGCGGATAACGAATAGAATGGGGGACCGAAGCGTGGGAAACCGACAGGTCAACACAAAAGGAGGGTGGTTCCAGTGGATCCGTCAACTGCAAGCCCGCTAACCCTGCACGTCGAATCAAAAGACACCTATCGCCGTTTCCCATGCATCCCTTCGATCTTCTCCGGCATGCACAGGACGACCTTGACCTTGATCTTGACGAAAGAATTAAACGTTTCTTCTTGTAGAACAGCTCTAGCTGCTCGAAATGTTTAATGTCAGCGGGACTCGCTTACTCGGTAAGAAGATCGACTGGTCTTCTAGTGCTGACTTCTTGCGACATTTGTGTCAGTAACGACGGCCTTCTCCAACGTGGGGTCGCAGTATCTATAATCGCATTGGCCTATAACTATAGACTTAGCTGATATAGGCAATTGCTCCTATGGTAGACCTGGCTGGCTGATCAGAAAAAGTTGCGTGATCATTTTATCAGCCAAGGGCACCCATCCGATGCAAGCGCACTGCAGTGCAGACTTGAATATCGAAGCCCCTGAATATCTATTCTCTCGCAGCAAACGCACGAGGTCCTTCCAGTATTCTATATATCTCATATGCCGGTTCTATACAGCGGCCCAGGGGCTTGGATAACCCGTATTCATGGCAGCCAATAGTTTGAAGCGAATGCCCAAATCCGTCGCTGCAAGAGCGGCCACACAACTATAATGATCAATTAAATATAATTGAGAGTAAATTTCGATTCCACTCTCCGTTATCCCGTAACCAAATGGGAGGCTTGCATACGAACCGACAGTATTCTATTGCGTCGGATGCACGACCAGATTACCGACTATGTCGCAGATCTTGCACTGATGAATAAGTACCCAGCTAGAAGAATTTTCCTCTCTCCTTCTCCCTTATCTTTAAGTGGCATGATATCTTTTTAGAGTTTAGCCTTTAGTGACGGACATAATAGAATATTCGAGTTCCGACGTTCTCGCATCTTCTTCCGCTCCAATTGGGTCTCTTCATTGATCTACTGGGAATAACCTAGATTGAGACATTTACTCCGATTGCGTGTGAGCCAATGATGCCGAATAGCTCTAGAGCGGACCCTCATAAGAGCCCCAATCTTGGATTAAACTCTCCTTTAACATCCTCAAAATTTATCCCGCAGTGGGACGAATGTTCCTCGCCGTGACTGGTATTTTTCCCAACTCGAGCATCGCCGTTGATCAAGGATACTTCGAGCCAGGACACCCTCATGCGTATCTCCATGCCCTCACTTCCAAAGCTCTCAGTAAAAGCGCTAAAAGATCGACCCCCTCGTGGATTCTGCCGTTCAGCTGCTCCGTTTTCCGGTCTATCGTGATATCATTGGCTGGGAATCAAGAATTGATCTAGAAAACTCAATAATCTTTGTCGGTTTTCTCAATTCCGAGGGTTTAACTTCCTTGATTAGTGTACATGTTCCCCCCAGCCGCCTGCAGTTCCTTGTCTTTATTGCAGTATAATCATCGTTCTTCGCTTGAAAATCCTCAAATTGGCAAGTAGCATTACTCATAAACCTTCTTTTTCGCTCTCAATTTCGAAATCTAGTCTCCTGCAGGTGCACCCAAATAACAGCTTGCATCATATGTACTTCGAGGGATGAATTTGCCTCAACAAACACGAAAGTCTGGTCTATTGGTCCAGAGCTTTTGTTGTGATGCAGCCTCTAGGGATAAACCTGGACGCCTTGATAGCTAGCTTCCCTCGCACGGTTCAGGTACTTTGAATTCCGATCGAAATATCGATTCCGAAGGCCCCAAACAAGTAGCCCTCCGGATATTCATCGCGCTCTCCCGGCCGCAGTCAAGCCGGAATTCATGAATGAGAGACAATCACACCCGCCTCTGGTCAATTCTAGACACCCTCAGACGTTCTTCCACTCCTTTTCGTTTCTGTGGTTTCCAACGGTGCCGGCAGCAGTGGCTTCGTTACTTGTCGACGCATGTCTCGCCTTCAGCTCCTTGAATTTGCTGCACCAGAGCCAGGTCAGTGGGATCCTGCCGCTTGGTAAGCCTGTCGTCCGTGCCGTCCCTTTTTAACGGTATACGTAGGAGTAAAGCCTCTAGGAGGGTCAGCTGCTCTCTGCATGCACATGTAAGCTTGAGAGACTTCTTGGAATGTACAATTTGAGACTGCATTTCTGCTCCTCCTCCTACTGGTTCCAACTGGGTTCGGGTTTGGTAATGTCGACGTGGTGCGAAGTTCGAAAATCAGGATTATGTCCTTGTTTCCTCTGCGAGAGCTCTCCCTCGGTACTGGACTCCATGTTCCAACCGAATTCCTATCTTTGGTCGAGTCCCGAGGGTCCAAGCTTTTACCTGCGAAAGACACATTTCAACAAGATGACTTGGTGCCGGTAAATAACTTGACCTCAAACAGACGGGACCTTATGACTCGATAAACCCCTAATTAGTACATGCTGCACTTTGGACGAGTGTCGCTACTCTGAAGCTGGAAATTTAAGCCGTCGAAGCAGATCCAGGGCTTTGTCCCGGAACTGAGCTCAGTTTTTTCTCGTTGCCAGATCTAATTCAAACACCACGAGAACTCATATGATTTTCACTCCGAAACATAGCAATCTAGTCTCACAGTTTACAATCACGATTATCACCGAGGGCTTTCATTCCTTTCTAACCCTCATCTACTAATTCTACTCAATATAGTCAACTAACACATGGCCATAAACTCTTCTTCCTTTCTACTGACTAAAAGGTACTACTGAAAGATCATAGATTCCGCTTACCTATTGCCAGATATCACGTCCACATACTTCAGAGTCCATTCTCAGCTTTACTCTTCCGGTGCGTCGGCCGTCAGTACCCCAAAGACTATTCTATTCATGGTTGTAGTTACTCGGATCACCCTAAAACCGAACAGAGTCTCTCATTTGTACAATGGTAGACGGGCGGGTTCGCTACTCCAAAAGTGTTGTCAAGTTGCATATTTTCACTACCCCGAAATGAGATTGATCAAGATCAAATACTTATACGTAGATCTGAGTTAAGTCTCTTGATATCATGTCGTCATTCTATTTTTTTCAAAAATCTCAGCCTTTAGTTCGATGCAGAATCCCCACAGAATCCTTACGGATGAAATTCGATATCCCTCTCCACCCTCCGGGTTAAAATATTCAGAATTTAAGACTGTTACTCTACTAGTTTGATGATACCAATAGTGACATCGACGCGCCCGGAACCGGAATCCTAGACTGGCTCAATACTCTCATTTAATCAATTTAGGGCGACATTCCTATAAATTGGAGCGATTCAAACTCGAGAATAACTTTTGGGTTTAAATACCAAGAAAAAACAAAGTATTTTCTCCAGATTTTAAGTTTCACCTTTCTACTAATCCTTTTCCACACACATTTAACGTCAAATATTCCATGAAAAAATCTCAGATTCTCGTATTATGATATTTTAACAGAGTTTGTTAGTGTCAGCATCATAACGGTCGTGATTGGTCTCGTACCCAGACGTCGCAGATACCAGTAGGTCTTGATTAAATTTCTATATTCCATAATCAAGCCATCCCAGGAACCAATCAACTTACCCACAGATTCATTCTTATAGAATCTCTTTTCTAGTTCATGCGTCCTTGCGTAGACTATAGTCGAAATTTTCGTCGCCTAGATTCTTGCAAGGCTTCAACTTTCCGAAACTTAGTCTAGCATCCAGAAACGTTGTATTTTTGGTGTTGAGTGTGCACCGCAGGCTCTACATGTTGTAAACTACAGCCTCCTTCGACACTAACAATAAGCCAATTTTGAATTAATTCCCACATTATTCAACTTAAAAACAGAAGAATCTCACCATCTCGGCAGATGCTTACGGCCCACCTATGAGGAAATAGTTTATGATAATAGTAAGGAAACTTCAAGTAGCCATACTCTGCTTTCCATGATCAGCCATCGCTGAAAGCTCGGGTTTCCCAACCTCAGATGAAGAAAATACCATAGGAGCCCCAATCTCACACAATAAAAATGGTGTGAGAGTGGGGTCGTCTATTTTACGGCGCAAGTCCAATGGTGAACGGTGCTATTTCGAGATCTCGGGTCTTGATCTCTCGCCTGGGATTCTCGACTGTGCTGTCGTAAACCATGGCAATTTTCAAAAATGAAACTATAAAATTATTAAATACACTATCATATGCAGTAGTAACAATGGTAGCGGGATAATAACCATCCCCAGAGCCTTCCCACATCTTCAGACCCTGCTCATAGGCTACGACAACCAAATTAAATGATGTAGTGTTATCTGCCCAATAAGCGTCCAAATGTCTTAGCTTTCCAGCCTTTCTTGCCAGTTGGTTTCGCCCCATTTGATGGTTGGTCTGGGAGGGCTACGCTTGTCGATTCCGGAGAAGTCGGCAGTCTTATTGAGCTAGGACTCTCTGAGCTCGTCTCCAAGCTATTGGGGGTTCTTGCATAGGAAAGAAGCAGCTTTGCATACGAAGCCGCAGTCGCAGCCGCATATTCTTGCCATAGATCACTCTTATGAGAATCTGAATAATCACAGATCCCTCGGATAACAAGACAGGCGCAGCTATTCATAATGCCAGCTGCCTCCATCTCGAAGCAGAGAATGTTGTATTCCGAGCCCAACCGGTCTCTAGCCTGGGCACTCTTCATAACTTGATTTCCAGAAGCAATAAGACCATAATGGATTTTTGGCTGGTTTGCATGGCGATTGTAACTAGTCGTCAGGAGCGGGTCGTATTTATATCCGGGGTATTTATATTTCGGATACCGCGCAGCGATGTCCTTAAGATATGGTTCAAGCGGGTAAAGAAGTTTGTCGGGATCAGACTCGAGATCACTTATTGCAGTCATTATGAAGCGCGGTGGAGGCTGTAGGAACCCCGTCCTCGTGGATACGTCGTTCTCGAGAGTCTTACCTAGATCATACTGAATAACGCCTGAATAACTGTCTTTTGGCTGGCTAACCACGACATCCCCAAGTCGTATGTCATTCTTTTCGGAAGGGACCCCGCCCCCGATCCCAACCAAAAGACAAATATCTAAACCCGGAAAAGTTCTTTTCATGTGCACGAGAACACCAGCAGCGGCATTTGTACCATATTCTCCCGATGGCAGGCAGGCTGCAACAACGTTATGTTGATGAATACCACCCAGTGCGTATTTATTAGTATCCTCCCGCGGGTATCTTAAATTCTCGTGTCTGTTGTCAAACATCGCACGTACTGCGAAGAGCTCCTTTGGCAGCGCGCACACTACTCCGACTTTATAGTCTTCGCAAGTGAGGCTCTTTAAGCTAGACCCAATTCCACTGTCAAGGGATTGGGATTCAGGCTCCTCGTATAAAGATAGAGATCCATCCTCTCCCGGATCTCCCGGGTCTTCATCAGACAATTTGAACTCATTATGGCCAAAAATCACAGCGCCGCCATCTTCCAGTTGGACTAGGTTATTTGTGGACAGGGCGTCGCAAACTTTAGATGGAAGAAGAATCTAGACGAAGTTGGAGTGCCTCTCTGTTTCTTTGCATTCGCATTTCCCAAAAGTTACTTGGCAGATTGTGTCGTCAGTGAGTTTTACAGGGTTTGCGTATCGGTCACCATGATCTTTCATGATTTCCTTGAGATCGTCAACGGCAGCAGCGAGATAGTATTCCCCTTTCGGCAGTCTGGCCCATCGAGTGCATGAAAAAGCACCTGCTGGTTGGATGATTTCACCGAATCCACGCCCAAAAAGAGTAACCGCATGAATGTTTCGGGTGAAATCAATCCAACCGCTGGTCTTCTGAAATTTGGCCGCGCGGGGATATATAGGATCTTGGCTCGTGGCCAAATCATTGAAATCCCAGCCTTCAATACATTGCCGCGCCTTGGTCTTCAAATTGGCGATACTAACTTGATGGTCTATTATTTTCTCCAAAGTGTCGAATAATTCATCAAGTCGATTTTCAACCCGGAAATGCCCTTCTTTTGTTGCATATATCTCTTGTTGCAGATTTGTGTTATTTCGGAGAACCCATGCGGCGGAAGAGGCTTTATGCGTTTCTGGCGCCTCTTGCATGCGCTCCCTCTTGAAACGGAATTCGAAACGGAATTTATCGGTGCTATCATCTTTCAAAGATTTTTGTAAGAGATGCAGTAGAGCACTAGTGCCGTTAACAAGCCAGCCCCGTTTTTCTCCCTCATCCCACAGTACGAAAAATTTCCTGTCTATCCACTTGAGTCGTCGGACCGGGTCTTCTCGTGATATATGAAATGGTGTATCTTTGTTGCCAATGCTAAATGGTGAGCCACCACTAATTATCCGCCTCCCGTGTATGTAAACTCCCCTAAAGAGGCTGCCCTCGTGAGGCTTTGAAAGTCTGGACTGCTCTATATCATAGCTGGCATTGGCAGCCCCTAGTAACCAGTCCACTCTATATTTAGAAACATATAGATTATTTATTCAGGATAACAAGTTTTCTTACCTGCATAGTATTCAGCCTTAGAACACCAACCGAGGAAATGCCGGGTTAATTCTAATTCGGTGACACCAAGCCCCTCGGCGTGGGGAACAGTGTTTCCGGGGTGAGGAACAGTATTTTCGAAATAGGAGACGCGATTACCATCTTTATTGTATATTAGATGCCAGATAAGCATGTCTCCGTCCCGCTTTGTTGGAACTAGAAGCGTCGAGAAACCTTTTATGAAGATCATTTCATTAAAAGTCTGGATGTATTGTGTTCGGGCAAGCCCGGCTAACATATTGAGCGGGATCTCAAGGCCTGTATTAAGATTAATCCTCCGTGGTATTGGATATCCTTTGACAACAACTGGATTCTTGAACATGTTATGCCAACATTGACCATTGGAAAGGATATGATCTTTTTCTCCGTCCTCGATAGTAAAACTAAGTTGGTAAGAAGTGGTTGCACGCATCGAATGCCTAGGATTGGAGGGTAATGTCGCAAGTTCTATCCCTTGAATATTCGTATCCCTGATAGAGGGAATACAAGCAACCACACCGACTTCATGGGGTGAGGTGCGAAGTGCAGTGCAAAGCCATGCCAGCTGTTGGCCGACTTCTGCCACAGAATCTTTAGTCCCCAAAGCCTCAACTACCAGATCTGATGATTCTTCAAGATAAGCTTTGAGTTTAGTATTATCAGGTAGAATACCTAGAAGTATTTGTTAGGATCGAAATTGGGGCTTATTCACAGCTTGGGGGCATACATATATATGGCGTCCGAGATCCAACATTGAATAGTCTCGTACCACCGTTAACCACATCTTTAATCAGCCCAATAATATATTTGCCAGTCGCCGACCACGTTTGGCATAGATATTGCGCGCAAGTCAGCGCTTGCGCATCTTTGACAGACCCCGTCAGTGTAATAGTTCTCTCAATCGCTTCACCAGGTTCAATTCCATAACCCTGTTCATTGACAAACACTAGCGGTTTCCAGCCTGTCATAAAACTAACCTCGAAGGCTTCTGAAGATCTGTTTTTACTGACTCTACCAGACGATTGCAGTGATTCGATGATGTTCTTCCTAATGGTCTCCATATAGTTTGACTCCGTCGGTGTAAACAAAAGAAGTTCTCTTCGCAAACTTCCAATGAGCCATTCGAACGCTGGGGCTTTAAATATATGATCTCTATAAATAAGCGGTTGGGGGGTTTCAGCATGATCGTCTTCCCCATCTTCTTCGCTTTCGGCCTCTTCTTGGACAATTTCTGCCTCAACTCGCTCTTCCATGAAAGGTCCTTGGTGATGGAGAGGGAGATATTCCGATCTTTCATGCCAAAAGTCCATCTTCTCATTCAAGCTCATTTTATCAGCATCCGTGGCTTGGACGTCTAGGAGACTCTCTGATTCCTCACGAGAGTACCTCTCAATGAAAGACTTCATAATGTCGCTAAGAAATAAATATCGGTTAGGCTCTTCTACCTTGCAAACAAGGAAAGATACGGATTCAAATTTTATTCGGGGAAGACGGAACCCACCCTCGATTCTTATGGACGAAAAACATTATGTGACGATTCGTCTGACTGGTGTTATAACCAACTTTAAGAGCAAAAGCTTTCAGTAATTCGGAGAGAACCGCGGAAATCCTCTCCAAATCCTTAATATCAGTATGATCTGTACAAACTCCGTAGAATAAAGCATCGGCTAATTCGGATATATAGTACTCTTTCGCCAATGTGGTAACACTTGATGCGTCCGAGTACACCGTTTTAGCGTCACCAAATTCCGAACATGGGGCCGCAGTGGTAGCGGCTGTAGCGGTAGTAGCAATGGTATTATCAGCGGTGTTTTTAGTAATGGCAGTTTTTACGGTAACACTCGCTTCTTGTTCTTCGATATACCGTCGTCGATATTGTGCTTCTGCGATCATTCGGGCTTCGCGGGCGTGTGAGGGATCAGGGCTTTCAGGTTGAGTGCTGTTCCTCAGATCATAGTCTCCTAGACTCAAATGGTCGTAGGCGTGGGTTGGATCAAAAGGAGGGGTTGGATCAAAAGGAGGGGTTATTTTGTTAATGATAACCCTGTGTGGATCAAAATTATCACTCATTTGTTCGACAATGCCAACGAAGTTATTTTTGCAGAACTTGGTATCTCCAGGTCCAGCGGGTTTTCGCTCTTCCTCCTGTGCATCTTCAACTTGCTGTTGATAGATAGGCTGGATTTGGCTTTGTTGTTCGGATTCCTGTTCTGTAGCTTCCTTATAACTTTCCTGCTTGAGGCGGACTTGCTCTTCTTCAGAGTGACGGTGTTCCCCCTCCTCAACAGCTTCAGCAGCTAGACTGGTATGCTCCTCTTCATTTTGACGTTGCTGTTCAAGTTCAACAAAGCGAGCCTGCCTTGCATAATATTGATCGCGTTGCTCAGCTTCAGCCAACTGAAATTCTTGGTAAAGCCTCTGTTGTTCAACTTCTTCAGTCAGACGAACTCGCTCCTCTTCGTATTGTCGCAGGCCGTCCAGTTGAGCGCGCTCATATTCTTGCCCAAGCTTCTGTCTCTCATAGATCTCAGCACGCCGCTGCTTTTCAGCTTTAGCTGCAAATCTTCTCCGTTCTGCTTCTTGCTCCTGAGCAGCCCAGCGAGAGGCTATTGCCTCCTCTTCCTCACGCTCCTTTCGGGCCGCGAGAGCGAGAGTAGCAGCAGTAGACTCCGGAGGTCTAGCTTGCTCCGGAGGTCTTCTGCCCTCAGCTACCACAAGTCCTTCGTGTGTAGCTTCCGCGAATCTTTCGCATTGCTCTTCTGCAAATCTTGCGTGTTCAGCTTCCACAAGCCTTATGCGTTCAACTTCTGTAAGTCTTGCGTTTTCTAGCCTCGAGGCCAGTATACTTTCAGTTTTCGCAAGTTCCCTCGCGAACTCTTCATCTTTGCGTCTTCTCTCCCTCCGCTCTCGATCAAACATTTGCTTCTCCTTCCAATCTCTTACGAGCTCGCTAAATGTAGTATCTTCCTTTCGTTGTGCAATATCCCTTTCCAACTTTTTTCGTCTCATCTCATTCAGGTACTCGTAGTATTCTTCTTTGATACTAGCAACATAGGTGTTATCAAGCGTAGCTTTGAACATATTCGAAAATTCGTAGATTCTATTTCTACGACTTTCGTTGCCACGGTCGTTGCTATCTTCTCCCTCAATCAAAGCGTTCTTGAATGGGATATTATAGCTGTTTCGTCGGCTGACATTTATGCTGCTTAACCCGAAGGCTAGATGGGAATTTACAGCGTCTCGCCTTCGCAGCTGGTATTCGTCATCGCTGTCTCCCTTTCCTTGGGTGGTATCTACATCGTCAATACTATTGCGACTTCTGACTCGTCGCATTTCGCGTACTTTGCTTCTTCTAGATCCGTTCCTGACAGCCCAGGACTGAAATCCATTGCCGGCTTCAGTGCTCAATCCGGTCGAATACATTGACGAATCAGACGCATAACCTCGGGATGATCCATTATCTTTGACTTGATTAGGGTCGGAAGCGACACCAAAATCCGCCGTCGCAGAGGCAGCAGCCGCACCAATAGCCCTGTGATTCTTTTCTTTACCCTTTGACTCTCTAATTGCATTATCACCCTTGATGCCAATAGACGAGTGGCCCGAAGAAGTATCCACGCTTTGTCGGTTTTTCTTTTTACTCTTTTGGCTATCATTTTTCCCTTTCTTCTGACTACCAGGGCTAGGGTTAAGATCATCATCAGTGTCGAATAGAAAGTCGCTGCTGGAGGCGCTGTCAAAGGCATTGACCACGGATGGTATCTTGGATCTGTCATCTTCTCTCCGGTTCCTCTTTATCTCCTTCTCATCAACGGGTGGGACTTCCTCAAAACCAGTCTTACCTCTCAGACCAGACGTTCGAGTACCGTCACCCGACGAGGAGCTAATGAATGATGGCTTATTCGAGACTTCCCGTTTTTCATTCCCTTTATTTGGTGCGGATGCGTTAATCAGCACCTTGGGAGGTGGGAGCGTCGGCAGCTTTGGCGGTGGGGGGCCATAGTATAATCCTCGTCCCTGCTCAGCAACCGGTATGCCATAGTAGTAAGTGTCCGCTTCGCCAGGTCCGTGGTAAGTATCGTGATCAGAGCTTTTGTGTCCAAGCGGAGATCCAGGACGCGACCCGCCAGATTCTGCAGGAGGCTGTGAAGGAGGTGCTTTCCGCAAATCTCCCGCCTGTGGAAGCTGCGATTTAGAAGCAATGGAATCGCTGGTAACGGTTCTTATAGTCCCGTAAGGTTGCTCCTCCAGTCCTTCCAAAAAAGAATCTCCGTTTGAATCTCGCTTCTTCCCCTGATCATTCGTTTTTTGAATATAGTTCCGACGCATATATCCATGCACACTATGCCTCCTAACGTCACTTAGGTCACGGGGCTCTGGTGCATGGGGTCGCCGTGTTTTCCTCGCAGATTCTTCATCTTCTCCTTGGGATTCCGTTAATGAGATGTTCCCGGAAGCGGTAGGTGCGGCAGAACCGGGTGGGGAGGTGGGTATTCCTCCCTGATGCGATATGGACGGTGGAGAAATGACAGTAGCCTCATCGTGAAACGAGACCACACTGTGCTGAGGAGATTTTCGTGACATTGTTCCGTAAGAAGAGTAATTTGATATTAAGATATTCTACTAGTGTAGTGATAATGCCCATGTTAGCTAGCGATAAAGTAATGGCGGATCACATATTCTTCATTCATGTACGCGAAAGGGGAGAAAGTTGACGTACAGAAAAAACAAAAAGACGAGAGAGTTCTTTGTAAGAAATATTCGTCGGTTCACTTAAAATGATAGGTCGGCAATGAATAGATGCAAGTAAAGAGCCAACCAGATATAGAATTCAGGCTGGTATAGAAATGGTAGATGTTGGAAGACAAGAGTCATCAGGTTGAGAAGCTGCGATCAGTAACCAGGCCTCTCTTCATCCTTCTTTCTACATTACCCATATTAACCAATCTAACAGCATGAGATGCGCCCGATCAAGCATGAATATAAGCTGCGTATTCAGTTGGACAATGGGAGGAGAGTTTATCTTTACTCCGGCGAAGTAGTTAAAGAAGAAAAAGAGAGAAATCGAAGGAGAAGGATCTCTCTCTCTCGTCGAAATTCGCTTCAGCATGATGAACTGGACTTGCTCAGCCTTGCTAGCTCGCTTAACCCGGCAAAACCATGCATGATAATCAGAAAATTACAGCCTCGAGTTTTATTCCCATTCACCGGCCGTGTGTTGAACGTGTGTCATTTTGGCTGGTAAATAGCCGCATGGGGTCGCGCAGACCTTCGGCGCGCAAGCTGTCCGTGTCCATTATTTATCGCATGGCTCCCTCGATCCTTCGATAGCCATTCGCAGCTTACGACATCTCGATAAATCGCCACGAGGCAAAAAGCAGCAGCATGGCGACAACCTTGCCCACGTCCGCCGGCCAGTGGTGCAACTTCATGCGCAAGTGCCTCTCCACGCGCCTCGACGTCGACAAGGTACGCATACCACTCATTCATCCATCCCACTCCCCTCCAACCGATTGATTCCCACGATCCTTCCACCCCGTTATATTCCTCCGGAAGGTTGTTGACCACCCACCCGAATGAACAGCCCTGAGTTAACATATAGTCCACCGCGCGGCCGGGTCTGCTCCTCTTTGGAATTCTCTTCGAATAGTTTGAATCATACGCTCGTTCGTTACTTTCCAAATCACCGTTACCGCGCGATGACCTCGCCGCCGTGATCATCTCGCCGGAAGCATACTCGACCCCGCAGCTTAGCGTCGACCCTCGGTATCTCCTCTACATTCAACGATTGGTGACGGCTGGCATCGTGCCGTTGTCGAGCTTTTTACACGCATTATGGCAATCGGATCGGGTGCAGCAGTCGAATATGCTGCATGTTGCAGCCGAGCATGTAGTCGCAGCCTTGTCAAGAGACGCCGTTGATACTGCTATATTAGCGTCGTTAGTCCTAGTGGTGCAGACCCCGCAAGATGGGAAGAATGGCACTACTGTATCGGGCCCAAGGGAAACTCCTGCGTCGCTGATAGACTCTCTGAGTAAATGGATGGATGCTGTAATCGCTGCGAACGATGATCCCAGTCTCGATACTCTCGGTCTCCCTATGGCGAGTGGAATAATGGGATCACAAAAAAAGGCCGTCATCGGCGACCTTGTAGCGGCAGTTGGTGAGAATCCGACGTTGAATGGGTTTCTCAAAACCTCCCACGAGATCAGCAAGGACAAGCGCGCGAGCTTTGAAAACACGCTGCCGGTTTTTGCTCAGGTATTTCAAGCTATAAACCCATCGCTAGCAGTAAGGCTTGACAGCTTGGTACCGAAAAAAGCAGATGGAGGTTCAGGGAACGGGATATTGGGGATGGGGATGGGACTCGATGCGATTGGCGGTGATGGGTCGGCGCCTTCTAGGGGAGGGTTGTACGTCTTTATCAATTCACTAGTGCGTCCTCTATTACATGAACTATGTTACTCTTTAATATGAAGCCGAACTAATAACTGGGATATAGCTCTTCGCTCGCCCTTTAATGGATGACGAGTACCTCATCCACCATCTTCTCAACCGTTACAAAGAACTCGGTGGACAGGCTGCATTGGATCTCATAATTGCAGCATTAGATTGCATCGCCAATGCAATCGCCCGAACCGAATCTTCAGCTACGGTCGCCCTATTCCGTCATTTCCTCGTAAACAAGATTCCCCTACTACTAGTTCGGTTCAGCATGCCGGTTATACAAGCTCAATACGTGGTAACCCAAGCACTCTCCAAATCAGGAAGTAACCCGCTATCAATTGATCCTACCCTTGACGCGATGATGCTAGACTTACCGAATGATATCAAACAAGAGTTTCTTTTCGCATGTGCATTACATCGTATAATAGAGGAATCGTCGGTCGAGGTGATCCTTGGTGATGTCCCACTACTAACGATGGCAAAGCGGAGGTATACACAAGAAGACTTGGTCACAGAGTGTATGATGGACCCAGACCGGCTGGAACGGCTCGTTAGTGAAATGGAAGAGCTAGACGGAAACTCAGGCGCTATTGTGGGAGCTGTCGTTGAGGTATATCCACCTGTCCGAGTGACAAAACTTGATCATCCACTAACAACTCTGTAGATGCTACGCTTAATGTGCGAACAGCGGGATACAATCGGTTTATACTCCCTTTGCAAAAACCTTATCAGTCGACCGCAAACAGTCGATTTACTCCTCCTTTACGCTCGCCCGGTCTCCATTCTTGAACCTCTATGCATAGTCCTCGAGAATTGGCGATACGACGAGGATCAAGGTACGATGGCTAAACTCCCAGTACCCTATTATACATATGCTAATATCTATATGATCATAAAAGGCGAATACGAACCCGTATACAAAGAATTCGGTCACATACTCCTCCTCATCCTAACCCTCTACTACCGCCACAACCTTTCCTTCTCCCATCTCGGCCCTTCCATTCCTCCTAAATCATTCGTACCCATGTTTATCAAATCATGCCACAAAGATATCGCCATCGACGACCTGGCCAGGATGGGCGATAGACATACACAGTTGGGAGGATGGATCAAAGCTTTGTACGAAGGTGAAGGTATAACCGACGAGGTTATGCAGAGTTGTCGACCGCAGGAGTATTACAGTCTCGTGCCGACATTGATTTCCCAGACTGTCGAGGCTTGTGAGAGGGGTGTGTTGGATACTGACACTTTGAGGGGCGGGTTAGATTGTAAGTCCTCAATTTCCCAAAAGCTCTTTCTCTAAGTTGAGAAACATCCGAGTGGTAGTGCACATAAACTAACCTCTGTTTTATGATGAATTCATTCAGATTTCCAACTCTCTTCCTTAATCGCATCCGAAGTCTCCATAATATTCTGGTTGACCGATTACATCTGGGCAAACACTACCCAGCAAGGCGATATAACCCACGCCTTGAAGATACTCCATATTCTCGTCACAAATGCGCCGTCAGAGGTGACGCAGACACATAAGACCATCCTCGCAATATGCGCGCACAACCTCGAAAGAGTCTTAAAGGACCTCTCGCGCGCCGATGGCAACAACAACGCCTCCGCCGCAAACCACCAACAAGCGGAACAGATCCTGAAACATATCTCGCATTACAGAGACTTCAGGAGATCAGGCCTACCCTCTGCGAGCGAACTGGATGGATGGGCGAAACACAATGGGGGCATATTGGGGGCGCTGAAGAGTGCGGTTCAGGGAGTTGTCATGTGGAGTGCCACACCGGATCTGAGTATCCAACCGGCTGGGTGGACTCCCAGAGTTATATACGCCGCGTGGAAGTTACTGGGAGCGAAAGAGGTGATTAAAGTGCTTGTGGATGAGGTTGTCGGGTTGACTACCACGAGTGGTGGTAGCGGTGGAGTCGCCGCTGCAGCGACAGCCGGTGAGGGAATCGTGGATGTCGCGATTGATGTGGTGGGGAGTCTCATCGTCGCACCTGTGATGGAGGATTGGAGATTCAAAGTCACAGAAGTGACCGGGAAGAAGGAGGATGTTACCAGCGGCACTATTTCTGTTGTGGCTACCGCGGGGACGACAGGTAGTGGCGGGTATGTCACGCTGGTGGAAGCGTTGAGATATCTGGAAGACGATAGCAAGCTGTCTGTTGAGGATCAGAGTAGGAATGAGGTTGTGATGAAACTTGTGCGCAAGGTTGAAGGATTGATCGCTCCGCCGTCGGTGGTTGCGGGAATAGCCGGTGATGCTGCTGGCGCTACGGTGAATGATTTGGCGAATGATGTGCTAGAAGATGTAATGGTTGATAGCGATATGTTCCAGGGAATGCCTGATCCTGCCGACTTGGGGTTGACAGCTGACGAGATTATGACGGGTATGTAATGACAGATTATATAGATTATTCGGTCCTGGGAATTAGATATCTTGTGTTTTTAAGTTGCAGAATATCACAAAAGATCTCAGAAATGAATCCAGAACATAAAAGGATGTAGAAAGATCACAAAATTACGAGCGAAATCTTCAAGAGCTATGTGCTACCATTGCCTTACTTGAAATCGAGGCTTCTATAACTATTAAGGGAATCACGTGCTGATATCAGATCAAAGTCAAATGAATATCGGTATAATACATATATCCAAAGATTTACACCCCCAAATCGTCTCGTAAACCGACGGCGCAGCACGATCCATGATTCAAACATTCTTCCCGTTACCACCAATACATACTAGACAATATCTTAATAAAAAAGCCTACGTATGTTTGATTCGTTATATATATGAGCAGATTAGCTAGGTTTCAAATAGCACATCTAGAACAAACTCCTTAAGGCTGAGCTAATAACAGGTTTCTGAAACTCCATGTATGGATTCTAGAAGAAACGTAATGGACATATAGAATAAGCCTCCCTTCAATATTGTCTCAGATAGCGACCCAAGTGCTTGATACAATTAATAGCTCCGCCACAACTGTTAGAAGCTCACCAAACAAAAGTCAGTTTTATCCACAAAGGGGTTTTCCAATATCGCTCCCTCAAGGGTCCAAAGCAACAGGGTTCGATAACAAACTGCCGACCCTTCCTTCCTTTTTTTTTTCGATTCCCTTAAATTCCGTCGGTCTTAAATTAAAAGTCCGGGGAAACCATGACCATTCCCCTTTCTCGTAACGTTGAGGTAAACGAAAAAGCAGCAGCAGCAGCAGGCTAGAATTTTTTTGCCCTGAACAATAGGAAGAGCGAATTGGAACATTGTTCCGGGTAGGCTAAATACCCACAGAACTTCTGACAGTTGACCCCATGCCCTTGTCGAACTCAAGTACTTGGTCGAGCTCGGGTGCGCACATGGGTGTGAGTGAATGTTTGCATAGCAACGAGAGTGAGCTGGTAAGGTAATGGTAAATGCAAGCCCTCTTTTGTTTCCAGTCTGGTGTTAATATGTTTTATATGTTATGCTGGGCAGGGTTTTTGGGGGGGGAGCTTGGGGTATACCTCTGGATGCATTCATAACATGATGTTTGTGGAGTTTGTGGAAGTATTTTAGCCGAGTTGTTTTTGTTGTTATCGAATAAGAGGGCTAGCTAGCTTGACAAGACGGCGGGCAGCTCGAGTTCTCGGATACTACCAAGTTCCGAAATCCGAAGCTGCGAGGACAAGTCCGATGCATGTCCCAACCACCATCGGTGATAATATGGAGATCGATTCTTTCTATTCAAATCTAAAAACTGCTCGGAGAGAAAAAGGACTCCGCGGCATCCTACGCTGAGAAGGCTCGGACGACTGTGCAAAAACGCTTTCCGCGAGCATAATCATTTTCCGACTATGACTATATTTTCGTCAATGTTCAAATCTGCTAGAACAAAATTGAAATTATAATTTATATTTTATCATCCTCTTTTGATCCTAAATAAACTCCTCTCTCCTCTTATAAAGATACACCTTCAATACCATCTATCCATCAAATTAGTATATAAAAAGAAACTTTATCAGAAGTATTCGGAATACCGTGCCAAGTCCCCAAGCGACTTGGTCAACCCCACCAAGCGCTGTGACAGGAATGTATTAAAAACCACAAACAGTAACGACCGACGTCGTGTGTGGCGTTTTTATGACCCAGACTTATTGACTATACACCGCGGCCGTTGTGCGGCCTTCACTATTTCGAATACTACCAGTATATAAATGACCGCTCGTTTTGATATTTCAACGAATGCACGGCGAAACAAATTCGATTTACGTATTTGCAGCGGGATCTCGTCAACAAGATCCGACGGCTATGCGGCCGTCTACAAAACGTGGGATCTACACAGCGTCCTCATAGGATCATTATCACCTTTACGAAGTTTTACATTTCAAAGTAGATGTTATATACATTATTTTAAATATATAAATAGCCAAGAGATGCCATGATCGATGACTTCATGAAGTATACATAGTTTGCCTAAGCTAAAATCACACAATCGATAAAATATATTAAAATACCAAGCTCTCCCTTGGAAGCTACCTTCGCCTTAAACCAAAAGGGCAAAATTTAAACGCTAAACTCTCGTCACAAAAAGCCTATAATCGCCATGAAGAATTTATTTATCCTTACCTTGGCCCTTGTAGCCACTAACGTTATCGCATCTCCGATCGACATCGAGAAAGGTTAGAGTTCCCTCAAGCTAGAATGCGTGCCCACCCCTGGTCACTTTCTATCTTGATATTTATTACTATTCAATGTTAAAGAAAACGGGAATGAAAACTAAACTAACGACTTTCTCAACAGCCGAACCCGAAGTCCGCCAGGTCGATTGCACCATGTACGGCACAGCATGGGAATACTGCATCACGTGGTGCAATTACGAGAGAAAAGGCATACTTAACGACCCATGTCGCGCGTGCTGTACTGCTACTTGCAATGGTTGTTAAATGCTTATTTTATTCACGGATGAAAATTCCGGAAATACGAGAGAGCTCGAGTTCTGGCAAGCAAACGGGCTATTTTCTGGTCTAAAAATTTACAATACGTATATATCTCAGAGAACCCGAGTTTATGTAATCCAGATAAAGTTAAAGTTTAAAGATTCCGAGACAATCACACTTTATTTAGAAAATTTAACGTTAGGGTTCGCTGCGAGATCTCTCAAATCTCATCTCTTCTTTTGAGGGGATCTTGCGTAATACTCTGTGCGCAGATACTTGTACTGCCTTGTGCTGATTTTTTTTCGAAGTCTCTACGAAGTCTAAAATGTACGCAAGTATCGATCCGCTCTGATCCGAGGCGGGTGTGGCCTCGAGTCGTGCCAAGTTGCACTGCGTGGGGAAGCTACCTTGTGCATCCCTCCAACCTGGGAGGAGTTCTCTCTCTCGACACCCCCCTCCAGCCCGTGCCAGGTTGATTGAGGTTGAGAAAGTGGGGCACATGCAATGTACTACATGATATGCATATCAATTTTCTGTCAAACCCGAGAATTCTAATACCATAAAAAAAAATCGCCAAAATAATTATGATTTCAAGTTGCGCACAGCTTCAGCGGCGACTTTAATCGAAGAGAATAAACTAAATTTGGGAATAAAAAACCACCAAGCCTTGAAAACTGGTGTTCTTGCTCAACTCGGCAGTTCCGCACGAAAATCAGGGTCCCGGGTTCCCGTCAGACTCAGCGAGCGATTACAGGTTTTTTTTTTTTTTTTGGTCCGCGATGCCGAGAGATGCCGCGTGGACCTGACGAACAGGGAACCAGCTTGCACAATTCAATTCGAGTCTCGTAGTTCAGCCCCGCCTTGCAGGTTTCTTGGTTCTTACTCACTCGCTCACTCAAACAATGGGGAAAAAGATAAACGACCTGCCTGTGATTTAGAAATACGAAATTTTGAAACCCTTTTTAAGGTTTCAAAAGGTTTGTTTAACTTTGGAGTTTACTGTTTTTGTTATTGATTATGAGTCCTATAAGCTTTCAATTGAAAGACCTTGGTGGGCTGTGCGGGGTATTTGAACGTATCATATCAAATCGTATCGTCCAAAGAGAGAAAGAAGGTAAGTTATAGAAAAAAAAAGGCTTTGTCATAAGTCTCGGGGCTTTTGTAATGCGTAACGGTCGGCCTAGTTTGGGCATTCGGGTACGTATGGGGTTTTGGAGGCGTATATACCTGCGGGATTGGGTAAAACCCGACGACAAACCCGAGGGTATAAACGAGCCATGCGGGTTAGCTTGCGTGTGTACCTTGGATTACGTTGGAGATGCGATGACGGGTCGAAATCTCGGGGTATGGCCTCATGTTTGGGAAGAGGATATGATGATTGATTTATGCCATTGATCAAGATAGCATCTACTGTAAATCTCCAGATGAAATCGAAATGCCTAGCTGCGAGATCGTCACCAACTTTGCATTCAAAGGTTATATGTGTGTAAAATATGCAGCGTGTGGTTGGTTGCTAAGGGCGGGGGACCAAGTCGGCCGACCTGAACGAAGGGGCGGTTCTTGCCCGCCAAGGTGGCCAAGGTGAGTTCGGGGTTGTGGACTGGCCGACGACCGACGGTAATTGGGCACACACCACACACCCGCCCCAGCTGACTCGATAAAAGTTTCAGGGACACCGTTTCAAGAAAGGCTGCGAGGTGAGAGGAGAGGGAGACCTGGCAGGCGGCCATTGGCAAGAATTGAAAGTATCACAGGAGAAGCGAAGGAGCGAAAGCGAAAACGAGAGTCAGAGAGGGTTCGCCAATCCCCGATCGAGTGTATTTATATTTCAGTCCACAAGTGCAAAAAAATAAATAAATGCCGAATTGATCGAATTGAACGTTGACGTGTGATAATGGCGAACACACGCGCACGATCTGATCGTGACGGATCTCGCAGCAGTGAAGGTAAAAAAAGAACCTAATAATATCGATGCACGGAATTTGAGTGGGAATTTCTGCGGTTCAGATATTAAGCTTGGTCATCATCAATAATAGAATTAAGTTCCCGCACGAGACGAGACCCAGAAGAGACTGATCAAAAAAAGTTTAGTAATTATTGGGACAGCGAGCGAGCGAGGGAAACCCACGGAAGGAACCCCGAAACGTCCACCTGCACACCACGCGGGTTTACCGGGAATGCGGATTTAATATCCACCCCCAAAGATTCAAGAGAGGGATGTCCCCTTCCAGAAGCGTGAATGAAAGAATGTAATGCGAAAGAAATTATCTATGAAGCATAGATTACGGGGCGAGATTGCAACATTTGAAATTCGCATTTACATGATTTATGCGAATTGCATATTCATATGTTGCATATATGAAAATATCGCCGGTTTAAGAAAGCAAGTCCTCGAAATTCGAAGCCGCATGATTGAAAAAAAGCTCGGAACAAAGATACATCCGATGCCTACCTACCCCCCCAAAATACGAACGTTCTAACAGGCACAGTCATCCATCCAGCCTGTATGACGGGTGTGGCAGCCCCGTATGGATTTTTTCTTTTTCTTCACCCATCCCAAACTGGGTCGCGCGCGGAGGACGGATGCTTCTGAAGGATGATGCTGATGAAATTTTATATTATTAAGCTTGGCCTGGCCGGTGTGTCCTGCTGGCCCTGCTCGCATGCTGGCCCTGCTGCTGAATTCTTTTGCGCCGGCCGACCCCATTTTCTTGTTTCTTTCGTCTTTCTTTTTAAACATCCTTCTTTTTCCTTCCGCCGGCCGATACTTCTTTTTTGACTTTTCATATTCTTATTATTTTCCCCCAGCTGTCGTTTTTGTTTTTAAATTTTACATTGTTTCCTTTTCGCCTTCATCTGTTCTGTTTTGAAATCTCCGTTTTGATTTGTTTTCATTCGACTTTGGTATTCGACATTCAGCATATACACCTCTCAACTACAGCATTTCATTTATAGAAAGAAAGGGAAGAGGCTCTTTTGAGAAAAAACCCGGGAAGGAAACTGTCACAAGTTTTCGGTTAGGTCGAAGAAGGGCACAGCAAACAAGCAGGCAATCAATCCATACATCCTCAATTACAACATCCAACGAACAGACGAAACAACAGGGCGTTCTTGATATCAAAGAGAGAAGAAAACAAAAAAAGTCGAGAATTAGATCGCAGTGAATATATAAACTGTCGCCGAATTAAAGGAGACGGGGATTCACAGAGAAACGAAGATTCAGTCTATCTATCCGCCGCCTTCCCCCTCCGCGCCTCCCACCAGCAAGTGGAGCAGCAGCAGCCCCCCCAGTCAGATTCGAGTCGGCTGGGTATTTTTATCCCACCAGTCAGATATTAATTAAAAGCAGTTGGCCCCCAGCAACCACCGCGCCGACTGGCTGGAGAGATCGTTTGAAACAGGGCTGGGTGGAGTTGGAACCCAGCCTGTTTTTTCCTTTTCGTAATTAATTCGCATTGTGCTGCTTACCTCACGCGGCGAAAACGTCAGCACAAATTCGAAATTCGAAATTCTTTTGTCCTTCTATCAAATACATCAATAAAATATAATAGACAGGGAAGGTCGAAATTAAAAAATCGATTCGTCGAATTGGTTGGCGGTGTCGGATCGGCCTTGCACCGCCATATTATACATACATCAGCATCAACATACGATTAATACATATACATCGTATATATCTACACTCGACCTCGTCTCCTTTTTTGTTTCCTCTTCGGATTTCATTAGACTCGATATTCTTCGTCATATAAAAGTTGAATACATACCAAGTATCAGTATTTCTCGGTGTAAGTTTGCTTCCCGAAGACATCCGGGCAAAGGAGGACTGCAAGGACATTACATTAAGGAAGGAAGGGAAAAGGGCTTTACGACCCAACCGACGTCCGACGTAACCCTACCAAATATAACACCCTCGTCCTTTCCCTTGCCTTCCCTCCTCCCTGGATCTATTCAATTTCATTCCTATATATGTAATATATATACGAGGTATAGAAGAATATTCTGAAGCTGACTGGAATATTAATATCTTTGTAGTTTGCATGTTTTTGGCAGTCTGTTTTCAACGTCAACACATTTCTGCCCGTCGCTGCTTTCATTGAGAGATTACATCATCCCACCAGGGCAGCATAACAACAACAACAACCACCACCAGCACCCTCATTACCACCATCTCCCATCGCATTTCATCCAACCTCGCAACGTTCATTAAAAGGTCCTCCAAATGGAGACCCCGGAATCCTCCTCCTCCTCCGGTTCAGCTTCCTCTTCCTCCCAATTCTCCCGGACCACAAAGGCCTCATCCCATCTGAGTGTCGACCACAACAACACCACCCTCAAATCCAAGATGTCCTCCTTCAAGCGAAATAGGGCGACCAGCGTCAGCAGTACCAGTATACGAGGCCAATGTCCGGAATGTAGAGATAAGCGACAGGATGATATGGGTCTTAAGGTTAACACCGACGCCTTATTAACGCTCGCTCAGAACCTGAGAGATGGGTTGAAGGCCGCCCTAGGACAGAAGATCAGCGGAGGTATTTATTTTTCCTATTTCCTACATTTTATACTATTCTCTCGATTGGTCTATTTATTGAGATGGAACGTTCTGAATGACTGACTTGTGCGTGTGTTTCTTTGTAGCTCTCGATTATAGCGTCGAAATCGTATTCGAAGACAAAGTCTCGTGGCTGGCGAGGATACCAAAACCCTGGCGATCTTCCCACGTTAACGACTCCCTCTCCGCCCAAGTTTCCGCCTGGCGATACCTAAAAAAGAATACTTCGATTCCCGTACCTGAAGTCTACCATCTCGCATACGATACTGATTCCGCTAACGATGTCGGCGTCTCCTTCATGCTCATCGAAAAACTGCCTGGCCAGACCGTTCCGGAACTGGACGAAGAGGATCCAGCGAGCACCGACAAGGCGAATCGATTCCACGCCCAACTCTCCGACATCATCCTCGAGTTATCCTCCTGCACCTTTGACAAGATTGGTTCCATCCAACAATCCCCCATGGATCCCGACGATTTTGCCGTCGGTCCCCTCTACAATCTCCACAACACCTACCCACTCGCTCGTGGTCGTGCAGCTACCAGCCGAGGCCCATTCAGCTCCATTTTCGAATACCTGACCTCCTTTGGCGAACTCAATTACCGAGATACCAAATCGCACTACCACAGAACGTCCCACCAATCCGAAGAAATGTGTGCTCCACTGGACGAAGAGCTCGCTCGCTTCTTTTTGATCAATAAGATGATCCCGAAATTCTCGGTAGAAACGGGATTCAACTGTGGTCCCTTCGTTTTCCAGAACTGGGGCTTGAACAGCCAAAATATCCTAGTCGATAACGATTGCAACATCACCGGTGTCATCGGAATCGGAGGTACAATCGGCCCACTACCGAGTCTCTGCAAATATCCAGACCTCATCTACGAAACCAAGCGAAAAGGCCCACTCTACTCTCGTAAAATCTTCCTCAACGCCTTCCTCAACGCTGACCTCCCCGCATCCGTCACCGAATCCGGCCGAACCTCTCCATTAGAAGACTTCGAAGTCCGCAAAACCCTCCTCCGACAGGCTCACAAAGTCTGGCAGTTCGAAAACTCCATTCTAGACAACTCCCACAAACACCTCCACCTCAGCGGTCGGGGCGGTCTCTACGAATACGTGTTCGAAGACACAAAATTCAGCGAGAAATCTGCTTTCAAATCGCTCGGCGACCAAGACCCAGATTTCCAACGCCTCTGTCCGAAAGCCGACCTCAAAGATGGTGAATACTCCTGGGATCTCCCGGAAGACAAGAAGAACAAACGCCGTAGATCCTCCGCTACCGCCTCGACGAAAGCGAAGGCGCGAAAAGTATGGGATAAAGCACCATGGGTGAAATCTCACAAGGAGGAGCAGTACGTTCGAGAGTACGTCCGCATGCACCGTCACTTACCACCCGAAGTTAACGCCTACGATGGTAAGAGACGGAGTAACGGACCGGAAAAGGCGTTGCACATGGCGTGGGCGTTCGTTCGGTGTCGTGACGCGAGTTACATGCGACGGAAGAACCAAAAACAGAGGAAGGTCGTTCGGATCACACAGGGTAGAAATCGGAGCAGCAGTGTGAGGCAGACGGGGAAGAGAGTTAGAGGTTGGAGTTTGGGAGGTGATTCGACAAGGAGGGTCAATACTGCTAATAAAGGAAAGGGCAGGATGGTGAATACCGCACCAGCACCGAGAGTCGTCAAGCAGAAGAGCGAGGCGGCGAAGGGGTGGAAAGGTATATTTGCCAATATCCCGCTGCTGAAGAAGGCGTAGAGGTCTTTTTCTTGAGAGATGGGAGATAAGATGTTGAGGTGAGGGGGTGAGGGGAAGATAAGTGGTTGTGGAGTTGAGAGGTCGGGTTGATTGCCCTTTTTCATCATCTGTGCATACATTCCGTGCTATGCCTGCCTTATTTGCATCATTCTGCATATTTTCATTTGTACTGCCGGATTCCCAAAAAGAACAGTCCCTTTTCTTTTCGTTTCTTCGTTTGTGCATCGATCGCGCGGTTTTTCTTATCTTTTTCATCTTATCCAGCCTGCTTGCTAAATACTCGACTCTCCTTCATTTTTTCACTTCTTCTTTTCATCATGGAGTTCATATGCTTTATCTTTGCGGTTTAGGTTTACTTGCATCTTTCCTTTACAGAGTCGTTCATCCATTCATTCATGAGCTTTTTTCCTTTCGTTGTTGTATATTTTTTTTAACTTTTCGATCAATTTCTCGCGGTTGTTAACGCGCAAGCGAAAGAAGATGAGTCGATTGAGCTGCCTCAGGGCCTTTTCTTATGTTATATTGCATTTACTACGCGTTCTATTTTGTTTGCGGGTTAGTTTTTTTGTGCTTCATCTTTAAAAGGATACCAGAATTCTGAGCTTTGTTTTTATGTTTTTAAAGATTAGGATAGAGGTTTATCGGGCTAGAGCAAGTCCGGTTTTATATTTATATACTATATTTCTTTCCTCTGAACATAGCACGTACATCTAACTTTGAGTATCGAACCTGATATTGATTGGTCTCGGGACCTAGAATCCACATAGCGGGGGTGCGTACTTAAATATTTAAGCCATCATCTAAATTGACAAGTTATGCATGCTGAGAGGTAGTATTTATTATACCTAGTTTCGTACCCAGACGTCACAGAACGTAAGTTATATACCTTTTGTTAGCTTGAATTCATGAAATTGGTGATGATTTAATCTAGGGTGGTGGGTTGTATTGTGATCATATGTGCGGATGATAAGCATTGATACATGTAATAATGAGTACGGCACATATAGATGGGAGTAAGGCTTTAGTAGTATATTTAGCACGCTTGGCGACTATTAGCTGAAGTTTCGCGGAAGGTTGACCCGCGCTTTTATCTATCTCGAATTTTGTAAGGGTTGGTGAGCAGACCTGGGTATGTCTTATCAAGATATGGATGATATCACGGGGTCTCCTCTCGAGATATGCTGCATGATGATATGAGAGTGGAGTGTTTATCATACTGGCACTGGTTTGTCTCGTAAAACTAGCCGCGAAGCATGAAGGCATTGTTACTTAGCGGTGAATGCAGCTCTTTGTGTACTCTCGCATGTGATATTGTGTCTCGTAAACCAGACGCGAGGCACCAAGTGTGATATCGATATCTCAAGAATATTCAAATTGATTGAATAATGGCTACGATTCATATTGTAAACCAGACAATATGTGGTGTAATATATGGATACTATAGTTAAAATCAGAGTTGGAAACCTTCAGCTCCCTATCTGGTCTCGCTATGTCTCTTATCCGTGATTCCCAAACTTTGTGCGTTTCAATACGCTCGAGCAATCTTGCTGTGTCAGCAGCTTTGGAATCGAATCGTATTGGCAGATCACGAACCGCACACGCTTCACCTAACATTAAAATATTAATTTAAGAGATTTTATGAGGATATCGGTGGGGGAGGCAACTCGTATAAGGCATACCGCTGTTTTTAAGATGTCAATTAAAATTTGCAGCTGCTTATAAATACGAGGTTCTGAGACTCATAAATGGATATTTAGTGTGCTATTATAGCAATTGTAACCGCTGGTCTAGTTTGAGAAAGTGGTTGAGAGCCACCTTATGTTATTGATATCTAGCAACTGCTACTGGATTTAAATTATGTTGGTGATTGGGGAGTGGCCATGTCACGCTCTGTCGACGTATTTATTGGTAAAGCGCTATCCTTGATGTATTCTATCTTACAATCCACATATACCTCCTTTCTTCCATCACCTTCTTCTCCCTCTTCATCTCACACCATTCACCACCGCCCAATTTTATAACGATTTATTTCTTATACTCGTAAAAGCCTCTCCCGGACTTCTTCCCCAACCAACCAGCATCCACCATCCTCTGCAATAGCACGCTGGGACGATATTTGCTATCACCGGTATCACGATACAGTACGTTCATGATCGCCAAACAAGTATCCAACCCGATAAAATCCGCCAAAGTCAACGGACCCATCGGCACGTTTGTCCCATTCTTCATAATCGCATCGATATCCTCCCTCGTTCCAATGTTGGATTCCAGACAGATCACAGCTTCGTTGATGTATGGCATCAAAATACGATTCGCGAGGAAACCAGGTGTATCAGCTGACTGCGACGGAATCTTTCCCATGGCTTTACACAACGCCAGAGCGGTCTCGAGCGTCTTTGGCGATGTTTGCAGGCCCGAGATGATTTCCACGCCGGTTTGAACGGGGACCGGGTTCATAAAGTGGGTTGAGAGAACACGATCAGCGGCGGAACCAGCGGCCGCAGCGATTTTGGTAATGGAGATGGAAGAGGTGTTTGTGGCGAGGATGGCGGTGGGTTTGGCGAGGGTGGAGAGTTGGTTGAAGATTGAGAGTTTGAGGTCGACGATTTCGGGGACGGCTTCGATTATGAAGTCGGTGGAGGCGACGGATGCGATGTCGGTTGTGGTTGTGATGCGGGATTTGATCTCTTCAGCCTCGGATTCGGTGAGCTTGGATTTGGAGACATCCTTTGCCAGGAGTTTGGACATGAAGGCCGTGGATTTGTCTATGGAGGCTTGGGATGAGTCGATGAGGGTTACTGGAAGGGAAGCATTGCGAGCGGCAACGAGTGCGATTCCGAGACCCTGCATTCCATATGCATCTACGTATTAACAACATTGAAGCCTTTATCTATCATCTACGAGATCGAGAGTACGGACCATCTGACCAGCGCCAATGACACTGACGCTGTCAACACCGTCGACATTTGCGGAGAGTCGCAGAGCCGAAGTGGTGAAGCTGCGAGCACTGTGGGATCGGATTGTGTTGAGTGTTGTCAACCGCACACCTTGTGCGGCGAGTCGGAGAGCTGCCATCTTTACGATCGGATGTATGGGATATATCGAGCTACGATGGGATAGATGATGCGAATCGAGAAAGTTGAAGTCGAAATTTACAGGAATTTCACCGGGATGCACGGCAAGGTACGTTCATTCGGCATGGTTTCTCTTAGCTTTCACATGTTCCGGTGAATGGCCGTTTCCCGCTTAGTTGCGGCTCAAACATGCAACAAGCTGAACAGTTTCGTTTCCGCAAAGAGCATCTCAGTTATAGGTTACTAAGTGCTATTCTCTTAGCTAGCTGCTACTCTAGTATCAAACATCTAGATGCTTTTGTATTGCAGCTCTCAAGCCTACGATGATTCGATGATTCGGTGCAATTGAGACATCGGAGAATTCTTGAATAAGCATGACAGATGCAGCTGCATCATGATATCACCCAAGCCTGGACCGTTCGAAAAATTTCGAATAACCAGAGTCATGATGAAGATTAATCATATAGTTTTAATTCACTAGAATTGATAAGGAAGAAGAATGCGAGATACATGACGGCGTATGGCTCGCTTGCAATGGCAGTGGTGTCATAACCTTCTGCTGCGGACGCTGCCTACCGAGCTACGACGACGGATTACTTGGCGGCCCGAGTTGGCGAACTGTTCCTGCGTCGCTCGAGGCCATACGTCCTAAGTTACGAATTCAGTTTCGATTAGAGAAATCTAATCCTTTCCTTGATTTAACATGCACTATTTGAACGCCGTTTACGAGGTTGCGTGATATTGGTATAATGTCAATTAACATATTATTACTATTATAGTGTGTCGTCGAGACTGCGAAGGTTAGTTATTTATATCCTCGACTAATCATCGGTCCATCCAAATATCGGGTTACACAGAGCAATTGTCGTGTGTCGGTATACGAGGCTCGCTAGCCTCGCAAGTTTATGCCGCTCTTGAAGGAATATCGAATTTTCTTTTTTGTTTCGTTTTGCCATTCTGTCCGGTCTCCCATTCCTTCACAGTATTTCCGACAGGATGCGCCAAAGGAGTCAGTGTTATCAATTAAGGTTGTGGGTGTGGGCCCGGCAACTTCCATTTGGTGTTCACAGCCTTAACTTGGTCGTCCCGAAATGGACCTTAAATCTATTTTCGTCCCTTTGCATCTCAAATACATCTCTCGTCCCTCAAAAACTCGCCGGCAGATGTTTCCCATTTTTGTTTCTCGCTCTCGCTTACAATTCCCCGCTATCTGACAAATGCATCGCAATTTGATCGATCTCGGGTCGACAGGGCCCAGGTATTACGGGATTCTCCTTCAGTCCTTGGGGGTCACAAGTCCCAACTTACCACTGAAGCAAAATGAGTGGACAGGGACACGTTTCCCAGAAGCTTAGTGCCGGGTGAGCATGCACCATGGCTTCTTCTTCAGCTACATTTGGTCGGTCGTTTGATCGCACTCTCCGTTCGTCGAATTGTTCATCTTATCGATGAACCCGGAAGAGATTCAGCTGTAGGGCTGATTTTTATCTCATCGACGTTCTGGAAAGGTAGCAACCCCGACCGATGCACTAGACTCCAGTCTGCTGGGTTCCACGAGGTTTTCCTCATCTTGGGACAATTTTAAGGCTGAAGCGTGAAAAGCCTAAAAGGGAGCTTTAACCAAATGCGAACAACTTGAACCGAAGGAGATCCGACGATGAAGAATGCTCCCGGGGTCGACGAGAGGCTAAGCCCAGAAATCTGCATATTTTGGGAAAGCCTCTCAAAGTTCTTTGCTTATCGAAATGCAATCGGCTTGTTTAGTGACGAAGATGTAGCGATGCCTTGCAGTTGAGCACTTGAGACACGCATGCCGCATTTTCCAGTCACGGCAGGCATCGCCCTGGTGAAGCGTCATTGGTCCACGCAGAGTCTTTCGAGAGATATCAATTTTGAAGTTGAAATTCCTCAGCCGCAGCTGTTTTTGGCGAACAGTATCAACTAATTATCACGCTGCTATCATGTCACTTTTAACTCGTTCAGAGGGAAGCTTATTATTTTTCCAACCGAGCGGGTAAACACAGCCCGTATTGGACCCAGATATCCCCGAGGAACAACGACCCCTGTTTACCTTGTTGGTTCAAAAATTGACAGCTTCCAGATATTGAATTCGTCGTCGGTCAGCGCCTTTGAACCTGGACGATCACCCGCCTAAGATTTCTTTTCGGCGAGCGGTCATTGTCGTCAAGTGCTCGTTAGATTTGCTACTAATTAAGTAAGCTGCGCCGCGTGCCAACCAAAGAAAATCATGACACCAGTCCTCCCGCTTGTGCCAAACCCTGGGCACCCGACCCAAGTTTCCTTTTTTAACACGATGATTTGGAAGCATTTCTCCTAGCAAACATCCTTGGCGCTCTTCCCGGGGAGTTTTTTTTTATTTTGGTCATCCACAAGAAGATGCATCGGCACGCACCCTTGGCGATCCAAAACACTTCTTGCAATATATTTACAACGGACATGGTTGAGGCCTGATATAGATGAGCCTCGTTTGGGATTCCAAGGACGGTTCGAACGGTTCCCGGAAACATTAAACGTCATGGCGATGAATCGAATAGTTCATCCTCGCCGGTAGGCTAATTGTGCTACAGGAGCCGAAGACCATGACACACAGAGCTCGACGAGTGCTGCCTTGAACGCCCCTCGCGATAATTTATTGCGGTTGTCGACTCATTTCTCATGCTACACGGGCAGTCAGGGAACACAGATACAGAAGTTTGAAGCTTCCATTACCTGGGATGGGAAATTTGGTCCTTTGATCCTTGAAAAACAATCATTCAACAATAGCAACGAGGCCACCTCCAAGACTTTGGCGGTGGCCAACTGATCAAGGCACTCATTCCATAACAACATCACAATGTCTGAACGATAGCACATGCTTTTGTTGAAGAAACGCTGCCGCTACTACCGTGCATGAAGAGGTATTCCGCAGCCAGTTTCACTACTCGAGGGATTTCCCCAATTGTGGACTGCGAAGAAGCATTTCGTTCGAATCAACAGACGCTGCAGCGGGCGTGTGTTGGCACCGCGCCGTGACAAAAAAAAGCCACCCCGGGATGGGGGTTGTTCAAATATATTGGTCCTTCAGCCCTGCCACGATGGTCGTTTCGACGCTAGACACACTGGTTCCACCACGCTTGCAGCAAAAGGAAGGGCCACTGTTTTTCTATGGATTCGGGTAGCCAGACTTGCCTTAGCTCGAGAAGAGTTTCCACTTTATTCTCTGAAGGCGTTCGACAAATCTTTTGCTTTTTGGAAAGTGTGAAGCTCAAAGGCGAGCTAACATCAAATACTTAAGGCTTCCACTCCCCTCCTTCCCCAAACCACATTCTCTCCCAACGATCATCGTCTCATCGCCTCGACTCACAAAAGAGTATATAAGCCTTGCAAGAAGAAGGATTATCCCGAGTGGCCATATCCATCCTTCTCTTCCCAACTTTCCGTTGATCCAGGGTTTTCTTACATTCATTACAGACATCCCCGCGCAGACTAGCTAACGCCCAGCTCGGAACCAACAAAACAAACGGAGGGGCACTGATCGAGCGGCTGAAAAGGTGGTGCCCACATTACGAATATACCTAACCGCCCCGGGACTAAATCCGTACCAAATCCGTACCGTGAAGTCCGAACTGCATATATATAAGTCGGGTCCTTCGATCTCTTCTCTCCCGAGAACCAATTTTCTTATCCTCAAGCTCTACCCATCCTAAATATCAGCCTGGTTATTGTTTGCTTCCCCGCTAAATAACCCAATTCGTCAAACACGAACTTAAACAATGTCGTCGTTCCTGAAAGGTCTTCGGAACGGCAACAGCGCCGCCAACACGCCGGATGCTAATGGCCCCGCTTCACCCCCCATCATCAATGTTGAGAATGGCGCACCAAGCATCCGTAGCAAATCTCGATCTCCACCAAATTCGGGTCGTTACAGATCGAAATCCCCAAGTGGCAGATCGAGGTCGACCGTTCGCACGTCGTCCTTCCCTGCGAATCCACCGGCCTTCCCCACTCCATTCCACCCGTTTAAGCTACACCCGCTATCTAATAAAAACCAAGTAAACGCTCTAAAGTTTATAGATAGAATTGACTCGCTTCTATTTCTCGGCCACACTGGCCCGACCGTATTTGCTGCAATCGCACCATGCATGGCCAACTCCGAGGCACAGGCATGGTACAACAGAATCATGAACTCGGACATCCGTCGCCCAAACACTATCGAGGAATTCCGTCAGCTCTTGATCGTAGACCATATTTGGGCTCTTGAGCAAAACAGAATCACCAGCCGATACCAATCCGCGAACGCTAATAATGCAAACAGAAGAGATCCATACCTCGATAGTGCCGAGTTCAAGCTCCATCTCTCTTACATCCGCGATGTTGTAAGGCTGGAAGAAGCCCAAACCAAAGATGAAAAGAAGATCGCCCTACTCGAGCAGGAAAAGGTCCAACTGACGGAAAGAGAAGGCACACTCCAAATGGCAGTAGCTGATCTCCAGAATGACGCCGTCACACGCAGCGGTGGGGTTGCCGTGCCAGTTCTACAGAGGACCAATGACATCTTGAGCAACATGAAGCAACTCGATGATGCTAAACTAAAGGTCTCCATGCTCGAACAAGAGAAGCGAGCTCTGAGTGAGAAGATCACATCTCTGCAGATGAAGGCCGATGACATGGACTCCAACAACACTCAAATGTCCACCGTCAGATTGCAGCTTCAGAATGCCAATGCTAAGAATGCAGAACTCCAAAGCATCATCCTTCAGCTTGAGAATTCGAACGGCCAGCTACAACAGAAGCTTATCGTCGCCCAAACTGCCGTCCCACCAAGCCAGTCCCCACCTCCAGGCGGTGCTGTAGATGCCAAAGAGTTCCAGAGACTCAAGAAGCAAAACCAGCAAGTCTTGGAAGAGCTTCACCAGAAAGAAATCAGAATCCACGACTTGGAAGCTCAAGTCCGCTCTTACTCTTTCCTCCAAGCCCAACAGAACGAGCAGCGAAACGAGGTCCAACCACTCCTCGGGCTACAGTCTCCTCAACCAGGTGCCAACCAAGCCACCATCAACAACCTCGAAGAGATCATCCGACAAAAGGATGGTACCATCGGAAACCTACACACCAACCTCAACAAGCTCACCGACGAGGCCATCTCCCGCATCCACCGGGTCTACCAAGTCGAGCAACTCCTCCTCGACTCCCAACTCGTCGTTCGAAACAAGGACGCTCAAATCTTCACTCTCGAGCGAAAGCTTCAAAATTTGGGACACCAAAAGGATTGCAACTGCGCAAGCTGTGCATTGAACGGTCCAGGTCACGCTCCTGTGATGCGCACCGGCAGCCCAGACTTCAAGCGTACCACAAGCCCCGACGTCGTCAAGCCCCCAAGAGTTATGAGCATCGGCGGCGCATCTGATCTCTCCGGCCCAACCATTGGTTCTCGCACCAGCACTCCCTTCCAGCAAAACAACATTCGCTCGCCCCCGCGCTTCCTCGACATCAAATTCAAACACACCGAGCTTTATCCTTCCTTCCTGCACCCGAGCGTAGCACCAAAAGTGGCGCAGCTCCTGCAAAACGGCCTCACAATCTTACACCCTAACAACGAGTTCACCAAGCTATGGGAGAACATCGCACAGGGATTGCTTGAGACCTTGGACGGACAAGCGGGCAGCCTCGGCGAGTTGACAAGACACATGAAGTTGTGCTTCAGAGAGAACCAGGGTGATGGTGTGAACGGGCTCGTTGTGGCCACAGTTTGGACTGAGGTGTGGAGCACCGTCACCGGATTGGACGTTGTTTGCGATTTCTAATTCAAATTCTAAAATTTCCTTTGTTATTTTAACCATTTACTTTCTCGATACGATTTTTTTTTCATGATTGTTGATGAGGTGGTCTTATGGGGTTTTAGATTTTATCTTTTATCTTTTATCTTTTATTGAACTATGGACGAGAACTGGGTTTCTAGCTTTCATAGCTTGTGTTTTGGTTTTTTACTTATTCCAGCGGTTTACTTTCTACGACCATTCTACTTTCTTTGTATTTAGTGGCATCATTTCTTCTTTCTGGCGTTTTATCAAAAATTCCCTTTAATTATTATTCTGTTTTTCGATACATGTCTTTTCACGATTGGATTAAAAATTGGAATTATTTTTATTCTTCAATAACTGACTCCTCCTACCATTATCACAAAATTCACCGGCTTGTGAAATTGCTTCCGGTTGGTTAGTGCTTACGACCGTATTTGATTATAAGCCAATTACATAGCAGATTCGTAAGATCTGCCATGTTTTCAACTCTCCACTCTAGATAGCACACACAAAGGAATATCCGGTTCCATAGACGCAAAAGAAAAGTAACTAGATCACAGACGAAACGAAAAATTTTTTTCTCGCCAATCTCAAATATGTTAATTTACTTCAAACAGCCGGGCTTAGTTACCAAAGGATGCTCTCGTTAACAGGGCAAGTATACCCGTCGTTAGAATCTAGGCACTTATATATAGATTTTAAGAGAACATGCATGGTGGATCCATTCCCAAGATCCTGCTTTTGTAAACTTAGTATCTACGTACCCCTGCATGCATGCAAACATATAGCTTGCATGCTTGCACGCGCATGCCAACGGTGTGGTGGCCGTGGTGGTCGTGGTTTACCAAGCCACTAAACCCGGTCGAAATCCTCGAGGGATGGGAGACCCGAGTTTCCTTTGCATGGTCCACTTTTTACATTTTGTTGGTGTTGGGATTTATGGGAGTGTTATATTTAGATATGTATCCGTAATGTACTGTCAACATTTTTTATAGCGTTTTTGTGCATATTTTATCGTATTAGCTACATGCAGGTGTTGAAGAATATGTAGCATATATTTACGGGTTCGATATGTATGCGGATGATTTTACGTTCGGATATATTAATAATGAAGAGGAGTTTAGAATATATTTTCCGAATCGGGGTAATGATCTCGAATACGTGGATGGGTGAGTGAGTGATGCTGCGCCACTAGAAGGATTCCTCTTGCCAATATTTCTCATGTCTTCTCGGAATAAATCGGGACAAGTTACAATTGAAGGAATATAATAATTTGAATTTCATGATAGAAGACTCTGGAAACCGTTTCCTTCTTGATCCACTCATTCAGGTATATTGCTGATATAACTATATAGGATCAAAAATATATATCAAAGTACCCATGTCGTGCCATAGTGCATGTTTTGTCTGTATCTTATTGGATCAACAGAACTGACTAGATTTTAAGTCTTAGTATCTTATATCCTATCTCCAATGTCTAAGATATCTCCACCGGCTGCCTACCACTTCAAAAACATTTTTCTCAAATCATAAATCCGTATATATGTGTCGGCTGGTATTTGACGGAAGAGTGTGTCAACCACGGCCCGGGATGCGAAATGCGGTAATCGTAATTTATCCCGTTGATGTACATGCATGCACGCATGACCACCGGAAAGCTTGTCTTAGTTTATCTTTCCCCTTCCATCTTTGCTCAAAATATAACCTACACCTTCGTTCTGTTCACAATCATGCAGCTGTCAAGATAGAGCCAGTTCCGAAGATTATGGGACATTTCTGTTGGATTCCATAGATATATTTTTTTACCTCGTATGGATATACTCGCTTCAAAGGGCAAGGAAGAAAGACGCAAGTTAATCAAAAAAAAATGCTCCGATGACAGAAATTTACAAGGGAAGAACGCACGTCATGAGTAAGACGTCGTTATCGGAGTTTACTGGTCTGACGTGAGAATAAGACCCCTGGACACTTTGAGGGTGCAAAAATCCAACAATGGGGATTTGTGTTGAGTTGCATATACATATACACACATACCTACTACCGGATCACGAGAGCGAAGATCTTTGAACCTTCTTGATCTAGAATCTTATGAAGTCTTACCGGTAATGGAGGCGTTATCTGGAATATGTGTTTGTCTTATAATTTGCTTTACGTCGGTTATGGGAGCCTCAAGATCAGGGTGGGGGAAAAGAACATGGTATTGGTATTTGGGAACCCTGTGCAGCTGAGCAGCGTTAGGCCGCCATCAGTCCTCCTCGTTTAGCCAATGGCTTTATCAAATATTCAAGTCAGCTCACCGAGGAAACCTGAAGATCTATACGGAACGTTTAATCGAACCCGGACGTACGGATTTTCCGAAAAGCTTATACGATAGCGAACGAAGGAGCCGCTCGGTCTATGGAATTCTAGAACCCCATGCATGTCATGCGTACAAGATGCGATGAGATGTTTGGGTGAAATCCGAAGTACGGGTTTAACTCGAGTTTAAAATATGCGGGCCCTAGTCGAGCTGACCACCTTGTCTATGATAAGATGTTACCGCGAAAATTCCCGGCGATATGATGAAAAAATTGCGCCGAATTTCTTTTTATAACTCAAAGGCTTCCAATATCGGTAAAATCTAGATGCAGTTGCCTATTGTGAATTTGGGATATAAGGTATAGGCATTATTGCAGCCTCACGGGGAGAACATTGTATTATATTGTAGTCGCCCTGGTAGCCTGGTTATACATCGGAACCGTCACCGCAATCCTGATTAGCACAGGGCCCCGAGGGTTACGAAAAATTTGGTCCCGAGGGACTAGAGACCCGAGATATGGCGATGGAGACCGGGACACATATGCGCTCATGATCATCCGAGCGATTATACTGCATGGGAATGGATTTATGAAGCTGTCCCACCGGGAGGACTACATACGTGTTTACGTCTAGGACTGATTTAAATGGGACTATTTTGTGTATTAAGCATTGCAAGGCACTAGGCCTACTAGAAATTGTCCAGGATTACGCGAGCACGTTGCAGTGGGTATTATCATTACAGCATTGAGGAAGTCAGCAGGAGTACGGGAGGTTGAAGGGTCGATTATGAGGCTGTTTGGGCCGTTCGACGTATAAAATAGCCCAGAAATTAAGCCTTTGAGATTTATTTATCAATTCTTACCGCTCTGATGAAGCACTTGCGGACGGTATTGACAATGTTTATACGTCAGGATACCCCTCTGGATTTAGTAGTCGTGTAGACGTACTTGTGCATGAACACTTGCCTCGAGGATAGTTCTGAATATAAACCACTATATAATTTCTGCTGCGTTAACTGATATACCAACTCCGATAAATGTTAACACATTCGGGAATTCCGCCACCAAAAAATTCCGTGGCGCCAGTCAATATATCGTGATGTATAGACCCCGTGTGCTTGCGCCGAACACCAATCATACCTGCACGAAGCATAAGAAGCTTAAATTTCATACATACATCGCAATAGGTGGCTGACCGTGATCCAACGGGGACTTACGGGATTGCGTCTAACCTCGATGCGACCCAGACTCTCGGAATGGCGGGGACCCTCCAACTGCATGGAGCGTTGCCAACCCGCCCTGAAAGCTCCGTTGGTAGACGGCCGGTTCCGAAGCGCGAACCAACCCCCCAATGCAAGGCAGCGATTGTTTATTTTTATCGTCGAAGGGCCAAGGCTGCGTTTGAAGGCGGTGGGGTCGATCGCGATGTGGTTTTATTTACTTTTAAATATTGATGGATCGGGGGCGCGCATCGATCTGTGCATTGGAAGGGCATGTGTCGTTAGGCGTCAGGACATCCTGCATTTGGTGATTAATTGGCTTCATATTGAAAACCTTAGCCTTTCCCCACGGGTACAAGCGAATACGTAATGGCCCTGGTTACCTGATCTCTGACGCAAGGACTGACAGTCCAGAGCAAATATATGACTAACTGATAGTCTTTCACTCTTGATCGATATAATATTTGCAAACGGCGGGAGTTGGAAGCACAGGAGGCGTATCATCAATTGATTGATGCCGAGTCTCGGCTAAGCTAATTTGCGAGTTAATTAAGCTCAGACGCTCTCGCAACTTGATATAATGAAAGGAAGGGATAGAGCTCTTCATATCTAACGAGGAAACCAATATGAAAAAATTTACGCGATCAAATTCGCCAGCTGGCGAAGCTAAGGCTGAAAATGCATGCATGCAGACATGCAAGTCTCTGAGTGCATTCACAAAATCCTAATGAAAATCGTCCCACTCAAGGTAGCAGCCGATTTGTAAATGAATGGCTTTGTGTACCTAATTTCCCCATCTGTTTGGCTGGAGCTCGCTCAGCCTTAAACATAGCGCGTCCCCGAGACGCCGGGAGAGTAACGCGTTTTTGCTGATTCCGGGCGACTTGCACCGGGAATCCAGGGTTTCGGGATGCAGCCCAAGTCAACATCAAGATCAATCTCATCTCGCTATGTGGGCGCGCGTGTCACGATGCATATTGTTTGCCAATACGTGTCACCAGCGATTAAAGTGGAGAGGATGAGATAGACGAAATGAGATGGTCGGTCAGGAGATAGATGTTCCTGCATCGTGGTGGAGTCTGTGGAGACAGTCTGAGCATTTCGATGATATCGATATCGAAAATAAAAGGGGCTGTCGCCTAATTATATTCTCCTATCTCGAGCTTTCTAGCTACGATCATATACAAAGTTGCAAACCTCGCAGTTTTTGAAACGAGAAGGCAAGCGGCGGCAATCACAGGTGTCTACGCGTTGAAAATAAACATTGATTGAGGAAAATATATATTTTATTTTCTTTTTGAAATAGCTAAATATCTACTTAGCTGGAAAGCTCTTTCCATTTGATTTCCCTTCGTGCAGTTTGTGCTCATTATAACCCAAAATTGGTTCATATGATGTCCCCTCCCAGAGATGAAGTAATAATAGTAATACAGACAAAAAAAAACCCATTTGATGAAGAGAAATATGATGGATAGAACAGAGAGGAAAGAGATAACACCTTTTGAATGGAAAATGACTAGAATAACGCCTCGCTGAAATTTCAAACTCCGTAAACTAGGAAAAGAGGTCAAATGACACCGATGTGACTCCCCCTTTTTTTTTCAAGATGAAAATGTCCGAAAATGAGATAAGTGCAAAGCAATAAAACAGAACAAACCGCATCGGACTATCCAACGCCGGTTGGATCGAATGCTGGCAGAAACTGGAGGATAACTGTTTAAAGGGGTATGAGCGAGACAAATGGTGGGGTTTTTTTGTGGCAACAAAATATGGGAAATACTAAAGAGCGTATGAATGAAAATCGTGTCGATTCAATAGAACCTTTTTCTGCATTCTTTAACGATCCTTTTGGGTAATCCCTTCTATGGATTACTCATGGCGAGGTTAAAGCTGGCAATGGAAGACTTCTCTCTAATGATTTGAGTCCACCCAAGAAGGCCGGTTTTTTCCGGGGCGGTTATTGGAGTAGCGATTGAGGAGTTAGAGGTTGAGACGGTAGAAAGGTCAGATGTGGATACTGTGAGGGTTGGAGGTGGTGGTGGGTCTCTCTTCTTAGGTTCGACCGCAAGTGATTGCCTGTAGAGTTTCTGTACATCACCAAAGCCAGACTCCTTGAGCGTTCGCATTTGATACTCGATGTAGTATTGGAGTTCAGGCACTTCTTGGACTGGATATGGAACCTGGAAATGCTGGATCTCGAGAAGCATCTTGGTGATCAAGCTATATTTGGTGAAGTTGACACCAGTCGCCGACTTTGGCTCCTCGCCAGGAAGTGGCTTCTTGTCTGCGTTTCCGTCTTCGAAGAAAACCATATCAGTAAGGTAGGTTCCAAGGAATGGAAGACAAGGAGGAAGCTGGTTGCGAGTCCTAGTTCTAAGCTCATTGTAATTTCTGCTTGGGTCGACAACGGATCGGAGCTTCTCTAACGCAGCTTTCGTCTTGGGGGAGACGAGCTCCCAAGTTTTCTTAAGACGAACGATTGTCGAGTTGTTCAAGGCACAGATGATGGCCATCATTGTATTAAAATTGGACATCTCGAACAACTTGTCAGCGATCTTGATCCAGTGTTTGATGACTGCTGCACGCCTCTTCGGGTCAGGATCGTTGAGGATAGTGAAAGCGATCCAGAGTGCCATCTGTGTGGAGAGTTTAGTCATCTCCAAGACATTGACAGCACGGCTATCTTGCTTCTTGGTCCACTCCTTGCCGAGCAATTCGTGGGGTGCAATTTGACAGAAGATCTTCTGATCGATGATGGTGAGTTGGCGTGCCATCTCGATGGGATCGAATTCAATAACAGATGGAACCTCGCCGCCATTGGCCTGGAATGATCGCAGAACGTTGTACTGAGTACGCGTTACTCTAGGCTCAGGGGCCTGATTGAGAGCGACTGCGCTTCTCGTTTTCTGAAGGGTGGCTGGTTCTCTTGGAACAAGCGATGTATCAGAAGCAACGTGAAGAACCTTGTCAGTCAACTCTTGGAGGCGTTCCCCAGGAGTAGGCAACACTGGCTTGAGCTTCTCAATAGCAAAGTCTCTAATCAGTGGTAATGCATCGGTGTCTGTCTCGTTCTTCCAGTGCGTTTCAAGCCATTGCTTGAAAACGTTGAAAATACGGACACGAACAGGAGTCGATCCGAGAAGACTGTTATCCACTTCATCGAATCGTTGAATAAGTGTCTTGGTGATCTCAACTGGAGACGACCAACACCTAAAGGTAGTGAAGAAAGTATTAATGAAGGTGATATCGGGCCTAGAGTCCGGCATTGTCATTTGTTCGACAATTGCAGGAACGGACCCGACAGAGACAAGTCCATCTTTGAAGATGAGGTTATGTGAGTGGGTTTTTGAGGGAACAGGTCCTTCAATTGGAGTCGGAGGGGTGCTATCTGACTTGGTAGACTCTGGGATAATCACTTCGGTAGTGATCAGAGGCTTAGTAGGTGATGCTAAAGGTGTTTCAGATTCATCATGGATAGGAGTCGTTGCTCTTGTAGAAAACTTCTCTTCGTCACTGGTTGCTGAGTGTTGGCTATCCTCCCTTTGCATTGAAACAGACGTAGCGACGGCCGAGTCGAAGGACTGTCGCCTCTCTGCGATGTCTGCGATGGGTTCATCTTTGGGTGGAGGAGCAGGTACTGGTGTTGCAGGGCCTGAATCCACAATAGTGGGGCTTGTGATTGCAGGTATGAGAGGCAGTGATTTGTCGAGATTTAACTTGGCGACGACTGGAGACGAAGGTTCTGAGCGGGAAGAAGTAGGCGTATTCAAGCCATCGACAACTGGAGCTGTCGGAACGGTTGTGGTAATGCCAATTCCGATCTGTGAAATCTCTTCGGCTTTTGTAGTCTCGAGAGTATATTCAAAATCTTGAATGCTCTCGAGAACAGAGTGAGCTGCATCAAAACATTGGGTCGCACCCTGCACACAGTTAGTAGCTGCGTCGATGAGTGGTTGGCTTTCGCCTCCTTCCAATGGTGCTTCGTCCTCGCTTTCAAGGAGTGGCTTGACCAAGCGGTCTACCTCGCTGGCCAACATGCCAAGCTCCTCTGTGAATGTTGCTTTAGAGGATTCCAGCGAATCATCTTTTTCGCTACGTTCTTGGATGAGTTCGACAACATGGAGTAGCTCCTTGCCAACCTCTACGGCCTCTTTTGTCAGCTCGTAGAGTCTTGACGGAAGTGGAGCCTTTAGATGTATGGTGCCAATGTAGGTCGCAAGACAGCTCAGAAGGGTGTCATATGTGAAGTTGAGTCTCACGGATGCAAGCACAGTTTGAACTTGCGGCTCTTCCTTCACCTCAACGACTTCATTATCACTGTCGGACTCTTTGACGGTTGAAGCCGGTGTCAATGCCATGTACGCTGCCGAGTTTTCCGGTTGGTAGGAGGTTATGATTGTAAGACCTTGCGGTCGCTCTTTCGCTGGGAGCAATGCAGTAGTGAGAGAGGTCTGTATCGAGTCACGATTGTTGCCGTAAGTTTCTGTCGCTTGGTCGTCTTCTTCGATTGTGGGCATCTCGTCATCACCATACTCATCTGGAATTGGATCATGAATTTCACACCAAGCGTCGAGGAATTTGGCGCCCCGAACGACGACTCTGAACGAACTAAGAATCATGTCATCAATCAGGTCCTGCGCTGTTGGTGTTAATTCCTCTCCATCCAATTCATCCGGCAGCCTTCGAGCGGTCTTAACGAGGACTGAGAGTTCAGATAATAAGACCTTCCTTGTCTTTCTTATCGATTCGTCTGTCTGTACATTATCCGAATCTCTTGTCAAGCAGTCCGTCGATTCCTGTCTGAGTGTTAACAGATGTCTTACAATATCGGTTCAACTGAACTTACCAAAAGATGTCTCACGCCATTGACAACATCAGCGACAACTGTCTGGCTGGCAGTGACGAATGCTGCTGTCGACGCTACTCTGCACTCTTCGAAAACGGCAATACTGGCTCTTAACAACGGCTGCATCTCGTCAACTTCGTAGATTGCGCAGAAGTTCGTTGGTAACCAGCCTCGAGCACCAGATGCAAGAGTAGTACCATCTGCCCACCCATTCTCGTGAATGTTGTGGACCATGATCATATCTCCAGGATTTAACGGAATCGTAACTGTCGTGTTATCTGTGTTTTGAAAAGGTTTGAAGGAATAAAAGGCTCTCATAAAGGCAGGGTATTGAGAAGGTCTTGATGATCTCTTTGATGATGAAGAGTGATGCGACTTCGGCCGGGTGTCTTGTTTTGAACTTCTTCTGCTGGAACGAGCAGATTTGGGGGACTTGGGAGATGTCTCCACGGGTGTCTCTTCTTTGACGACGACGACAACTTCTGGTTTGTGAGACTCCTCTTTGGGAGTTGCCTCTCTTGAAGGGCCATCCTTCGGTGTAGGTGGAGGTGTTATCTGTTCTTGTGAGGATATCGTCCTCGAATGTGATAGAAGGGTTTTCCTCGAACCTACCGAGGACGTCCTACTTCCTCTGTTGAAGAGGCGGGTAGATATTTCTGATGGTTCCATCCTGTCGTTTCGGAAAGCGTGAAGATACTCGCGAGAGGACCTATCACCGAGATTAATTGATTGGGGATGTCTTGTAGTTCATTACCACCGCCCGAATAGGTTCAAATATCGTATACTTTCGGAACTAAAGATAGGAAGAAGGATAACTAGAGATGAGGCGGTATGGAAGAGTTCATCAAATCGAGGGGAAGGATATCTTGGTTGAGGGTATTATTATTGTTTTGAAAAATGATGGACGATGGAATTCGCGGATGCCAGTTGCGGAGGGAGAAGACGTCGAGAACAGAAGAGAGGTATTTGTTGTTGTTCGTGTTGGAAAAGACCTTCGTAAGCGTGCAGCAACGCACCGGATTCCTGGGTCCAAGTTCGGAGTATGGAAACGTTCGAAACGACAATCGTGAATTCTTAAAACTCTTCTGATTCTCAGGAACGGATTTCAAGAAATCGAGATGTTCGTCTCGTAATATACTAGGCGGAGCTTGCTAATAAAATGAACGACTAGGGTAAGATTTAAATCCGGGGCTGCGAAATTGACTGGTTTTGGAAAGAACTACCAGGTCGTTCTAGTCTCGATCGATTCTCCCCTCGATTGCTCAATCACGAGGTTGTCAAGGCAAAGCTGAATTCAGCGGGGAAAGAAGGCGAACGGCCTTGTCGGATATCAATTCAATAGCAGTGTGTATGTTATGCTATGTGTCCCTGGGTTCGTCCTCCTGCTCATGCATGTACGTCGTCGTTTGTTTGCTGTGGTTTCGTATGCAGGTGCTTTCACAACCCTGCGGCAACTCCTGGCTATTCGAGAACGTTAGGGCAATGGAATGCGGTGATGATTGGCTGGTAGCTCCAAGAAATTGTCCCTGACTGCTTTAGAGCATGGAATTTCGAGGAGTAGAGGGAAGAGAGAGAATATGGTTATTGCGACTATCGGCTAGCGGTATTCCCAAAAGAGCTTCAAAGGGACTCTACAAGGCAACCAGAGCAGCTGCTCAAATATCCCTTTCTATATCTTTTTTCTCACTGACTCGTATCAAACAATCCAGTAGGCAGCCAATTTGGTAGATTCTTGGTTTATTGCTGTTACGTTTCGGTATCCGAGGTCGAGTGTAGGCGTACTTTCTAGTGCGGTTTGGTTTGGTCCGTGGTATGCAAGGAGGTTATTCGTACTAGGAGTCCTATCGGAGGGACCTGATTGTTAACGTAATGCCTCTCTGTTACCTCTCATTCATCAAGGCTTGATAAAAGGAAACGGCGACCATGCTCAGGCTCGCAGGTGACGGAATGAAAAGGAAAAAGGTGCCAACCTTCGAGTTCCACACACCAGTATCCTAGGCTCGTTATGTATAATAGAATTGTTGTCTTTTTGGTCGAAATATGATATCGCTATCAGTAAAACAGTGGTCTAATGTATGTCGGCCCGGAGTTTCCCAAAAAGCTATCTTTTTGCCGTGAAAATTCAAAGATTCCAATTAAGGATGTAGTCTACTTTTATGTAAATGGCACCTGCAAAAACATAAAAGCAAAAGAAACCGACGGCGAACGGTCGTATACGTATATGACGTTAGAAAGAAAAAAGAATACTATAAAGATCCAAAAGTCAGGTGAAAAGGATAAAAAAAGATGGGAAGCCACCTCCAGATATATTATGATCCATGAGCGAGGTCCTCAATACTATATGCTATTATAAGGGTTAACCCAGAATTGGACTGATCCAGCGGTGAGGAAACCCCCCAATCGAATCTATCATGTCAAATACGGCCTAAGTCCTTCACGGGCGGAAGTGGATTCTGGTGGATACCCCCAAAAGAACTCGCGGGAAATGGGGGAAGTCTTCAAAAGTTGCGCGGCGACGGTCCTTGAACCCACTCGTAGCGCACCGGGGTCCCTTTGGCCCTGCTCGGTGTTCAGATGTTTTCTTTTTCGAGGCGTGTCTTCATGGATTTCAAAGATATTTGCTTCTGCGGAGGGTGTTCTGTGAAGGGATCCAGGGACGACTACCCATTGGCTGGTCCAACGGCCTCCCTCTTTTTTCTTCTTGAGACAGGGAAAAGCAAGAAAAGTGGCAGCTTCACGCTCGTTGTAATTGGTGATGTGACCTTTGACGCCCAGAATTTGTCCTTTTGCTGCGCGTTTTCTTTTTCTTTAATTTCGCGGTGTTGCTTCTGGGCCTTCAACTTGCCCCCCAATTCGAGGCTTCTCTGAGTCTCCTTGGGGGGGAAGATGATGCAGAAACGAAGAAACATTTTGGTCGCTTTACCACACACGACTGCTGCAACAGGGCGACTCATCCACAATATTTCTGAGACCGACATAAATTAAGAGCGGGATATTCTGTCATTTACTCAATTGAACCATGACATCGACGGCGGTGCAAGAGCAAACAATCGGGCCCAACGGGGAAACTCGACATGTCATATCCCTTGAATTCTGCCCTCTTGCCTGCCCGTCCGTCCAGAGCACATCCCTCGGAGAGAAAAATCCCATCGACTGTTTTGAAAAGCAGGGAGGCACTTCAGACCGGGAGCCCCTGGTCCCTCCACGCAGTTCATTTGATGGCTAAAAAAACCAATCATGGGTGAATGATCCTAGCTTGGTGGTGCTGCCGAAGCGCTTGCGCACCCAAACTCTCGGGAATGAGAACGCTTACCATTCGCCCGTTCTCGAAAACGCAGAGATGAGTGCCTCGGTTCGAGAGTGGTGTCGTTCAAAGAGCAGAGCAACTCCTTTTCTCGATTTTAACCATCCACGAATCGAAGCCCCCAGAATGCTCGAGGTGGTGATATCCTAGCGGCACAGATTCGTCGACACTGCGATTTTTCCAAATTACCATTTGAAGAATACGAGCCAGTAGACATTTAGGATACTTCCTCAAATAGGAAGAGGTGGTGGACATTCCCCGCTCTGGGGGACTCGTTTTTGGCTGCTGAGGAGGGGCACGATGGGAGGAACTATCGCGGTCACAATCCTCGATTAATGACACCCCGAGCCGTTGTCTTAATGCGTCTATCCCTATAGGCCAGACTCACCCTCGCATTTTCAACATCAAAATTGAGTGTGGATGTTCTTCTAACACAGCGCAACGGTCGGGTGCCCAATCAAACGTTCCGCGTAACATGCTGTGAACCAAGCTCCAACCGCGATAGCAACTGTAACGAGTCAAATTGTCAATTGAGGCTCACCTCGTGATTCAATTTTTAATATCGAAACCTTCATCATATCGCGAGAGCTCGTGGATGAGCTTTTCTTGTCACCATCTTTTGTCGCACACGGTACACGTGAGGAATTCATCAGCGCTTGAGAAACTTCAGTCATTGACCGAAATTTTGTAGAACTTCCATCAGCTGATAAATCCGGTACTGGGGTTCCTGCAGGTTCCATGTTCACAACTGCAGTTACCAATGGGCAGCTGCATATTCGCTTAATTCGCATCAAAAAAAAAAATTGTACCACCTCCCGAAATCGAAGAAGCTCTTTCAATCGACGTAATATTCGCAAGCTTGGTCTTTTACCAGAGAAGCATTGGAGAAATATTACGAACGGCCCAGCGGCAAAAGTTGAAAAGCAGGCAATTGTATTCACGAGGACGATGTATATGTTGATCGTAGAAAACCACAGACGCCGGAAAAGGCAGTCGGTATCTACTTCTCGCCCGAGATGCTCGATAGCATTGCATTATCACTGACGAGACTGTCTACCGAAAGCTCTCAATATATCTAGATTTTAGGCTCCCAATTTGACAGATCGATACCCTCGATAGAAAATAAGCTGGAGTTTACCGAACTTTAAGATTTATCACAAGGGTCCAAGTTTCCAAAGCGATATTTAAAGTTCCCTTAGTCTCATTATTAGGCTAATGAAACAGGACCATTTGAAGATCTTGAACCAAAAACGTCGACGAAAATCTATAATATTGGTAAACCCCACGCGCTATAATATTTGAATATACAGGGCTCACACTAAGTTTTACAAATTTTAATACTGCTTCACAATGTTTCTTTTTAATTTTGGTATCAAGCTGCGACCACATGCTCATATTATAGTCATTCATCTATCTTTTTTGTTGTCGCCTACAGTACGGCATGGGCAGTGCGGCGCGTGGACCATCCCTTCTTCTAATTTGACGGCCTCCGTTTCCACGAGCGAAATCCAACGATCGGCATTACACTTGCTCGAGTCGATGACATCGCGCGAAATTGGGCCAGTCGGGGAGATGGAAAGGCTAACTGAACCGGACGCCTAACCTCTGACAGCAAACACCAGCGATCGCAATGTCGAGGTCACCGCTTCGCGAACAAAAGTCGAGCTAGTGAGGCGTCGGATGGTTCGAACCGTGGACCCGTGCCGGTAAGCTAGTGGTTAACGAACTGACGAGGCGGCCATCCAAAGTTAGGAAGAATCCCAAACATCTCGTCGAACTCAGCACCGGTTGGAACTCTAACGTTAAACCTGGTCGCCCGGCCATCAAGGAAGAACCATGAACGGTGGGATCTAAAAAGTGACCGCCAGCGAGATCGCAGAGTCCAAAAGTGGGGCCAGCAGGACCCCCAAAGAATCTAGAATTTGGTCCACCCGACAACCAAGAACCCAAGAGAGCTTGAAAGGTTTTGGTTATGCTTAAAATGGTATAATCGATGATGAAATCACATCCGTGAAAAGCCTCGCAGTCATCGGCCTCCCGCCTTGACGTACGGACCCCCAAACAAACACAGCACTTTTGGACCGAAATTTGAGATGCTTTTCCAGGAGGGAGGTTTCACCCTGAAAAGATGAGAGAGTGTAGTGTTGATTGATGCCAAGCGAGGTTATCTTGTGTCCCAAGCCAATGATACGACCTGCGGATGCCGGCAATTGACCCAGGCTTCTGGGACCGCAATCCACTACGGCCCCAAAAAACCAAAAATGAAAAATTGTGGTGAGCTGGTGAGCAAAGGAAAAGAAAAACATCAGGGAGAAAGCCGACTAGGCAAAAACGAAGCGATCCCAAAGTTCGCAAGCCCGACTTCATCCCCTGGACAAGCTTTTGACCCAAAGGACGGGTTAAGATATTCCTCGTCTTTCTGTCCATGAACTTCACGTGGAAACTCGGTTGGATGAAAAACTTTTCTTTCATCCCCGCTTGACCCTACCGAGGATGTTGCGAGAAGTATCGTTCGATTCAATTTTAAACTTCTAGCTTCAAATGTTTATTTCGAGTTGTAGATTGGTTTTGCAAGCTGCTGCAGGAATCGACTCCAGTCTTCAAGAAAACAACCTCGATCTACCCGATCGATATTTGCAATTGACTATATTGGTCGTCATCAAAAAGGCGGCACAGTCTTGGCAAAAATGCATGAAGCGTCAGCACCTCTTCGCGAGCTCGTGCTTCTTTGGGAATTGACCAATTGATTGAATCTCAAGATGCGATTCGGGATCAGCTCTTACCGCGATGAAATAATTACCAACCAGCCGGACACCGATTGCACCAATCGCACAAGACCCACCTTCCTATTGTGATGCTACAAATCCCCACCAGCACACGCTTTCACAGGAACACTCGGATATTCGTTTGGGAAAAATTCTTTTCTCGATCAAGCCACCACAAAGGATTGGCGTTGCAACATCAATGAGATGGTGTTCTTGAGGCCTCAGGCCCTCAATTCGAATCTACAAGGTAATATCAGTTATTCCCTCGTATTTATCCGAGCAAAAGGCGTTGAGCGCACACACTCTTGCGGTGCCGAATGCAGCAGCGGGTTAACCGCACTGCCAAGTTGAGTGGCGAGCTGCATCCAAATCTCTTATTCTTACCCAAAGTTCTTTTTCGTCAACTTTTGGATATCACGGGTTGAACGTAATCTCCTGGCTCTCTTATCATCGTGCCCCCGTAAAAAATTTTACGCATGCGAGTTTTGCCGGATATCATTTGAAAAGTATAGTTGGCGCTCGAATATGCATACATCCCATGCAACTGGTTTGATTGTGGAATTCTTTTTCGTTCTCCAGCATTGCAGGGGTGAAGTATTTTTATAACCGTACTGGGCTTCTCGAGAGCCGAGAATCAGGATATTATCAACTCTGTCTAGAGGCTTGACTCGTTGTTCTCCATTCGAGGTTTTAGGCTCCACGGAGCTGGGACGGGGAAAATGACAAGCGACTCTGGAGAATTTATTACAAATGATAATATTATCTTGAAAATCATATCGGAACATATTCTGAAATCAGATACGTTCTTCAAGAAGTATTAACATGATCAGATAATCACCTGAAACATTTTCTCGTGATAGTATTTGCTCTCACTAATCCATTACTAGCTTTCCAAGACCATTTATGTCTCTGTCGAATTCTAGATGAAATGCCGTAGCAGGCTTCAGCGCCAAGAATGCATTCAGAAGAATATATCTTTCGGTCTAATATTATGATTACTTTTGATTACAGAGACATGTTCCATCTACATTACCAATCGTTATATAGTTGCGCGGGCTTTAGAATTCCAAGCTGTCTATCGTTCGAACACAAGCCCCAAGGGACAAAAGCTAAACCTCGCACCTATCTGGCAACAATTTCTCATGTCAAAGCAACCATCCGTCTTCAATTGTTTTCTTCATGCTCGTGCTTGGTAACTGTCAGGGGAAGGTAACACGAAGGGACGGGATGTCCGAGGTCTCCGCTTAGCATAATAAACATCCCACCTTCACCCCCAACTTTCGCTCGGATATCTCCTTGAGCTTTGAGGGCCCGAACGAACGGGTCAGTACTGCTGCGTCTCCGCAGGCTTCAATGGATACACAGACCGTTCGCCATGAAATCCCAAGGCTTTCTCCTGGCCATTGTCGAGTTTTTACTTATCTATCCCCCTGAATTCTTTGTTCTCCAAAGCAATGAACTCCAGACGTTCATGGCACGAAAATTCCAGGGTGAGAAGGTGCCCCCCAACCTTGTTACAGAAGAAATATTTTGCTGGCCATTTTGCTTCTGCGGGTGCAGGAAGGCTGCAGCTCTTGGGACACACCGACTCCAAAAGAAGAATTCCCGCTGCATGCAAGGGGACCGGCCGAGTGCAAGGGGTCGACCAACCAGAGCTGAAGATGCATCACAACCATGTCAACACACTCAAAAATGTCATGTCACGCCAGAGCAAGGAATCAGAGAGGTGACTGTCAAACTTAGCCGTCTATTAACTTGCACACCATGAAAATAATTTTCTTCATTGTTTGCGAGTGCGATCAACTCCGTGAACATTGACTTGGAAGCTTTCTCATGTTCGCTCATGCGAGACGGGAAGATATTCGCTGTCTTTGACAGATTCAAATGTAACACAGACCGGCCTCTCGCAGCTTCGCCTAATATACCCACGGCCCGAAAGCATTGAAACATGCATAGACGAAGAAAGACCAGGCTCAAATCCATTGATCACCCTGCGCTTGGACCTTCTTATGTACACATTATCAAGAGAGCAATCAGCAATATACGCTTTCCTTTGATGAATTGATGTCTCGTATATCGGTGATATCTTCAAATAGGTTATCACACCAGAAGCCAGCAGCACGTGCATCGAAAACAAGGGCGCAGACAGCCGCCGGAGATGCCCCATGCAACAGCTGGATTATCGTTCCTCCGTAGCCTATAGCACATCTAGAAACCAGCTCGCAGCAAGTCACTTCTTAATACAACAAGATATTAATAACACTTTGGAAGCCTAGGTTCTATACGAGATTCCTCTCACGCTCCCACACTCTCACAGGAAAACGGTTGGGCAGAGCTGTCAAGTCGAGAGAATCATCGCTTACGCACCCCAGCCCAAGCCTCTTGAGTGGCGAGGATGACAGATTCCTCCTTCAAAAAACGGCGTTGTTCGAACGTTCAAATGTTTCAATGTCACGAACACCTTCCGGTGTGTACCCCTTGGCCAATCCCACATCCCAGACCTTGGTCTGGTTGCGGTGAGACCTGTCAGTTCATGATCATACAGGGAACCCTTTGTTGGCCATAACCTTGGCCCGGTCCATCGAGGACTTCCCAAACGGCAAGGCAAGAGAAACGAAAACCACTAACCCTTCAGGCAACTTGTGAACGGTGCAACTTGGCGATGACGGTATCGTCTAGTAAGTTTTCTCCTCTTCTCCCAGGGACGCCCTTGGAGAATCGATCGCGAGAATCTTGCATTTGCGAAAAGCCTCACCGGGGTCAACGATCACAAAAGCTAAAGACACCGCAGGCTAATCGAACTTGTTTTCGGCACAACCAAAGGTACCAGCACATTCTATCCATGGTCTTTTCCGGTACTCGCCGTCAGTTCTGAAAATTCTTTTTTGGCTTGTGCCCCAGGCCTTCCTACCATCCCCCCCAAAAAAAAAAAAAAATAAAAATAAAAAATGACATAAACGAACTTCAAGTAAAATTGAGACCAGATATTGGAAACGTAAGGGTAATTGCGACGGAGGAAGACCCTTGAGGAAAAAACGACTTTCCTCGAAAATTCAGGCCTCACCATTTCAATTTCTAGCAAAAGAGCGACATAAGATCGGCCTGCTAACTGGTTTGCCTTACCTTTTTTCCTCCCCTGACTGAGTAACTCGCGTAGAAGCAAGGGCTACATCTCAAATGCTTGGCAGCGTCAATGCTTCGGACCCTTAAACCTTTCTGAGATTAAGTTGATCCGGCATGCAAAGTTGCAACTCCGTAAAAGTGCTCTTCGACGGCTTTCCTGTCTTTGGCGTAGTTAACCGTTTCCCCGTAAGTACCCCTCTGTTCACACCGGCATTTTTCGCCGACGGCAGAGCATCGAGTCGATTCTTCAACCCCCTTCCGATGCGTTGCAGAAGTTCCAATCAAGTGGGGTGGAACTCACAGACGAGTCGACGTCGAAGATACCAATCCAATGCAAGCCTGTACAATTTTTTTTTTTTTTTTTTTTTTTCTCTATTTAATTTTCGTACAAGCCGCTGTGGATAAGGTTAGTTTATTCATGCATTCGCCGTTTCACCAGAATTTTCGAGCAAAAGAAACCGAGGGAGAATCTGGAGCGGTGAGGACCCGCCCAGGACCGAGTGGGTACCATAATATGAAAGACGATATACCTCCACCGGAACACTTCACCCCACATTCCTGCATCGACCGTATTCCGTCGATCAATCCCAAGAGAGCGGCAAAACCCTGGAAATGAGCATTCCTTCCGGTGGGAAACAGAAAGCAAGACACAAGCCAGCAGAGTCAATTGATCAATCAATCGAATGCTTTATGTGGAGGATGTTGGTGGTTTCTTCCTATCGGCCACTGATCCCGACTAACCAAATTGATAACGGATTTGGCCATGACGTGAACTGCGACAGGGTCATCGAACGAGATATTTTGTTTGATGAACACGCACGGCCGGGTAGACGTTTACATGGCCGAAATGCTCACTAGTATCTCGCAATTGGGATACTAAACTCGAACGAGAGTAGTATACAACCAAGTAACTGATCCTAATTTCAAATTTACAAGACAACGGCGGCAGTCTAGATCCAATTCATATCCACATAATTAGCCTGAGCTCTTTTTTTTAAAGAAGCCACGCGAAAGATAGTTTTCGTAGACATAGACTTAGCCAACAAGCGGTTTAGCCTCAATTTTCGCGAGCGATATTAATTGAGTTTCAGTATTTTTAGATCGTCCTCATGCATTAGATGCTCAGGTACCGTACTGTACACGTACCATGTTAGAAAGTCGCTTTGTAAGACCTGTGAAATTGTTAATCCAATCGGGCTGAAGCATGAGGCGTTGAGCTAGTTCGGCACTGTCGACTTGGCATTTTTTGTTCGTTGGAATCAACAAGTTCCAGTTCTAGCTTGGTGGGTTTTTCCGATTTTTCCAACAGGCATATCCCTTGGTGTTGTTGGTTCAACGTTCTGATTATTCGATCCGATGGTTGAGACTATGCCGAATATCGGAATATACTGCATCTAGAATGTCACATTTCTCTGTTACCTACCCCTCTGTCGTCCGTGCCGCCGCCGTCGCTACGTAGCATTGAAGAGTTTTTTTTTCTTTCTCTTTTCCACTTGGCCGTGCGTGCCATCGGCGTCGGCACAATTGAACGAGATTCGGATGCGGATGCCTGATTAATCACAAGTGCACGAAAAAGCAGCTGATAGAGGCGTTGGATGCTGAGGCACGGTCGTGCACGCGAAAATCAGGTTACGAAAACGAAGTAATCAACTAGCAGTGGATCCATTGAGGGAAAAAAAAAACTTTTCACGGCATGTTCCTAATGTACTGTAACGTGATTCACGGTACAATACGGCAGTAGTTCTTTGAAGTTATCGTCACAATGAATTGTGATCATGTTAAACCCGATTGTCGGTTGAAATTTGTGATTGTGGTCAATCCGTCTCGATTTTACCGGTATAATATAGCTATAGGTTCTATAGAATCAAAAGGTTTGTTCTCCTGTGTGCGCATGTGCCGCTCGTGGGGTCCAGATATTCAAGCGCCAGTATCTTCATTTTACATGCTGTTGATGTGTTCCGGGCCCGGGTCTTTTGACCTAATACGTTAATTTCATATATTGTGTTTTGGTATAAGTCCGAGAGTTATAAGCTTTGAGGGCCTCGGTCCCATCAACCTGCGGTCTATAGCTCTTGAAACCGCGCTTCGACGTTAACGAGCTAGAGAAGAACGGTTCAAACAAATCTGAGGCTAGACTGATATCTAGCTCAGCTGAAGATATAGGTATCATTCGGACTTTATCCACGAGCATATGTATCATGATATTCAGAAGTAGCCGCTTTACGCTGCAGGACTGTTCACATATGTTATCAGCGATGTATGACTGTACAACTGTCAATAATCTTTGGAACGTCCGCGCGCTTGGACACCAAGTGTTTCCCATTTGCATTATCACAGGTCCAAACGTCGGGAACTTAATATGTCACGCCACTTTAAGCTGCCCTGAGCACGGATGATTTTGCAGATTCAAACACAAACAATCACAATATTGATCAATCGAACGCGGAAAGCTCAGCCACAGGACCGATATGTTCTTGTCACACAGAGAACGTTCTTCCTGCAGTGAAAGTGTGCATGCAGGTACCAGCGATTTGGTTTTAAAATTCTTGGGAAGGTTTCTCAGTCTAGTAATTCGCTATTAGGCAACATGTTTTGACATCTAGATATCTCCGGACCCATATTTTACAAATGACTTTGTCAGATTGTCCTTGCCCGTCAAGGCACCGAAAAATATCTCCACTCGACTCCTTGGGTCAATAATATCCCCTATATAATCGATTTTCGATGAATTTTAGTAGCAATGTTTGTGTTTAGAGTCTCACTTGAATCTTGATCTTCACGTTCCAATCTTGTGTCAAAGTCACATTGTTTTCTAGCCGCCTTATTATATTTGAACTTCTGATATAATATGCCCTTATGAATATATTCAAACTGAGGCAGCAAAAAGTACGGGCTTATCGATAAACAAGCCGTGCCGCAAAACCCGTTTGGCTGATAGTAAGCTGTTGAACGATCGGATGCGTCGTGGAAAGTCAAATTGAGAACCTGATATGAGGCGTTTTAGGGTTAAGATTTCATCCCAACGTTCGAAATCCAAGTATCAGAGAATCTAGGATCACCCTTCGTCGATCGCATCAACGCCCGGAACTTAGGAGCCATCGCCTTGAGAACTTAGTTCGTTCCCGGGTCCCGTCTGGCATTACTATCAATGCCCACCTCTGCGACGTCTGGGAATCACACTGGAAACCCAATTTCATGGATTCACCCTGGAAAGATAGAATCCTAAAGAAAATCAAATATACCAAATCTCAAGGGAAGCATCATGCAAGGAATGCGATCTCCCGATAATCACGATTCATATCTCTAGACCGGTTATTCGGGATGTTATTTTGAACAAGTTCCTTGAAGAATTTACAAACCAGAATCACCAGTTATGCGCTTATATGGTATTATATCAAATTCCGAACAGGGCTGCGTCTTCTCGGCGCCTGGGTACAAGACCAGAACAGGGGGCCAATTCATCCGACAATTGCATGATAGCCTAAATCTTCTGTTCAATTCCCAGCTATCTGGATATTCGGATAGCTGATCGTTGAGAAGATCCCGAAGGGAAATGATCGATATTTACTGTATTGCAGTTTAACCATACGCTTTACTCCCCGCTTTCCAGACGTTGAACATGCATAATCGATGATATGTACCCCAGAAAGACTGGAGACATTGATTCTGCACCACCGTTTGATCTTCACAGCACCCTAGAGTATGCACCTGCCATGATCTTGGACCCAAATGTCTGTCTCCTGGTGACGTTGAAACGACGAGCTAAATTCAAGGTCTGATACCAATTTGAATCATGATATAGGGTTCTGATAGAAAATTGCAAGCAGGCATTTTCATTACTCCATATATGCATATCCGTTCTAAATGCTGGTTCCTTGGACCTTGGTATTTTAGAGCAAACCATATAGGAGACGCATTGTCTAGACAGTATCTGAGAGCCTCAAATATTTATTGATATAATAACATATATATTACAGCAGGCCGCAACTCCGATCGCGACACTCTCTCAAGGGCAACCTTGATCCTATGCAGCGTTTGTTGTAATATATTTCATCTCCTTTGCTGCAGGCATGTTTGTTGCGGATATATTAAAAATTTAAACGACTTGTCCTGCCACACTCCAGGCGTCGAAGACCCTCGAAAAATGAACCGAACCCCAGACTAACGGCCGGGAAGCGGACGAAAAACCCCCAAAAGGGTATATTGAAATATATTAAAAGCGCGGAGTGCTTTCCTGGCGCCTGAAAATGGATACCCTTGCGGGAAGGAGAAGTAAAGTGGATTTATTAATTAATTCTTCACACCGATGCACCGTGAGAGTGGAAATCCTGTGGGACGGTCGACGTTCCGTCGAAAAGGAAAAAAAAGGGATATCAATGATTGGAGAAATAGAAGATTAATCTAGACTCTCCAAAGCCGAATTCTCGTACTTACGCGTTCATGTGATATTCTAACGTAACTTTTTCGGTCGGAGTACCGGAGTTACATCGATTCTATTTTCTATACGTCGTAAACGGTTACATATCGGAACAGTCTAGGATTTACTAAGCCTCTAGCTCTTTGGCGCAGCAGAATTGGAATACGTCGTCTCGTAAACCGGCCGCGGCGCAGGAAGAAATACGATGCAAAATTGTAAAACTATAACAAAAACATGCTTTAAACAAGTCGATCAATTGTCCTATTCTATATCATACTCGAGAGGAGCCTCGAAACCACTCTTGCACTCGGATAGCACTCGCGGCAATGGAAATCTAGTTACCCATGCAGAAGACAGAAACACTCACCGCTGACACTTTAATGACCTCTATCCCCGGGCTCTACATGGTCCCCGAAATCTGCTCGTGTAACATCCACAAGTGCAGTCTGTCCAACAATCCAACATGTCAAATTCACGTGCGTTCATGTTTCCAGTTCGCTTTCCCTTGATAAAACCTCGTTTTGTTTCCTCGTTCTTCCCCGGGTTCGCTAGGAAGCAGCCCCGAGACTGCTTTCTTCTCGAAACCTACTTCAAACATAGGTTTTTTCCTCATTTGGATACCTCTCGTGTCATGGATGTTGGAAACCGTTTAAACTGTGTAACATAGGGTCAGCGATAACGTTATGATAAAAGCTTAATTTCATCGATCTACGGTGGAAAAGCGAGGAGTTGGTTGATACATGCATGTGCAAGACATATATGGTATATTTTTAGCTAGTTATCAGATCATAGAAGCATAGTAAGAGACTAGCGCTTTTTAACTTAATAATTTGTAAGCCTGGAGTTCTATAAGCATTATCGATTCGATTTGACACCACTAAAGTTAGATTATTGCCTTTTGAGTACTGTCTAATATCGAAAATTGCTGAGATTTGTGAACATGAAAATCACTCGTAACTTGAAAACTACTTGCTGTATAGAGAAAAAAAAACCTGTATTGTAAACAATAATGACATGTACACCCATATTATAAGTTTTGTTTCGCAAATTTTCGTGATCTCAGAGCGTTGTTTCCAATAGTACAACAGGAATGTTAGAGATCTTGCTAGTCATCATCGGAGCAACAACAACAATAAGACAACTTTTGATCCGACGGTTTCTAATCTGGGAACGGATATTTTGTTAAGAGATAGCTCTCGAAGAAAACTTCAACTCAATACATCTTGGGTGACGAGAGTTTCCAAAGGGTGCAATTACTCATGTAAACTTTCATTATAACATCGAACTGGGTTGGGCGCCGTTTGGACCAAAATCCAACAACACCACCCAAGAAAGCAAGCGCACAATTTTCGGTCAGGTGGCGATTCTCGAAGAGGTTTCAATCGGCGAATGTAGATGCAATATCAAAGATAAGATGGCATTTATAAGCATGAGACCATCCGTCCCACTTCTCTAGTATCTCCGGAGGGATATCTGATTGGAAGCCAAGGAAATGTGGAAGGATTCTGAAAACTTGGTTTCTTGTGTCTGGAATCGCTTTCGGCGGCCGCCAACCATCGCCAACCCTTGGCTCGCCGCCACAGCGGAACTCGTGTCCACGGCTGTGAATATTCGAGTAATGGCCTGAGATTCTTCAAAAAGGGAGCTGAGTACCTTTGATTTCAATTACTTGTTATCAAATATTTCTTCCCTGTAATCAAAATTCAACAGTTGGCCCAACAGCGTCGGGGAACGAGCTCAGTCGAAATCGCTCAAAATGCCCAAGTTCAAGAAATTTGCGTCGAAAGCTTTCGATTTCTCGCTTGAGCTGCTCGAGGCCGCCGCGAAAGGTATGGCGGAAGGCGCGGCGAACAAACCCAGACAACAGGGAGCCCAGCATTCAAATTCTGTTTCGCAGACATCCGCCGCAGCTCGAGGTTCTGTAGCAACGACGACACCCGTCGCGACAAAGGCACCGGAAGTAAAATGGGAATTCAACCCGGTAGAATGGGTCTCCCATTGTCCTCACGAGGTTGGACTCTGCGACAACTGTAAAACCCGAATCAAAGCCTGCATTCAATTCGCAGTTGACGCTGGCGTCCCCGGCGGGTTCAACTTTGCAACCGGTCGAGTCGATCCAGATGTCGCGGCATGCAACAACGCTTGCACACACAAGCTTATCAACGACTGCTGCGCCAATTGTCTCTTCAGCCACATGGATCGTTCTATGAACCAATTTGCGAATATCGCAATGCTTTCTTCTACGGCTGTGGGCGGGTTGACTAATGCTGCGATGGGCGTTGGAAACGTCGGCGCCCCCATCGGCACCATGAGGCAAGATCTACACCAACGAAGTTTGGAAACACAGAGGCAGAGAGATATATTGCAGCAGCAAATGGCGAACACACCGATTCCTTTTGCGCAAGGAGGGAATTATGGAAGTGGAGGAGGGACGTGGGAAAGACAGGATAGACTAGCTTGGCAGATGGGCATGAATAATACCTATACTACACTCTAGTTTTAACCCATATACTTGTAAATAGAATAATATATATTTGGAAAGATCGATGGATTGTTATAGCTACATGAATGCGACTACCATTAGTTCAAAATCTGGATCTGCTGCAACGGTAAATTCTTATATAAAAATACTGAGATATCGACTTCATGACCCGGATGCCATACGCCCTAGTCTTTCCTGCAACCAAGCGTCGTACCTATCGAGCATTGCTCGTGCTTCCTGTGCAACTTCTGAATCATCTTCATCTCCCTGTGAACTCTCTACCAATGCATCCATTTTTGGTTTCAATTCTTCCCATAGTTCGAGCGGCACACAAGCGTCCACGAATCCGAGAACGTTTGAAATCCACCACCCGTCGCCTCTTTCCTTCTCCAACATACTAGCTATCTCTTCAATAGTAGCCTCAGGGAACCTTGCGAGCTGTTTCCAACAACCTTGATACGGCGGCCAGTTCGGATCGGCCAACCAGCTCAGTAATCCACGAACATGTGGGCGCATCTCTTCACTCGATGTGACCCGTTCTTGTAAGCTTCGAAATGCGATAGTGTCCTGTTTGATCTCCGGAACCCAAACAGCATCACGGTCGTTCAGGAAACGTAGGAGAGCACCAGCCTGATGAGCCAAATTGCCCCATGCTAAGCTATAATACTCGGTAAACGGGACCTTGGGAATAGCAGCCAAGACCTCAAGCGCAGGGCGATAGCTTTCAAGCGTATCTAACGGTAAATCGTTTAGAATTTTGTAGAAAGCGGTCCACGTGACATAAAACGCCTGGCGATCTCTGGCGGTTTTAGCAAGAATATTGGTGATGGCGGTGATTGTAGGGGCTTCATTGGCGCGTGATAATATGACGTTCTTTTCGGGGAATGCCTCCCCGTGATACTGTTGAGATTCAAAGAAACGCTGGCCGGCTGCTAAAAAGAATGCCTCGACACAGTTCCCAAATTCCCGGGGCCCCAGCTGCTCAAGGGCCGCGATATCTATATTATCCACCGAGGCCATCGGGATTGTGTTATAGGTTGGAGAATCACTGGAGATACTTGAGAGAAAGCGAAGGGCGTTGACCCGAGGCGAACTGCCAGTTACCAATGCGAACCGCTTGGAGACGCAAGAATGCACGTTTATTCGATGGAGATGAGAGACTAGAGAGCGGCTTGAAGCTGAGGTTGCCCGGTGTAGGCTATGTTGATTTCGAAAAAAGTAATATATACGCATCGTATTATTTTTATAATTCTCATGAGGCTGACTGCTTGTTTGTGTTTGAATAACACAAAATATGACTCAGTCAGCTCCCAACTGCCTGGATAAGTTTTTTTATATCACGGTCTATATTCAATTTACTATACTATGTGTATATCTAAAAATTACTCATAGTCCGGACCCGATCTTGTCAAGTCTATAAAAAGTTCATTCAGATTGCGACTGGAACTCTCTAGATATTGTCACATTGTTTTTATGACATGAATTTCGGTATATAATAACCAAACTTTTGTTGAAAAAACACTTGCACACATGCACACACATCCCAGTTTCCCATATGTTATTCCCATTTTGTTGAAAAGGTAACCCCGCCTTATATGTTAAATAAATAATTTGAAAAGAAAGTAAAAAAGAAGGACACATTTTTGAACGCCGATGTTGAATCTCATGAAGAATTATCACGCCGATATGCCGTAAACAGAAGAAAGAAATATAGCAAAACAAAAGAGGAAGAGGTAGTCGGAGAAGAATATAAATTAATGCTTATATCTTTCCTATTAATTCGTTTAAAAAGTAAATGTTGAAAAGGAGAAGAGAAAGATCAAGTAAACTAGACTACTAGGTCAATCTAGGGGTACTTCTCACGGTAGAACTTGGCGGCGTTAACCATGTTCTCGAGAGAAGGCTTGGTCTCAGTCCACTGCCTGGTCTTCAAACCACAGTCAGGATCGATCCAGAGCTGCTCAGGCTTGAGGTACTGAAGCATCTCCTCGATTCTGTTCTTGATCTCCTCGTATCCGGGGATACGTGGAGAGTGGATGTCGTAGACACCGGGTCCGATGTGGCGTGGGTACTCCTCCTTCTTGAAGACGTTGAGGAGCTTGGCATCGGACTTGGAGTTCTCGATGGAGAGAACATCGGCGTCCAAGTCGGAGATGAGCTGGAACATATCTTGGAAGTCGGAGTAGCAGAAGTGAGAGTGGATCTGGGTACCGTCCTCAACACCAGCGGTGGCGAGCTTGAAGCTGTTGACGGCCCATTTGACGTAGTCTTCTTGCTCCTTACCCTTGCGAAGTGGGAAACCTTCACGGATGGCTGGCTCGTCGACTTGGATGACATAGATACCGGCCTTCTCAAGGTCGACGACTTCATCGCGGAGGGCAAGAGCGAGCTGCTCAGCTTGGACGGATTGGTGGACATCATCACGAGGGAAAGACCATCGGAGACAAGTGACGGGACCAGTCAACATGCCCTTCATTGGCTTCTTGGTCTTGGACTGGGCGTATTTGGACTCCTTGACGGTCATGGCGGCTGGGCGGGAGATGTCACCGACGATGATTGGTGGACGGACGCAACGAGATCCATAAGATTGAACCCAGGCGTTGGTAGTGAAGACGTAACCGTCGAGACGTTCACCGAAGTATTGGACCATGTCGTTTCTCTCAGGCTCACCGTGAACGAGAACATCAAGGCCGATTTCTTCCTGAATGGCGATAACATCATCGATCTCCTTCTCGATGAACTTCTCGTATTCCTCGGCAGTGATCTGACCCTTTGTGAACTTGTTTCTCTGGACACGAATCTCAGAGGTTTGTGGGAAGGATCCGATTGTGGTAGTGGGGAATTTTGGAAGGTTCAAGGTCTTCGATTGTGCGGCAATACGAGCTGGGAATGGAGATTTGCGATTGTATTGCTCTTCGGTGATGGCAGCTTGACGATCCTTGACAGCGGCGTTGTTGGTGCGCTTGGAGGTAGCACGAGCGGTAACGGACGCAGCGTTGGCCTTGATTTCTTCCGCAACAGATTCAGCACCATCAGAAACAGCCTTGGCAATGACGGCAACTTCTGTGCACTTCTCAGTGGCGAAGGAGAACCAGTCTGCAACTTCAGGGTCGAGTTTCTTCTCAGAAGCTAGAGTGTGTGGGGTGTGTAGGAGGGACGAGCTGGTGGCAACGATGACACGATCAGCTCCGAGAGTCTTGATGGCGGTTTCAACAAGCTCAATGGCCTTGCTGTAGTTGGTCTTCCAGATGTTGCGTCCATCGACAACACCAGCGGACAAGACCTGCTTGTCGCCAATAGCCTTCAAGACTTCGTCGAGCTGGCCCGGAGCACGGACGAGATCGATGTGAAGTCCATAGAGGTGAGAGATTGATGGGACAACGTCAATGTTGTGGACAATGTCTCCGAAGTAAGTGGCTAGGACCAACTTGGGGCCGTTGGACAAGTTTCCAAGCTTGGAGTAGGCGGTTTCGAAAGCCTTCTTGGTCTTCTCTGGGATGTCAAGAACCAAGACTGGCTCGTCAATCTGGACGGTTTCGGCACCAGCCTCAGCAAGCTTGGTGAGGAGCTCCTCATAAACTGGGAGAAGCTTCTCTAGGAGATCGATTGGGGTAACTGATTGCCCACGGTCAGCTTTTCCGAGCTGGAGGAAGGAAACCGGTCCGAGGATGACTGGACGGGTGGTAATTCCGAGCTCCTTGGCCTCATTGAACTCGTCAATTGGCTTTGTGCCCGAGAGTTTGAAAGTCTGATCATCCTGGAAGGTTGGTCGGACGTAGTGGTAGTTGCTGTCAAACCATTTAACCATTTCCTGTTACAATATTAGAAAAAAGAATTATTTTGTCAAGTCGAATGGTAACATACCAAGCTGGTGACGTCAACAGCTGGGGTTGAGTCGGTGGCCTTTCGTTGCAGACCTCTGCCCATAGCGAAGAGAACATCTAGGGCTGGAAGGTCGTACTTGGTATATCTTTCTGGAACAGCCTGTTTGTGTGACTGTTAGCAAGCGCTTAGGACGCGTAGAAGCTAGTAAAATCACGTACATTGAATAGCTGAATGTGGTCCAAGACCTGATCGTAGAAGGAGAAGTCATTGCTGGGGATGATATCAACACCAGCATCCTTCTGGATCTTCCAGTGGGCAGCTCTCAGAGTCTTGCCGGTCTCGAGGAGAGACTCGACGGTTGCCTTTCCGGACCAGTAAGCTTCGGTAGCCTTCTTGAGCTCACGATTGGCTACAGTATATGTTAGTTTAAGCTGCCTACAGGTTGCTACAGGCCCAATTGAAGCTCGACAGAGCTATATGGGAGAGAGAGACGCGAGTGGAGACGTACCTCCCATACGAGGGAAACCGAGGACGGATCTAGTGTCTGTGTTAGGACGCGTCTATTCTGATGAAACAATCTCAAAAACGAGAAGACTTACGATTTAACCATGGTGAATATGTGTGATAGACCTTTCTTCCTTACGAATGAAATCTTGAAAGGATTGGGATGATGAGATGAAAACGAGGTGGAGTGAGGTTGAGGAAGAGTGAAGAGGAATTTGGGGGGAAGGAGGGGTAGAAGTACGAAAATTTTTCGAGCCTGTCGAATCGAACCATGCAAGCCCAGCATATGGCGACCCTGCGGAGAAATGAGATTTTTTTTTTTTTTTCTTTTCTAATTTAACTCCACCGGAGTCGACAGGTTTCGACAGCAATGCAACCAACCCCACCGAACTTCACAGTATCCACCAAATGCAGTGGGTTATTTTGACAGGGTCCGAACGAACAGGCAAAAGCTAACTGTTGAGCTCGCCTGCCAATCGCAACAGCCTGAACATCCATTATCCATGATGATGGGACGAATCACGTTGGCCACCGCCTTACTAGTATCATCTCATCACTTCGACTTTCTCAAATCACGACATGTACGCAGGGGAGACCGGAGCCCGACTGAGAAGAGCTTTTGCTTCGGTTGCCGATATCGCGACTTGAGTTTCGCTACCCCGGTCACAAATGAAGAGGCCGATAGGCCGGTCCGTCGTTTAAGGAAAGGGCCCTGGTCTCAAACAAAGTTCGCTAGCTTCATTGTGACAAGCTGTGCATTTGAGGGCTTGAGGTTTTGCAGAATGCGTGAGAGATGATAGATTGATTAATAGAAGAATCACATTAAGGTACATTGCATATGCCTTCTTCGCACAGAGAAGAATTACAGCAACTACAAAGTAATATTTGTCCGATGACTAAGCTCGCGTCGTCGTGAGGATAAGCTAAACTCGGAGTCTTATCGATAAGCGAAATGCCTAAACGGGAAAATACAACGCCCCACAACGCATCGTCACAACACCCTGCCCTGCCCGGCAGTGCTGTTGTATATGGCATATTTGTACACTCCTGCATTTATACTATGGACGAGATGAAAAGTATTTATACGAATTCTACATATCATTCTCCTGCAAACTTATAGAAAAACTCCCCAAAAATTGCATATAAAAGTGAGCTGTTTTTCACATTTAAACTTTCTTCTCTTCCCCCTTATCTTTATTTATTCTCCGAATAATGCATCTAATAAAACAGCAGATTGGGATACTCAATTACCCACTTCTACTCGATCTCCATCTCATCCCTCTTCACAAACACTCTTTCCAATCACAGAATGTCTTGATATAGACGCAGAAATACCAGGAGTCCCAACCAAGTCTTTACAGAAATGCAAAAACTAGCTCACAACAAATGTCTACGTTCGATAGAGAAAAGGAAGATCATGATAGTAGTTGATATGGCTCCTCGACGGTTGCTCTATAAAATGGGCACCCCTGGCTGCTGCTTCCCCCCCTCTTTTGTCTCTTTTCCTCCCTCGTCTCAAATATTCCTATTGGGATCTATACAAAAGAAGCTCCTTCCTTCTAACTCTTGTTACCAAACACACATCCTAATCTTCTTCCTTCGACTCCTTACTATCAGAAAGGCTTGGCCTGACGACCCCACTGTTTACGCTATTTACCAAAACGTCAAACATTCGAGATGGAAGTCATCAACAAATACTTAATTTGGTGCTGCGGATGTGGCCGCGGCGAGGAACATGACGGGAGACTGCGAGGCCAGAATGCAGTCGTGGACAGACAGCCTCAGCCAATCCTTGCTATGCAGGCTGTCAAGGTATACAAGACCATAAAGCGGATGACAGCACCGCGCTACCGTTACCCAAAACCGACTGGGGAACAACTCGAAGCATTCTACCAAGAGGGCAAAGAACTCGCTCACCTCGAGGCTGGAGAAGCCAAGGAGGATACTGTCGGAGGCCGTCCCGAAGATGAAGACGGAATCGAAGCACTCCACAGCGAGAACCCGGAACCCATTCCTATCACTTTAGAAGACGACGTTTCACTAGCACTCCCTCCCAAATCACCAGCCCTAAGTAAATATATCGATACAGGGGTTTACGACGCTCTTTCACCTCCCACTACTACTCCACTCAAGAATCTCGGTAACGACGGGAACCTCACGAAGGATGAGCCCACAGAACTCGTGCCACCACCGCCTCTCATTATCACAAAACGTCGCGATCGATTTAATAATATCGTAGAATGCCTTCCACCAAAAATCCTAATCCACGCCCCGGTTGTAACGGTAAATAAAGCCGACGCCAATAAAGAAAACATTTTCCCGACTCTGGAACGAAATAAACAAGAATCGACAGTCTCAGATGCAGACAATGCTCCAGTTGTGACAGATCTCCTCGCGGGAGCAGAGGTTGCCTGCGAACGAGCCACAACAGAAGTAGAGGATGATACTGATATCACTCCCGTTCTGGCAGAATTACTCGGGGAACCACCACAAATTGCCTGCGAAGAACCCTCAGCAGAATTACAGGGTAGGAAAGCTTCCACGAAAATGAAATTATTTTTCCAAGAGAATCAATCCGAGCGATCTTTCGACAACCAATCTATATACGAACTTTACGAACTTTCACGATCATCTATTTACCCTTCCAATGAAGTATCCATGGTTGATCTCCCCTCTCGACTTTTATCATCTCGACAACCCTCTCCGTAAGTGTTCTCGAAATATTTTCATAATTATAATTATTGAAAACAAAAGATTTCTAACAAATATTGATATAAACAAAGCGTTCCGATTGTGATCACCAGGATAAACGGAGGACGCAAGATATCAAGACAGGTATCGCCGGGAAACCTCCTAATTCGACCGATATTTGAAGTTATCGAAGAAGCAGAGGCGCAAATAACAGCAACCTACAACGGACGCATACCCCTTGCGGACAAGACGGTCATCGAGTCAGAGCAGCCGGCGCTCCCTCGGCCCGTCGACGACCCAAAATCGGTAGAGTGTTCTCCATCTCTCGCGACTCCCCTCCTCGGATCAATCAGATCGTTCAGCGGAGCTTCCATTACGCCCATAATTGGCCTATATATCAAGTCCCAGTCCAGCCAGGAGGACTTGGGCTTTGATGTGCAGCCTTTTGATGTGCAGTCCCTCCCATACCCGGACGAATTCGAACAGGAAGAAAGCAACAATAATAATTATGGCAACGATAACAATGACGACAGCAATAAGAACAATATCTCGCCAGTTTCAATATCCGTTGGCGAGGTTTATCTTCGATCCCTCCCCCATCCGGACGATTTTGAGGATGAACTGTTTGATGTTCCTCTCACCCCTTATAGATCACCAAAACTTCAACCAACCGGAATTGCTTCATTTTTCACCAGCCCGGCATGGCTAAAGCTCGAGATTGCACGCATCAAGCAATTCATCGAGGATGCTCCTATGACATCTACCCCATGGGATAAGCCAGAACCAAAATTAGAATCTGTTGTCCCAAAACCAGCTCTCGTAGTTGATAAGAGCACAAAGGATAACGGCGAGCCTATCTTCATGAATAATGGCATATCTTCAGAGCCGATCACTTCCTTGCAAATTCTCAGACTTCCGAAGCCAGTAGTTACCCGTGGCCCTAATGGAATTGTTTCTCTGAGTTCCCTGAGTTCATTGAATCCCGCCAGCAATACCCCTTTGCAGGCTCTCAATACGATCAAATCCGGCATCACCACTACACGGCTTGATCAACTGGGTTCCAACCTCTCTGCCGACAGAGTTCTCACTGGTCTCCCTCCACCTTTCCCGGCAGCTTCTCCAGCCTTCCAAGAGAAGTCGGCCCAGGCTATTGTTGAGACTGTCAAAAAAGGCACTGAGAATATCGCTAAAAGCATCTCCAACGGCTTTTCAACCTTCATCAAGCGATTCGGAGCCCCCCCAACTGTCGAACTCCAGTCACCAGAGCCGCAGCCTACAAAGACCGCGATCCCCAGCGGACCAGTCGCCAGGTCGGCTCTGAGCGTCGCAGAGGCCTCGCCTCATTCCCCCACCTCCTCGACTCAGACATTTCTGCGGAAGATCGTGGATGCTAAGGTGGACGGAACCCTCTGCGGCGCTGTTGCAAGCAACGAGCAGGCGCGCGAGGTCGTGTCAAACGGACAGACAATCAATTCGGCAGATTATACCGACTGCCTCTCTCAAGATTACGAATGGGAGCCAATGTCCGTGAAGTGTATGGCCCTGCCCGCCACTTCGATGACACCGACCTGGTCCGGTGGTCACATCCGTCAATTGACCACGACACCGGTTCCGATCGCGCAGCAGGAAGCTCCCACAGCCGTGGTCTTGAGCCCTGTCGCCAGCTCAGCTGTAACAAGGCAATCGAGTGTTGGTCTCGGTTCGCCTCTCCTCCGGGCTGTGGATAGCCTAGGGATGACGGGACCCAAGTGTCTCGTGGACCCTCTTCCACGCCTGTTGAGCCCCACGGGGAGTCTCGTTAACTCCTCACCTTCGGAGAAAGAGTTGGTGTCGCCGGACGAGGTCCGATCAAGTCAGGACTCTCGCTCTATTTCTGGCTCCTCGTGGTCTTCGGGCCCGAGGTACGACATCCAGCCCCACATGGTCGCTCGGAGGAGCACCTGTGGCCTCGAGGTGACTGTAGAACGGGGGTTCTACAAGAGTTATGAGGACCGCGCCACTGAGCCGGTGAAGTCCTGGATGAGGGGCAGGAGTTCCGTCCAACAATTCTAACTCTCGCGAGTTTAGTTATTGTTTGGTTTCGGAACTGCCTCATCTGGTTCTTCCTCCCCAAATTTTCCTTTGTTTAATTTTTGTGGGAGCCCGAGTGGGGGGGCTCTTTTTTATGTATTTTTAGTTTTGGGTGGACACCTCTCGACCTTTTATCTTTCGGAACCTTCAAGGGTGTGCTGGCTGGACTGCGGGGAGGAGGAAGGAAGGGCCAAAACCAAAGCAAGTACTCGACGATCTAAACTGGCAGTGTGGGAGGAGTCGGTTGAAGGCTTTCCATCTTCCCTATTTCGAGTTCTTCGGGACGGGATTGGGAGGAGTCGGACGCTGAGGATTCCTGCATATGGCTGGTTTCGTAGAGTACATTTTTTCCGGTACGTGGCGACTCTTTACATTTTGCATGGTTTTTTTTTCCCTTTCCAAAATATCATTGCCCTCTTGATTCATCCCTGTGGACGTACCTTTACCTTTTCTCTTTTTCGAGGAAGCCTGCCAGTGATCGGGACAGTTTGGTATCCATCGGTCTCATGTATCCTACTACATGATTGGAACCTTTGGTACCATATTTACTCTTCCGTGAGGTGGATGGATTCGGAACGGGATTTGGAACGGAGGTGCAGAAGTGGGTTTTTTGATGATAGTAGGCTTTGATTGGAGGGATCGAGAAAGTGCGGAAAGACTGGAGGTTCGTTTACCGTCTCGATGCTTTGCCTCGCGGTTCTTTCGCAACCTTTGATTTTCGTTTCCTTTCGTTCCGGTTTTCTCGAGCTGCTGAGCCCTTTCCTTTTCTACTCTTCTGAATCTTTCGAGGGGAGGAACGGGATTAGGAGGAGGAGTGTGATGCGGGGAGGGGTTAACTGGGGGATTCGATGTGCATTGGTTGGGACCGTGGGAAGTTGCTTGGTTGGAGCTTTTCTGGATTCTGAGCTGCGTGATGGCTGGTGAGGAGCTGGGGAGGATGAAGAGGGGGAAGAGGGGATGTCCACCCGAAGAGTATGCGGGGTTTTGTTCCCTCATTTCTTTCTTTCGTGTTAGTTTAGTTTTTTTTTAATTCTCCATAACGGGCTTCGGCCGGAGAATAAAGAAAGAAATGGGTTTTTTCCTCGGATATAATATTTTTGGTTGTAGATTGTGATGTAAGCTTGTGACTAGTGATGCGTTCTTGATGCGTGGTTTTATACCCTAAAGATGTCATGGTGTCAAGGTTTTTGGATGTGTGTGTGTATGGATTGCCACGGTGTTTTATAGTTTCAAGGAGGCTTTCTACGGAGATGCTTACTTGGGTACTTGAGTTTACTTGATGTGTGAAATAAAGCCTGTGGCTGTAAGGATTGGTATATATATCTATTCTTTAACTTTTGGGTATTAGGGTATTTAGCCAGTCATTTTACATAGAAAGATAGAGAGTGTTTAAGTGCAACACTAGGGTATCTATCTAGATATCTTTGTCAGTATTCGATAATTAGCATAAACTTAGAGCACGAGCTTACTAATGACTATCAAAATATTAAACGTGAGCCTGGCATTACTCATTCATTTATAGCGGATGAATTCATCGGTTATTGTCACCTCCGTATTTTGAAATCCTCAAATTCTGTTTCCAACCCCGTAGCACTCCCGCCGGCCACCGCTACTCCACTTGTATTCCTCGTAGGTTTGGTTCCCTTGACTTCCTCCTGTGGCACATCTACACTCACGCTCTCCCTTAATGTTGTCTCGAGGATTTTAACCTTCGCTTTACCCCTGCGTATTCTATCATCTACTTCTTCCACATCATCCTCTTCATTACGGATCGGGGGCGAGGTGGTGAGAGTTTGCAGTAATGTGATGTGTTTTATATGTCGTGGGTTTGTGATTTGAATGTTGTGGTTGAATTTTGATGGGGACAATCTGGAGGACCATACTTTGGTGCGACCTTTGAGGAGACCTAAGGTGAGGTATTTTTCGAAACCCTTTTCGATGCCGAATGCTCTGCCTTCTAGACGGCCGGCTGTGGCGCCGTCTTTGGTACCTTCGAGGTGGCCTTGGGCATAGTAGCTGTTTTTTGTGTTGATGTGTTAGATTTTTGTTCTCTTCTGCGTCCTTTGATGCATGAATCGTGGGATGGAATGGGTACGAATATTATAGATAGATGGTGATATTGGATGGATGAGTGAAGGAACGTACTCTTCTTCGAGGTTGAGGACTGCATCAAAGATGTCGATGTCTTCTTCGTCCGCCATTTTTAGGTGCTCTTTATATATTTATATATTCCTGGTGAGTGTGTTGGTTGGATGGAGGTTGGTGATGCGATCCGATTGAACGATTGCAACTGGCGCTGATTCGAAGGAGGGGCTCTTTGTGCCCCACCACCACTACATTCAACCACATCGATGCGATTGGGGAGAGAAGCATAATATAATATCCATCGTCGTTGACCTTCTTGGTGTATCTGTAAAATATCTTCACCATCATCCAGCCAAACTTTACCACCAGCCACCGATTGGACGCCACGGTTCATCCCGCATAAATCGCGTGCTGGGCCCCGCTGTTTGAGATTAACAGCGCCGTCTATCGACAGTTCCAGCCACTGTGACTCTTAACCTTAAAAAACCACCCAGCAAACCCGTTTACCATCCAATCCGCCACCCTACCTTTCTTCATCCAACTTTGATACTGCGGGAAAGCATCAGAACAGAAAGAATATCAAATGGCGACAAGCCTCAAGCTCAACATCCCCACAACCGCACCACGGGGCTCTTCCGCCTTTGCTCAGGCGCTCAAAGCCTGTTGCGCCGTAAACGCATTCCAAGCCGATCAGGTCCAGTTCTGCAAGTGTACGCGATAACTCTCCTTTCAATCCGGTACCGGTCGAATGTTGGAACAGAAAGCTGACGTTATCTTGGTTTTTTCTTGGTTTTGGTTTGTGTAATGTACAGCGACGGACGAGAGTGTATCTTTAGAAGCTTCGAAGGAAGGGATTCGCATTATCGACATCAACGCCATCGTTAGGTACTCACCCACCTTACCCGGTACCTTTACCTTTCCCGAGTGCGAGCGGGTTTATTGACGTTGAATTTGCGTGACTATTTAAGATATCTAGCGAGCATTGGTGGGGCACCGTGGAAATCGACCGAAAGGGCACCCGACGACGCTTGGATAGAGTGGGAGGAGATTGTGTTACGGCCGAGAATTAGTGAACTCGCCACCGTACTAGGTCTTGCGGAACAGCTGTTGGTCAAAACTGGACTTGCAAAGGTATATCGATGATCCGAATGTTAGCTGATGAGCATGGGGTTGCTGATTATAATGGTGTGGTGTAGTCCGGTCCCGTATCCCCCGCGCAAATCATCCTCTTCTCGACACTTTACGACTCTGCTGCTACCGCCGCACCGGGTCTTTTGGATAAACACCCCCAATTGAAAGCCTGGTTTCGTGCGACTCTAGAAAGCGATTGGGCTATGGAAGGAATCCAGAAAGCTGCGAGCATGACCACAGTTGTAGATGCTGGATCTGCAAAGGCGGTCAAGTCGGCTGCTGTTGTTGCTGACAAGTTGCCAAAGAAGCCTGTTGTGGTCGGTACCGTAGCTGATAGAAAGTTGGGCGAAGGAATTGAGATGAAGTTTTATGGACCGGATGAGAAGATGTATGTTTCTATCAATCTTGGGAAGCTTGGAGCTGGCTAACACTGCGATAGCCTTCCGGAATCCGGCAAGCGCAATATTCTCATCACTTCTGCCCTTCCATACGTCAACAATGTCCCGCATCTTGGTAACATTATCGGCTCGGTTCTCAGCGCAGACGTCTATTCTCGCTATTGCAAGGCACGTAACTATAACTGCCTTTACGTTTGCGGTACAGACGAATACGGCACAGCCACAGAAACCAAAGCTCTTGAGGAAAAGGTCACACCTCAAGAATTATGCAACAAGTACAACGCCCTTCACAGACAGGTCTACGAATGGTTCAATATTGGCTTTGATCACTTCGGAAGAACAACTACCCCCGAACAAACAGAAATCGCACAAGACATATTCGTCAAGCTTTTCCAAAACGGTTACCTGACAGAAGACTCGATTACTCAGCTTTATTGTGAGAAACACGACGGTTTCCTCGCAGATAGATACGTCGAAGGAACATGCCCCAAATGCGCGTACGATGACGCCAGAGGTGACCAGTGCGATAAATGCGGTTCTCTTCTCGATCCTATGGAATTGATCAACCCCCGTTGCAAGCTCGACAGCCAAACCCCAGTTGTCCGCCCGACAAAACACGTCTACCTTAAACTCGATGAACTGCAACCCCAAGAAGAAGCCTGGTTTAACAAATCTGTCACTGAAGGCGCCTGGTCTCGCAACGGTAAAACAATCACGGAATCCTGGCTGAAAGAAGGTCTACAGAAACGTGCTATCACTAGAGATCTATCATGGGGTACACCCGTCCCCGCCGCGGCATACGAAGGCTACGAAAAGAAGGTCCTCTACGTGTGGTTCGATGCATGTATCGGATACGTCTCCATCACGGCGACGTATACCAAAGATTGGGAGAAATGGTGGAAGAACCCGGAAAACGTCAAGTTGTACCAGTTTATGGGGAAAGATAACGTTCCCTTCCATTCCGTCATCTTCCCGTCGTCGCAGCTAGGTACCAAGGATCCATGGACGATGGTGCATCATATCTCCACCACGGAGTATTTACAATATGAGGGCGGCAAGTTTTCGAAATCTAGAAATGTGGGTGTGTTTGGGAATAATGCGCAGGATACGGGTATCCCTCCTGACGTTTGGAGATTCTACCTCCTCGCCTCGAGACCGGAGACCGGAGATTCGCAGTTCAACTGGCGAGATTTCATCCTCAAGAATAACTCTGAGCTGTTGGCTCGATTGGGTAATTTTGTCAACCGGCTGGTGAAGTTTGCCATTGCGAAGTACGAGGGTTTGGTACCAGACTACACCGACTCGGCGAAAGACCCAGCCTTCGACGCCTTCAAAGCGGATATCAACAAGTTGTTGAAAGAGTATGTTGAGGAATTGGAAGCTGTGCACATCCGCAACGGTACAGATCTGCTCATGCACGTCGCGCAGAGGGGCAACCAATTCCTACAGGATAACAAGCTCGATAACGCCACTTTTGCAGCTGAACCCGCCAAGACCGCTGCGGTTGTAGGGTTGGGTTTGAATCTCATCTACCTTCTCTCGGCGCTGTGTTATCCGTACATGCCTGCTACGGCTGAGAGTATCGCACGACAATTGAACGCACCGTTGAGGACGATCCCGGATACTTGGGAATTGGATCTGAAGCCTAGTCATAGGATCGGGAAGGCTGAGTATCTGTTTAGTATGATTGATTTGAAGAAGGAGGATGAGTGGAGAGGGAAATATGGTGGTGATAAGAGTGTTGAAGAGGCGTTGAAGGAGGAAGAGAAGAAGAAGAAGGCGGATAAGAAGAAGCAGAAGAAGGAGGCCATGAAGGCTAAAGCTGGTGAGGCGGTGAAGGATGCTGTTGCGGCTGTTCTGCCTGATGCTGGTAGTAGCAAGTAGTTGAACTTTTTATATTTCTGTATTGTTATGCATCGGATATCCCCTTTTTCATTATCATCATTATTATTCAAAAGAAATGCTTTGCTGTGTATACATCCTTATGATAGACGAAAAATAAAAATTTACACTTTTATTATAGAAAGCTTTTAGTATATATGTATGTATGTACACTGACTAATTCATGAGGATGGAGTGGACTTTTTCTCTATAACCGCTGACGAGCCTTCAACCTCGAATTCATTCGTAGCCTGGGTGACTTTATAAACTCCCTGCTTATCCAAAACACTATCCCGAACTTTCGCCTTCTTTGCTCCCTTACTATTCTTTTTCTCCTCTATTTTCGCTTTCCCATGTTTATACCTCTCCAACTTCCTCTCCGCCGCTCTAGCACGCAGTGTCTTCTCTCCATCCTTACCAATCTTCTCATCCCAGTCTTTATCGCCGATCCATTCTCCTACGGCGACGTTGAGCCAGGATGCTAGTTCATGTGCGGATGGTGAGTCTGAGAGGGATTTTATCTCGCGGATGGTGGAGTTTAGGGAGGGACCGGAGAAGTCTTTGTTTAGAAGACGGATGTGGGATTCTTGGGATTGGAGGAAGGCGACGGAGGGGTCGGGGGAGGTTGTGATGGTAGTTGATAGGATTTTAGCATTTGTGGCGAGGAGTTTTACTTTTCCCTATTCTTATATTAGTGTGCAAGTTATAGTTATGTGAATATGTATATTACTTACATGTTCTGGAATCACTGGCGATAGACCGGGTAGACCGGGTAGCTCAGGTAGCTGTGTCTTGGAGGGTATTTGGAGGAAGAAATTGGGAGTCTGGGTGTAGAGCCACTTGGTGGACTATATCGTATAGATGAAAGATACATCACATGAGAGAGATTGTTCACGTCAGAATAATGCATGGAGGATATCACGAGTTTTCTTCTCGAGGTATTATAGTATGATGGAGCATTGATTGCTTAGTTGATTGAGAATTGCAATACATGATGTATAAAAGATGAGGAAGAATGGGGTTTTTGCTGCGTCCCAGAGATCCTAGGATTACGGTATCGCAGCAACTTGATATCATGAAATATAAACGCCAGAAAAGAAGGAATTGACGAATACTAACCTGCAGCTCCTCCATCCCCTCCCTGATATAATCCCTCCCCTTAATCGTCTCCTCCTCCTCCAGATCCACAACCGAAACCTCATCCTTCCCACCGTCACGAGAATACTGCTTCAAGAAACAAACCTCAATAGCCCTCACCAACTGCTCCGTATCGACCCCGATATTCGCAACAGGGCTCCTCACGCTCTCCACGCCCTTAGACGTCATGAAATCCCGTAGTGGACTGTGCAACAACCGTCCGATATCACTCAACTCGGAGTTCAATAATAGCGTGGCGTGATGGTAGGCTCTATCCTTGATAATCTTATACGCGGACCCGGACACCTTCTTCTCCGACCCATCTTCCGCTTTCAACACGATATCATGTCGAGCGTTGACAGCGGCGTTACTCACGCCCAACCGCTCCAACGCACGGACAATCATATGCGCGTTAGTATCGCGGTCGAACGCCTTCCGCGGCATGATGACGCTCCAGCATAGGTTTCCGAGGTCATGGTATACGGTTCCGCCACCGGAGCGACGCCGGACAAAGTTGACGTGGGAGTAGGGTGGGGAACGGAGGAGGGGGAAGTTGAGTTCGGACCAGGGGTTTTGGTTGCGGCCGATGACAACGCTAGGGGAATTGGTGTAGGTGAAGAGGAGGGTGGAGTCGACGGGAGAGTGGCGGAGGAGGTAGTCTTCGGCGGAGAGGTTGAAGAATGGGTTCGTTGATTTGGAGCGGTAGATGTGTAGTTTGTATGGGGAGTTTCTGAGCAGTTGGATTGGCGTTTTTGGTGGCGGGGTAGGTTCTGCGGAGGATTCTGCTGGTGGTGATGATGGCGACGACGACGAAGAGGAGGAGTAAAGACGGCGGAAGGTGGTGAAGTAGCAGCGACGGAGGAGAAGGAGGTGGCCCCGCCATGGAGACATGGTTTTGGTGGAGGGAGGTTGTCGAGATGGTTGACTTAGCCGGTGAAGTAAGACGACGACGAAAGAAGAAAGCGCCGCTGTCGGCCACGACTAAAACAACAAAACTTCTCCCGAGGAGTCACAACTTCCACTTTTTTTTTTCATCCCATCTTTCCGAACATTAATCTCGAGAATAAGAGTATCACAATCACTGGAATAGAAATAAGAGTATACTTGCTAATCAATTCATCAAAATGTCGACTTTTGGAACTCTCTTTCGAGTCACCACGTACGTTGCACAGCTTCAATTCATTCGTTGATATATACCCCTGCTAACCGCTCCACTGTGACTGTACAGCTACGGTGAATCGCATTGCAAGTCCGTAGGATGCATCGTCGACGGCTGTCCTCCTGGTATGGAGCTCATAGAAGCCGATATCCAACCTCAAATGACTCGTCGACGACCCGGCCAGAGCGCATTGACCACTCCTGTTCGTTGCATCCCACATTCTCGATCCAATCGAAGCCACAAGCTAATTGAATACGACAATTATAGAGAGACGAGAAGGATTTGGTACAAATTCAGTCCGGAACAGAATACGGTGTCACTCTCGGAACACCAATTGGCATGCTCGTCAGAAATGAAGATCAGAGACCGAAAGACTACAGCGAAATGGACATCTATCCTCGCCCCAGTCACGCCGATTGGACCTACCTACAGAAATACGGTGTAAAGGCACGCAGCGGAGGTGGCAGAAGTAGTGCCCGAGAAACAATTGGTGCACTCACCCTTCTACAACATTCTATTGGTAAAATATGCTAACAATGGGATAAAGGACGAGTTGCTGCTGGTGCAATCGCAGAAAAGTACCTCGCTCTAGCACACAACATTGAAATCGTCGCCTTCGTATCCTCCGTCGGCCCAATCCACCTCTTCGACCCCGAATCAACCCCCGCATCCGAGCCAGCATTCCAAAAACTCCTCTCCACAATCACACGTCAACATGTGGACTCCTTCCTCCCTGTCAGATGTCCGGACACCGTCATCGCAGAGAAAATGGCCGATCTGATAGCTCAATACAGAGATAAAAAAGACTCGATAGGCGGAACTGTCACTTGTGTTATCCGCAACGTCCCCGCCGGCCTCGGCGAACCTTGTTTCGACAAGATTGAAGCCAAGCTCGCACACGCCATGCTATCGATACCTGCTACCAAGGGTTTCGAAGTCGGTTCGGGTTTCAAGGGTACTGAAATCCCGGGATCGAAGCATAATGATATGTTTATCCCACATCCTACAGACCCGTTGCAACTCGCTACTGCGACAAATAACTCGGGTGGTATTCAAGGTGGTATCACCAATGGAGAAAGTATCTACTTCAAAGTAGCATTCAAGTCACCTGCGACAATTAGTGTCCCGCAGGAGACGACGAGTTACAGTGGGGAGCCGGGGACGTTGGCGGCGAAGGGAAGACATGATCCGTGTGTGGTGCCGAGGGCTATTCCCATTGTTGAAGCTATGGCGGCGCTGGTCGTTATGGATATGGTTTTGATGCAGCAGAGTCGGGAGGCGAGTCGGGATATGTTGGGAAAGGCGAAGAGGGTGATTCCAGAGCTGAATAAGGAAGAAGAGAAGGTGGCTATGAAGGTTGCAGAGACTGTGCTGGAGGCTCAAGGGCAGTAATTGTGATGTATGTGGCGATTATTCATAAGAAGTGCCCTACAAGCTAATATAATTTTATTACGGAAAATAAACCCGATCTTGGACTTTTTTATTGAAAGAACCATATTGCTTGGGTAGGCTTTAAGGTGGCCAATAATAGAGAGCTATTTGCCATATCACTTGTATTCTCAGTATCAAAATATAACCAGAGGCCTGGTCGTTAGTGTGATCCAAATTTAGTCGCATTGAGCTTCTTTGATTAATTACCTAACGCGACCCAACCTCATAGCGATTTTATGATTAAAATTCCCAATGGCGACCATATTCCTGCGAATGCTGACAGCCTCGGGGAATTTTGGTCGAAATTCATGAGGAATCCAAAGGACATTTTCTCCATCTTGCCGTATCCAACCGCGTGTGTCTTTTCCATAGTATTCGTATTCTAATTTCGCGGGAAGAAGCTTGCGCCAACCTTCGGCACCGATTTCATCAAGCATCCCTTCGGAAATGTCGCGTGGGCTTATCGACATTTGATAATCATCAATTTCGACTCCTTGTTCTAACACAGACAACAGCTCATACTCTGAGACAATAGTAGTCGTCTTTATTAACTTCCAGTCTTTCGTATTCCATAACTCAACTACCAAGCTCTCATGGGGAGTCCTATACTTATTGATGCCCGCTAAAATCAAAACTTTGCCATCTGTGGAGAAATCCCCATAGGTCAATTTTTCGACGTATGAAACAATTTCGGTAGCGAACTTTGGAGGAATGGCATTCATGTCCAAAATTAGAATACTACTGTGATAAACTGTAAAAACTGCAAGGAAGGTCCCATCTGGGGAGAAGGTCGCTTTTCCCAGAAATAGGTTCTGAGGGTGCTTATACCTGAGAAGTACTTCAGTACTCATAGTATCCCAAATTGTTATCTTGCTCGAAAATCGAGATGCCAATAGCTTGTTACTAGGTGAGAGTTTCCCATATTCACTTCTGCAGTCTCCTCGCTGGCCATCCAAATTGTGAAAAAATACCGGGCCTTCCGTTGTCAATCTCCACAATTCGACTGGTTCCTCGAATTCTTCGTGCCCTATTGCAAGTAATTGACAGTCTGCCGAGACATCTATCCAAGAGATATCCGGCTGATACCCGACAATTCTATCGAAGCTGGAATAGTTCGATCGTTCTAAAATCGTTAAGTCCCATATTTTAGCGCCTGTTCGGGGTCCGGTGTATGCCAAAAATCGCCGATCTAGTGAAACAGCTAGGCCCACGAAAGCATCGTTGTCAGGCTCTTGGTCAATTTGCCGGAAAGTCATTGAAGCTAGATTCCATAGAATAATTCGAGACTCATCCATCACCACTAGCAAATCCTTGGAGATGAACTCTGCAATCTCTGGAATCATGTAGGGTTCATCACTTGAATGATTATTCGAAGTCAAAACCTGCTCCATTCGCTTAGACTTAACCTGGTAAATCTTGATATTTGGTTCTGATGTGAAACAATATTCTAAACTCCAATCCTCACAGCAAACAAGGCGTTCACCCTCAGGGGAGAATTTGGCGGACTTAGTAAACCCGGCTCCGAAGACTTGTAAAAGATCCCAAGTTCGAGCATCCCATAATTTAGTTCCCGATTCATATCCTCCAGAAACTAACAGGCTCCCATCTGGCGAAAAGCTTAGGGTTAGGATGAATTTTTTATGTTCCGTAAGAGTTTTTACGAGCCTCCAAGTCGTTGTACACCAGATACATAGGGTTCCATCATCGTGGCCCGATATCAGATATTCATCATTCGGAGAAAATATGATTTGGGTTGCAAAATGTTCGCTGGTATGAATCCTTTGCTCCATGAATCCGGTAGCTATATCCAGAACAAAAACGCCTTCTCTGGACGTGGCTGCAAGATGTGCGCTATCCGACGAGAATGCGAGACTTAAATGGGACGTTCCATGGAACTTTCCTTTGTCTTCAGCTGTAGAAATCTTGCAATTGCATTTTACATCTCCAGATGTAGAATCAAATATATATATATTCTGACGAGTTCTCCCAGCTATATATCTGCCGTTAGGGGAGTATATTAGGCACTCAGGTGTTTCGGTAGCTTCAATTGTTTGTATGCAGCCATTCCAGTCATCAGGCACATTTGGTGGCATCAAAACCCAATCGAGATGTTTTTGATAAAATCTTTGACGAATAAGACTGTTCTTGGGCGAGAAGAGAAGAGCAGACGAATATATTTGTAACGGCATCGTAGCTATTACCTCGTGATTGAAAAGGATAAATCGTCTGAGATCCGATAGAAGATCTGCTACTTGCTCACTCCCCTCAGTCTATCAACAGTTAGAAAGTACAACTATACGTTATCGATAGTCCAGTAAAGACGCAACTCGGAAAGCGGATCAACTTACCGAAAGGATTGATTGAAGATCAATCACCTTGTAAATATCATCATAACTGATATTCAAAAGGCATGTTGCTTCCAACCATCCCAATATGTTTTCCTGGAGAAATAAATGTGCGTCATCGTTATTTTTGAGTCTTTCGCCGCTTTTTACGAGGTGGTGCACCCAATATCCCACCGCATACCTCAGCTCTGGGGGTAAGTAAGTTTGAATAATATCATATGGGATGTCTTTTTTCAATGTCCCGAGCGACTTAAGTTGGCAAATGTTTTTCTCTTTCAGCTCTTTCTTCATGAGATTTATACACCATATCGCTATGTTTTTATGGACTTGGGCTTCGTCTAACCAGAATGGCGAGCGGTCCCTCTCTTTCGTTTCAATGTCAAATAAGAACTCCCGGAATGTAAGATGAAAAATCCTCACAGGAGCGGAGATTTCTTTCGGAACATGTATGACCGAATGAAATCCTTGCAATCGAAAATGAATATCATCCATCGGTTTCTCTATTAGTGGAGAAAGCGAGGGGCAAGATAGAGGTGTCTCTAGGAGAACGATTGTTCCGACAATATCCCTAAACTCAGCCAGAAATTCCGTTTTACCTTCATCGGTTTTGTCATCAAGACGGCCTGCTAAGATTTGGTTGTACGTTTCACGTAGAGACCTTTTAGACCTCACGAGTAGGAGGGGTTTTCGGTTCATTATTCTGACCAGCTGCGCTTTAGGGTCGAGATCTTCATCACCCAAGAATTTACATATAGTAGCAGCGACGATGAACAGGGGAACCGCCATCTGGACAAGTTTTCTAACGTCGGCGTCGTCAGGCCAGTCGGCTGGAAGTGTGCCCGCGCGCCGATGCCCCTCTTTAATTTTGTTGAACTCGTTTTGGACATATATGTATATATCATTGTGAATGTTTCCTTCTGGTATTTCGTGTAAATACTCTTTTCGATAAAAACCATCTACGTCCCGGTTTTCGAAGCCTCGGTCGACAAAATTCTCAGGCCTCCCGGTAAAGAGAACCCTGACCGGTTGGTTCGGAATATCTTTCAATTGCCAAAGCAAACGAATGATTACATTGACTTCGTTTTCATTCTCACACTCATCAAGTGCGTCGATGACCAAGAGAACGCGTTTTAATGGTTTGATTGACAATAAGGATTGAAGTATCAGTCCCTCAAATTGGTTGGTTAGGATTTCTCTGGAAATATCTGATTCCTTATCAATCGTTTGGCTGATGCTTGTTGAGATGCCGGGGAGATGTTGATCATGATGTAGCTGCGCTAGATTTACAGCCAAGGAGGTGAAAAACCTTGAACAATTTGAACGATGTTTCTCTCCCCTCCTGAAGAAGAAGCTGCCTCCTAGAAAAGGTGCATCTGGTAAACGAGACCAATCCCCACCCTTCTTATTTTCATGCTGGAAATTATGGGCTACCGTTCGTGCAACCGTAGATTTCCCTGATCCTGCAGGTCCCGATAGCCAGAACATGTGTTTACTGGTAGAGCTGATCGCCCAATCTTTAATTTTCGTAAGAATATCTTCCCGGGTATTTGGTAAACAAAGGGGTTCGTATTCATCTTTGCCATCATACCAACCGTAATGTGCTCCATCAGCCACTGGAAGATTCAAATTTATCTTCCTAATGATCTCCAACATGATAGTCGACTGGTCAACCAGCATGGCAGTATTCAGGACATCCTGTATCCCGTTTATCCTCGAGAGAATCGTTTCAACTTCTGGTTTAGTCATCGGCCACCGGAGAATCTGCACCAGTTCGGGGGTTATCTTATCCTTTATTTTTACCGCTTTTTCAATTCTTTTACGAATTCTCGTGCCCAAACCCATGTGTGATGATTGAGTGCTCGAGTTAGAAGGCTGGGCTATGGCTGTTATGGCTGTAGGTGTCCCTGGTATTTCAATGCGTAGTTCCAGATTTTCGAGCTCATATCGGCAATCCTTGAGTGTATCACACAGTTTCTTCGAACTGATAAATCTGTTGCTATCCGGACCTTTGAGTAACTTGTCGAGGTCCTCGAGGAGTCCCCCAAGATGTTCTATTTTCTCTTTGAATGTTTTTATTTCTTCTGGTGCGTGTTTAACGCCATTGATGTATTGGGCGCAAATCTTAGCGACCTTGGCCGTCAGATCGACGATTGCTATAACACTTGAGACTCCACCAACGACCTCCATTGTGGAGTGTATTTACTCGTTTTGGATTATAGCTAGAGCCTCTGATACATAGTCCGATAAGTGGCAAGTTCGATCTTAGGAATACCTTCGTTTTGGGGGTCATAGACTTACTAAGTAACTATGAGGGGAGACTGGCTAGCAAATGGCTATACATATGTGTAATTCTCAAGTTGTTTTATTGAAGGTAATTGGTCCAAATTGCAGAAACTATTTAGCATTAGCGCTAAATCGTGTGCCTATATATATCGGCTAACAATTCTCTTCATACGACGAGGAGTCGACCAATACTAAAATCAGGTTTCAAATTCAATTATCTGGAAATAGTGGGCGGGCGTGCGGGGTCAACTATTGCTCGTTCCAAGAAATTGCCCACTTTTTAATCAAATGCTTGGCAAAGTTTTGCAGATGGTAAAAATAAGAAGGTTGAATATTGTTCATCATGTATTGTTTGCCTGGCCGTGCTGTGCCACTTGCAAGCTTTATGAGGCTCAAGTTCCGCAGACTTCGAATATATGCATCACTTTTATAGAAATTCGGTTAAAAAGACTTCGGATACAATTCGGACGTTATACACAGTAATTTCTACAGTCAATGAATCTAGGGAAAAGACTTTAGATAAAGGTTGGCACTTGTATTTATTGAGTCTTTCATATTTATTCCCCAATAAGGAATCGTATAGGAGGAAGTTTATATACAGTTTGTTGCATTTTGTATAAGCAACACAAAGCTCGAATGATTTTGATCTCCAACGAATCCACCCGGATCTGACGAATTCAGATCACGAACAGAATATATTCGATATACAAAAACATACCATAACATCTGATCTCTAAGTCGGAGTACCATTTAACCAAAGAGGCCCTTCTCTTTCAAAATGCTTTCTCTCCTCATCCGTCTTTGCTTCGCCTCTAGTTCTTACCACCCCTCCGTAGTTCGGCGTTACACGCATCGTTCGAGTTCAAGCATTCCAGTTTTTCCAATCAGTCGTAAGGAGGGTTCTGAGAAATGGCTCCCACGACTATCGCACCGAGTACCTCTTTGAGCATGACCAATATCTTGAGTAAACCGACCTGCCCGGACACTCCCAGCAAGCAGCCCGTCGGCTCTAAGAACTCAGGCCCAGGAGCACCGCCGCCTACTCCCAGCAAAATCCCACTACCACCCACTCCAGTATCTCCAATTACTCTAAAAAATCAGTTTTTCGGTGTCTCCAATGAATCGCAGGAACGTCCACCCCTTAAGACCTCTACTACAACTTCATCTTTGGCTGGTATGAGTGCTCAAGGGGCTTCCGCGAGTGGCTATGGCATCAACGCTCAGTCCAACGGCTTTCCGAGTCTCGTATTCCCACCTGCAACCCACCAGGCTTATCACACACGTAATCTACTTCTTCACATATACAGCATGTTCAACGGTGCTCAGGCTGCAATTCATCAACTCGGCGCGAACTGTGAGTTTAACCAGAACCTCATCACATTCCTGTCCGGGCAACTTGTCGAAAAGGACCGTAAGATCCAAACACTCACGGCGTCTGTCAATATGCTTCAAACCGCGATTCAAAGAGCTATGAAGAATAACGAAGAGCTTAAGAAGAACGAGGAAGGTTTACAGGAGGTGATTAAGGGTCTCCAATCATCTAGCGAAAGTGACGCCGAAAGTATCAATAAGGTTCAAAAGGAAAAGGAGGCTGAATTGGTAGCTAAAATTGCGAAGCTCGCCTGTGAGCTCCGCATACAGACCGAGGAGAAGTCAACTTTGGTTACTGAGCACAATAAGAAGCTTGGCGACTTGGAGAACGAAGTCAGTGATCTTAAAGAAAATATTGAGATTCTTGAAGAATCCTTGAGGTATGCCGTCTCTCTCCACTTTGGCGAAGATGGGATGGAAATCGACGTTGAACTTCTCCCCGACTCTGCTCCTGTTCCTGAGCAACAGCGCGACGATCGGGATCGAGCGGAAAAGATGATGAACGGACGTTTGGAAGATGCATCCGCCGAGTCAGATGATAGCCTGATCGATGAAGTCAACGGTGTCAATAGCGACTACATGATATCTACCGATGGTGCTTCTAACGGTGGTTACATCGCAATGGGTCCCAACGGTCGACAGATGTATCTCGATAGCATTATGGAGGAACCCGAGGAAGAGGATAAGGAAGATAAAGACCTGGCGAAAACTATCGCCAAATCTCCATTACCTCCATGCGCGCCACCAGCACAACTGGCACTCGAGCCAGCTACTGTTTGCAATGCGCCAGCTTGTACCCCGGGCCCCCGCAGTATCACTAAGTTGAGGGCTACCGCGAGGCCATTCGTTAATGAGATGGAGTTCCATTACATCAATGACGAAAACACGAAGAATGAGGCCGAAGATTCTACTTTATTTTTGTAGATATCATTCTTCTGTGCATCAACTCCCGTGACATAGCTTCAAACTATCAAGAGTCTTCCAATCCATTGTTTGACTCTTTTAGGTTTATAGGATTATAGGTTCCATTATTGGGCATTCGTTTCAGCTCTTTTCTTTATGGGTTTAATTATATGCCTTACGGATAGGCTAGGAATACGGGTATCATCTTTCTTTGCAATTGTCTGTTTTACACCTTGTGTTTTTTGTCCCGGTTTACCCTTTCATAGAATTCAAGTATTCATGGTTTCATATTTTGAGGACTTATATCTTTCTCTGGAGATGGATACGTCTGTGTACTTGATTATCAACTGTTCTTTTGTTCACGGGGTTAATGTCGACATGACCTGATTACTTGGCATGATTGCTTGCATTCGAATCCCATTTGGGGTTCTCCAAGGTATATTTCAATATCACTCATCTCAAGAATGTAGGGAATATGTGCATATTCTTCCTATTGTTGTGATTACTCATTAAATTAGCGTGGATTCTCAATATTTCAAGAATATTTTTCATGTCTCCATTTCACGGCTAAAATGTATCCTCCGTAGATCAATATTAACAAAAATATATCCGCCGATATCATGATGTAAGTAATAAGGGATGGTGCAGCTCTAGCTTCAAATTCACAGCGTCCGATGGAAAGATCACGATGACACACTAGCGCGGGGAGAAAAGGCTAATCCGGCATATGCTTTGAAAAAGTTGCCAATTATTTTCGAGTAGATTTGAGAAACAATGATAGGGATCGGGCGGTTACCCAAAATGCTTTGCTTACTGTAAAATCCGAAGATCACGGAAATTTCTTTTCAGAAAACCAACGAATTATAATGCCCTGTTGCATTTTCCGATGAGTGTATGCCGCGCGCAGCTGCGCAAACGGGAATGGTGCTCAGTCCTAGTCCTCGTCACGCGACATGGCAAAGATCGGATCGGATATTACAGCAGGAAAGTCGGTGTTAGAAACCCCATCTTTGAAATTTCGACAATTCGAGGTCCTTTTCCTTATCAATCAACGATTATGCAATGACAGAGAGGACCAGGGGTTTGAGAGCGAGAATGTCCGATTCATAAGCTTTTGAGGCTTGAGCCACCTCCTTCCGGATTCCGTCCCCAATATTTTTTGTCAAGTGTCTGAGATCCTTTGAATTTGCCCATGCCCATGCCGTTTGCCGTGCGAGACTAACGACACACTCAACGAACTAGCTCCTACAGCGCAGCCGACCATGAACCCGTGGTGGGCCATAATTAATATTTCGGGCGAATTAATCCACTCTTTGGGGCAAGGACCGCGCCAATTTGTAACGGAACGATTCGGGTTGTCTCTTTGCGAATCCCAACGAAAATTAAACAACAGCAGAAGGTTCACCGACTTTGAAAATCAATCGGAATGAGTTGTGTCTGTGTGTATAATTTTTTACGTTGATATTGGTAATATCGTCCCTCTCTACAGGGATCTCGACTTTCCAATAAAAAACACAAAAATATCATGGTGAAAAAAAATTACGCAGCTTCCTTGTGGTCGGAAAGGTGCGACGGGAACGAAAAAGAATCAACCGGATGGGAAATTTCGGTATCGTTTTGTTTTGTTTTGTTTTTGTAATAGCTTTTTTTTTTTTTTTTTCTTGCTCTTTCGATCTCCACTTCCATGATGATTGCAAGGGATAACCCTTGAAATCGAAGCAAAATTAGTGTATCTTTTTCATGTCATGGGGAGTGTGCACGGCGGGGTAAAAGATACAACAGAGGTTACATCTCCAAGAGGGATATCAAAGTATATCGGTACTTTGCAGGTACGTTTTCTATTTAGACTTTGAATTTAGTCAATGGCAACGGCGGCTTTCCCTGGATTTCAAAAAGACAGAGATCGGTGGGTTTGTTAATCAAAACAATGCTTTTAGTATAATATCATTGCGTCACAGATCATAATACTTTCCCATGCGGATAGGTTTGACGGTACAAAGGAGAACGTAACATCTTTAAACATCTTAGTCTTGAAATGTAGAATAACTTCTGTACGGGGGAATCATTCCAAATAGACTACTTGCCCGATATTAGACCCAGTTCTTCTACGGCTAGGCTTCGGGAAGCTAATGACAGGGAATTGAAGAGATCGTCGACGTCGATGGCATACCCATGATCTCAAAAATGCTTCATAAAATTCAAGCCCATTCGTCTCGAGAAGAGTTCCTCAACATGAATCTGCAAAACATCAAGCGGAAATATAATTCAAAATCTTGATAAAGGTGGCCTCATGATCAATGACAGGTGTAAATATAGGTAATACTAGTAAGCTACTCGTGTTATTTATTGCGTATTTCGACGTAGAGCATTCCGTTCGTGCATGAAAAGGTTGTATTCTTCAGTGTTAGATGTTATATTCTTCAAATTTCAGGGTCAAAGTACTCGTTCTTGACCGGATGAACAATATTCCACACATGTCGAGGTAGCTTTTCGGCAGTAAACATATCACTAGCAGATTGTCAAGAATCGATGCTAATATCCAACTCGGCATCCAACAATATCTCGAGGGTATTCCCGTCTCTGGAGTATCTCATGCACGCCATATGTCTGGAAACATTCTAGCGTTTACTTCGTACATGCAAATTGCAAATGGAACCCGCCCGAGTTGATCAAATCGTAACGAGAAGAAAGAGCAATCAAAGAGGGAGAAGTTAGTGAAAACCCAGCGCGTACTCAAGGAGAGCGGCAGCTATAATCGAGGCCAGTAAAGTCGAGCCGTCTCTCTCGTCGACGGATTTGTACTAGATCCAACAATTCATGCATTTTGGCTCCCTTTAGCACCGCACTCTAAATTTTGCCTGTGTCCAAGATTATCTTGACGTTCGTCGAGTTGCTCCTAATTCTCGTTTTCTTTTCCGAACAGCCGAGATATCGCTGTCCTTGGTCTTTTGCATTCGCTGTCTTGGGACTAGTTTGTGGTCGATGCCTTGGGGGATTATTTCGTGGTGTGGTGTGTGTGTGTGAATTTGTGGTGGTGTGAAGGGGACGCTCGACTCATTAATTATGCGAAGGTACTGGTACACCAAATCAAAGCCGGCCATCTCGTCTTGCTGACCCAGAGGTGTCTGCATTAAGAAGAAGAAATATCTCACTATATTACAAGGGCTAGCAAATATACCGTCCCAATTCCATCTCGATCGTCAGATCTTTCGCAGTTGTAAACCTGGGCCGGTAGTCGGATGACCGAGCTACCGAAATAACCTTAAAAAAGGTCTGTGGAAGATATTTCTCCAGACGTTCAACCAAGTCTTTCACGTGCAAACCTCACAAAACCAAAAAAAAAAGTCGCAGGTTCAATTCTTTCACTATCAAGCCACAGGAAGTATTACCTTATCAAAAGTGTTATTATTATTATGGCGACGATCACTGTCAGAAGGGCCCGCGTGCTCGAGCACCTGTTAAAATGTTTCTGTTTCAAATCGGCACGATCCTTTCCATTATGGCGCAGTGCAAGACAACCTTTTTCTACTGGTTGACATGTCTAATCCGGCTTATCTCGCGCCGCACGAACCGAGAGTTTGATATTGCCGTTAGATAATGGAGTTTGGCAATAAACCTTTTGATATTTGAGGCTCTCTACCGACAGACTCACCTCTGCCGCGAAATTTCAAGAGCGAAAACAAAAGCAAATTAGCAAAATACTATAATTTAAGTATTTTGTGGCGTTGAAGATTTGCTAATCGATTTCCTTTCAAGTGCCGGCATCTTCTTTGAGCCTTTTTTTTCCTTTCCAAAAGGGTCATTGCGGATGTCTTGGCTTGGACCTTAAGGTAGCATGTAGCCACCAAAAAAAAAAAAAGGCTCATGTCATTACATCGATATCAATAACTAAATTTGAATTTACTTATTCTCTGGCGCGCAGATGAGATGCGATGTGTAAGGCATTCCGAGTTTCCCGGGCACACCGGGTGCATATTCAAGATTATCAGCCGTGTCTTCTTTTGAATCGTCGTCTCATATCGTATCACATCACATCATATGTTTTCCCAACCGATGGGAACCTCTCGCTTGAATTCACGCATCATCCATTTGCATGATCCCTCTACGAATATAGTTCTGTGCATATCGTGGGCTTGCAGCTTTCCAAGAAAAATGTGGAGAGGAGGTAACGAGGTTTGCGAGGTTTCCAGGCAAAAAAGAAAGGGTGAATTATCAAATTGTGGGGAAGCTTTAATTAATTTGCCTGATGCAGAACACGAAAATCTGGGGCGGACAACGGACGGGATGGGATCGATTCAGCGAACCACCTTTCCAATACAATTCCCCAAAGCAATAACGTGCGATATTTATTTTCTTCTTCTTCCTTTTTTGCAGCTTCTTGATGGATGAATGTTACAAAATTGTAAAGAAATTGCTTATCATATTCATCTCCAAAAATAAACAAACCCGTCCGCGGCGTCCGAGGTGGGTATCATTTGCGGAGCACACGGCTGGGAAGTTAGCTAGTTAGCAGGAAAGAGGAGAGGAAAGAGGGCTGCGGACCGCGTTTCGACGTAGCCATCGAGAGGACCCTGTCTTCCCGTCCGTCTGATATCTCAGACACTGTGGAAAAGACGCACCACTCAGCTCGCAAAAAGATGGAGCATATTCTCCATAATTTGGTGGAGATCCGGAAAGCAGTGGAGCGGCTGGCGGAGATAATGCAGCTCGACGGTAAGCCAAAACGAAAAAGCAGGAGCTTTGGCGTCTTTTCTTCGTGTCCTGGAACGTAACTCGTCATATCAGATATCAAAGTTACACCTTCCTGACGCCGCAAATATATTGTCTATCAAAAAGACTTCGTATCAGAACGAGGTTGGCGAATCTTGGACCGACTGTGCATACGCGGACCTCGCGAATCGTTGTTGACTATTCGAGCCTGCTGGATCTCGCTGATATCTGTGGATCGGAACATTTTCACAATCATCGTAGAGGGGCTGCTTGATTCAGGATACGGGCTTGTCTGCTATTTTCCAACATCATCGTTGAATTTCGTATTCTTGGCTTCGATAAATCTGGCAGCTCCTGACGGCGCAAATCAAACCAAAATGCACAGACTAACGCATTCCGAGGAGGCGCGTCTGAAAGAGCAGAAGAAACGAGCGAGCGAGATATTGAATGATGGTTTCTAATCCGCTTAAAGAAGGTGGTCCTTTTTCTCCTTCGTCCCCGCTCTCTCAAGCCCCCAGATTTCTTTAGGTAACAGAATTGTCGAGAACCTCCCCTTTTTTCTTTTTGTTGAAAAGGGTCTGGGTTACATCCTTGAACCTTACATTTGTGGTATCTCATGCACATCATGGGACGGGAAGACGCGAGCGAATGAATTGAAGCAAAGCAAACATTAAGATCGAACAGAAATAATCAACCTCTTATCTTTTCAATTCCAGCTTTATCAAAGCTCATACTTTTAGGATTTCTAATATTCAAGATTTTCAAAAATGATAACCCCTTTAAATTTCAAAAATTACTATGCCGCGATGCTCAAACTCAACCGTCACCCTCGTTTGTGAACGCTGCATGAAAGGGAACAGAAGGATAGGGTTAAAGCTTCCCGTTTCGGCGCCCCATTTGGTTCGTTTTTCGTATGTCCTTGCTTCCGGACCCGCTCGCTCGCTCAGTCCACCCTGCATTTGTCTCTCCGAAAGTAACAGCTCGGACGCTGGAAGAACCACAGGCACTCGTTGCCCGCGTTTGGGGGGCTTTTAGTAGTAATTTCGAGCTTATCTCGCAGCTGAAGCTGAACGAGAGGGAGGGAGCTAACTAATATAGAATGATTGGAAAAGAGCAGCATGTTCAATTGCGCATACTCTTTCCCTTTGGAGTCTTCTTTCCACATGGGAAGTTAATATTGGACAACCTCGTTCTCAATATACCAAGTTTAGCTAGCTAGCTTAAGGGATGTATGGTAGATACTGCATGGTGAATTCGCAAGCTATTTGCCTATGTTTCTTTACTTTTTTCTGCTTCCAACAACGGTTTTAGGCATGCTGCAGACAGACGAACATTGAAAGAAACTGGGTTAGTGATTGGAGGGGAAGAGGGAGCGTTTTCGATCCGATTCGTTGAAGGCAAGCCTGGATATGCAGCAGGCGTCTTTCAAGCCCTGTCTACCTTTACTTTTTCTTTTCGTTTTCTCCAACTTCTCAACACAGACTCAGGTTAAGGAACGGAATATTTTTCGTTGGCGATTTTCGTGGCGGTCCGTCTTGACAGGATGAAGCTAGTAAGGCTTTAATTGAAGATTGGGATACTCGCATTGACTAGGGTTTGACTAGAAGGGAAAAAAAACAAAGTAAGATATCTAAGAACGCCTAGCTATACCGTAATGATTAGAAATAGGGAACGGTATTGGGACTATCGGTTCAATTGACGGTTCTTTAACTGAAACTTCCTCTAAAGGACTACATTGTACATATACTTCGTTACCATATTTTGGATCATGAATTATATTCAGCTAGTTATCGCTTAGAGTAATCTTAAACGAAAGGTCTTAAAATAAACTATCAGAACGAAGCTAAGCTGAAAACCCCGTAGCGACGACCATTTCAGCTTTAACGAGCAAAATCGATACTTGTATATTGACAATGCAATGATTCCTAAAACCAAGAACATCATAATAACGAGATTCCCCTCGATCGGGCACCCGATGCAAGTAACACACCCCTTGAGACTCGCATATCCTAGGGAATCTTAAAGCCCAACAATTATAGAAGAAAAAAAAAAACGCTTCTCAGGAGCCCATCGGCGTGGCGTGGCGACCCCGAAGTGGCGGTTAACGGAACGGTTTGTATATCTGCGACATTAATATTAATATATTCATTATAACTTGAGTATTATAGGGAGACGTTGTAAAGTATAATACATGAGTTCCTGGGCGATAGCCCCTTCGGAGCGGTAGAGTAACATACATAGTCGTACGTCGTCTATAACATGATCTACGGATCCCCAATGACCTGGTGTCGAAACGTAGGGATAAACAATAGTTTGATATCGATACATTGTCTACCAAGACACAATGTAGACGCTAGCTCGAAGCACTTGATATTCAAAAACCGACGAGTTCCTTTCGAAAACAAGAAGAGCCCGTCGCTGAACGTTCTTTTCATAGCTTCAAAACAGCTTAGTATACTAAAAAGGTTCAATATGCACCTCCACGGTAGTACCTGTGGGGTTTAGAATGCCCCACCTGTGCATACACCGCACCCCACAATTCCCTACATCTCTCCGCAAAAGATAGGCACCTATGCGTCTACCACTCCTCCAACGAGAGAGTTCACTTTAGTAAAAACAGCGCTATTAGTTGAGAGCTCACCGTTTTCTTTTCTAACGAGGGTCTAGAGAACTAAAGAATGAAGTGGATAGAGGTAGGGAAGGGGTGGAAATCTGGGGTTTGGTCGGTCGCTTGGGGTATTCCCTTTTTCAGGCCTAGCTAGCTAGCTGGTTCCGCTGCACTTCATTTCACCTCGACCTGCGAGTTCGCTGCTCGCGCTAGCCGTCGTGGCAGATTTTCGACCATAAAAGAGTTAAAATTCCCGCAGAATGTGGAGAAGACACGGTTGTACAAAATTTGAAATAACAGAATAGGGTATATAAAAACGGAGGCAAAAAAGAAAGATCCACTAATTTCCATAGAAAAATTAGGAGTTTATTCTAGGGTTGCTACTGGTAGGTTTAATTCAAAACAGGCACAGGCCGTGGACGATGGGTGATTTGCGAAACATGTGTATGTAGGTCTGTATGTAGGTATGTGCGTCGGGTTGACCCAGCCAACGTGCAGTTCGTCGCGAAAGTAATGTACCGCCTGGCGCTGTCCGGCACGGTACTCTCGTCAAACGGAAGGCTCCGGCGGTACATTACATTACCTTACATTACAGAAATATACGTCCAAATTCGTCTATCCAAGACCTGATAAATTTAAATCCCTCATACAAAGACGACTTGGGAAATCGAAAAAGGGTAATGAGAGAGAGACAGAGCAAGCGAAAGGGTAATAATAATACAAAACCTACGTTCAACGAACGGACGGGCTGAGTGAAGGCTGATTGAGGATGGTAGATGTGGTTGTAGCGGGTGGTGTTGAGCGTTCAAGGGTGCTCAAAATGTGATAGAACTTTTTTTCTCAACTTTTTTTTCCTCATATCTATATATTTTTTTTGGTTGTGTCAAAGGTAAGTAAGGGAAAAAGGGAGAAATAAAAAGCTTGGTCGATATCGTGGAGAAATTGGATGCAGGGAAACGGAAAGGGAAGGGGTGTGTGGGCGTGGGTTTGTCGGCGGGCCTGGGGGAGGATGGGTGGTTGACAGGGCCGGGGTAGGGGTGGTGCACACATGCATGTGGAGCAAGCTAACCAAACGGTTCGAAAAAGAAGCAGAGGAAAAATAACGGTGGATCTGTCGAATATATAATATTTGATATGAAAAAAGGGACGGGAAAGTCGTGCTGCGTGAGGAACGGAAGAAGATGGGACGAGGAGAGGGAGGGTTATTCCTTGCCATGTCTTGCTGCCGGCCTGATGATATCGATGAATCATAGAAGGGAATATCGTGACTTTGTCATTTGTTTAGGTTCATTTTGGGGTACGAATATACGAGAGCCCTGATATTGTATTCTTGAGATATGTTTGATTTGTATTATAGCTCTGGCTCCGATCATATAATAATATAGCTGACTCCGGTTACCGAACACGGATGACGGCTCACGGATGAATATATCTGACGTATATTGGATTAATCGATAACGAACGAGAATACAAAAAAAAAAAAAAAAACATGAGAGAGCATGAAATGTCGTATGATTGTTTTTCCAATAAACCCAGCTGGCCAGCCCGCGATCAACAACCGGTTCATTTTACGTACTTGCCTTTGCATATTCTCCGACGATGATATTAATTTCTTTTCCATTTTCTTGCTAGTTAGCTATGGCAGCTCCTCGGTAATCCTCGCTACACCGGCAACTGTCACTCGCCAGCTAGCGCCAGTTGTCTGAATTCCAGAATCCCCAAACTCGAACACTCGACGCGAAGCTGGTCGAACCTCAACGGATCGAGCTCCCTCCATCTACGATGGCAAAAGGGTAAAGCGTCGGGAATCTTGCATGGAATATTTGTTCAAAAGGGTTTGTACAGCAGCTAGCTCTATTACTAACGAGAAGAATATTCGAATGTTCGAACATGTGAAGGCAGAGCTAGCTAAAGAATATTGGCATGTTGGCAGAAGACCCTGCAATTCTACCACCGGTAGACTTCTAACTGGGGGACCACTTTTGCTGCCGGGCGGCGGCGGTGGCGGGGCGCTGGGGAAAGAAGATCAAGAAACATGCATTTGAGTGCGTTGATGCTGCGAGGAGAGTGTAGAGATTACTTGAGAGTATATATCTGCAAGTTGATATTGAAAAAAACTCAAATTCAAGCCACAAGTAATCAAATATCCCAACGATCTGTCTAAATTTGCTGGGTAATTACCGCTCGAAAGTTCTGTTACAGATAGCTATATAGCTTCGTGAAGCATAGTTCTCAAAACACAGTAATACAAAAGTGGTCTCTCTTTTTTTCTTTGATCGGCCGGTAACGGAATATTTCAAAGCTATTCCGCGGGTGAAGCATCAAAGCTGCAGGATACGTTTCAGAAAACCCAACAATTTGGATAAGGATAAGGCCGGTATTTTCGATCATGACATGTCAGAATCAAGCCAATCCCAATCATCGCGCGGAAACAAAATCTTTTTTTTTTTTTTTTGTTTCCTGCTTGGGGGATCGGAAGGTTGATTGATATCGCATTCCTATATGAATGTCAAAATGTCTATCGAGGGGGTCTGTGGTTTTGTTTGATGGGCAGCAGCTCAATTTGATGACAAGGGTGGAATATTCGAATTTGGGCGTACCCACAGCGTAGCTTCGACGAACTGGCCTGCTCCTTGTCTCCCATCCCCAGCGACGCCTTCGGATCTTGGTTTGGGGAGGGAAGGGGAGTCTGAGCGCAAGCACAAAGAAGCAGCAAGCAGCAGCAGAAGAAAAAAAAAAGTTAGTTGGAGAATTAATTAAGTCTCAGACCCGCCTCATCCGCCATGAGTAAAGATGTTGCGCCATAATGAGTGGTTCACGTTCAGGACTTGATAGCTTAGTGGAAAGTTCGCAGATAAGTAATGACGGAAAGTGGTTAACTGATTAATTAAGCTTGCGATACTGATAAGATATATAATAAGAGTGGTTTTGAAACTTTCAAACGTATGCATGTCGTGCACTGACGTACGCTCGACAGAATGGCGATATCAAGGAATCAGATATTATACCTCTTGACGCTTTTATTCTGCAGAGAACAATAACCAGGGAAAAAAAAAGAAGAAGAAAGAGCGAGAAAAATTTTCGATGGATCTTCTCGTTCGATGCTCGTCCGAGGCAGAGAACGATTGGCATGGATGGAATTTCATCGGCCTCCGATATTTCGTTCGCTTGGGTTCCTTCACTCAACTGTGATTCGTGAGGAATCAACGCTATCACTAACAAGGGATAGTTTAAAATCTTCAACCAATTCTCTGGGACGCCAAAAAATTCCTCGAGATAGGTGTTTCTTTTTGACATGTTCCGGTGGAGTAAAAATACACGAGCGATACAAGTGGAACGGCCTAGTGGACGTACTTTGGCCAGACGTTTGGGGTGAATTTTGCCAGAAACTAAAATTGGTCTGGACGGGGTAGGCAAAGGTGTCGATCAAGAGGTCCCTTGGCCTGCAGGTCTTCAGGCCTGGGCGGGCCATGCATGCACCCACACACCGCCTGGCTTGTGCGAGGAGGTAAGAGTAATGTAATGTCTGTGGAGGGAGGAGGACCTGAACCTGACCTGACCTGACTTGACATGACCTGCCCCTCCCCGCAAAACCTCGAAAGTCGGGGAGCAGATCTTGCTTGCTTGACGGGTGGGAAGGACGGATGGTTGGGAGGAATGATGCACACACCTTCTTTCTCCGAAATTAACAAAAACTCGAAAGAAAAAAAAAAAAAAAAAAAAATGCAGATGCAACTGCAACTGCAAATGCATATGTCTGGAGGATCATTCATATGCGATGGAGATGATGCTGGGTAAATTGAATACATCTCGAACATCATGGTTGTCTTCGTCTTCGTCTTCGTCGTCTGCGTCGGGTCGGCAAACCTGCGACAAAGGGTCCGATTTGAACCCGACGGTTTGTTTCGTTATCAAAGCTGTTGGTAATAAATAATATCATTAGCAATACTTTGACAACGATAGATAATAATTTTAGTGGTTTGTCCTTTTGGAATGGGTTGACCTTTAGATCTTTCCATTTTTTTGTGGTCGAGCCCGAGGGAAACAGAGAAGAGAGCGAGTGAGCGAGGGAGAAGGCAAGCCAGCCAATGATGCTGGGCCCCGGTGCATGCCACCCCCCTGCCCATGACGATACTCGGTTCAAGACCAGGGCCAGGGAACGCAAGGGAAGGGAAAAGGCCATGGCATGGCACCTCGAACCTTTTTCGACAAACGGCCCTTGCTTCTCATTCCTTTCTTTTTTTCACTTTCTTCTCTCTTTCTCATTTCTTCTGCGTACTTTTTGTTGGGGGTTTCTCTTTGCAAGGTCTAGAATAGCTGGATAAACATCGACAGGAAGAAACATGGAGCTAACAGAAGCAACTGGCAATCATACGACAGGAAAAAAAGGGTGAGAGGAATCGATTCAATGTGAATGTTTGGGAGTGAACGAACGGGAGAGAAATATTAATGATATTCGGGTTAGCCACAGACCCAAGACCCGACCAAGACAAGGCTTTCGGCTGAGCTCTCTCCAAAATCTCAGACGAACCGAACGCGAAATAATTAGGTCTTCTTCTTATTCGTTTCTTTTCTTTTTCCCGAGCCAAAGAGACAGGACACACACAGAGAGAGATATTCACTTCGCTAGCGTGCCTTCTGTTCTCTTTTTTTATCATCTCGTTACGTTACATGTACATGTCCATTTTTGCCTATCTCTCTTTTCCATATCGTGAGGTCCAAGTACCGGTACATCCATACATCCAATAGAATACTCTTACGATCGAAACCCCTGCCCTGTTATTCTTTCTCTCCCCGGTGGGTTATGCTTGGGGAATATCCAGTTGTGGGCAGAATAGATGGACGGATGATATGATGCAGACGACTCGACATGACAGATCTTTTAGCCTTCGAATTCCGAACAAGGCCATGGAATATAATATATCAAGTTGAAAAGAAACAAAAAAAAAAAAAAAACTGAAAATGAGAAGAAAAAATTATATTACGGGACGACCACAATTACATTACCTGACCTTGACCCATCCAGCTATCCAAAAGGGTGGGTGTGGTTCATGATCGTAATATAAGTCCTAGCGAGACCACCACCACCATTTTATTGCACCCAAAAACACCAAGAAAAAGAGCGGCCAGCCTATCGCGGCTTCTCTTTTGCCATCACCACCCGCTTCTTCTATTTCCTCTTCTTCTTTTGAATTCGACTACTTTTTTCGTATTTTACTTTTTTTGGACGATAGGGTGTGCTACCGTGCTAACAGAGTATACTAGTAGACCGACAGTGAGTACATGCATGAGATACAATAATATCTCATGCTCACCCCTCACCCCTTCCCTTACATTTTCTTTTCTTCTTGCTGCTGCACCCATCTTTTTCGATTTCTTGATCGTCTGTATTCAACGAGAGGCTATCGTTTTTATCTCCGGGACATTTTATTGGCCGCCTGACTTCCCTTTCCCCAGAGTTTTTATTTTTTTTTCTATCTGGCTGTTTTCCCCTTCCCTTCTATTTTTTCTACCCTCCCTCCCCTTCAGTAGTTCCTTTTTTTATATGCTTTTTGCTGGGTTCGACACGAAAAGAAAAAAAGAGACATAGTCGTCATAGCCTTTTTTCCTGTTAAGAACCACGGACCATACAAATACGAGAATCGACCCCAATAGTTTGGAGCAAGCAAGCAGCAAACCTATACCAGCAAAAGAGGCACTTTTTTTCTTTTATCTTTCTTTTATTTCACTACCTGAACAGAACCTTTTTTTTATGTGCCGTAATATACAGATTAGGTATTCTGATATTTTAAGAAGATATATAATACAAGGACAGCGGCAATACGGTTGAATATTACTACTACCTTTTTCTCCTATCGATATCAAATAATAATAGTAATCACTATTCTCCAGACGGCTCAAAAGGTATACTATCATTTTTCTCTATTCTTCATGCTCTTCTCTTGTTCATTTCGTTCGGTCGAGATCGATTTTTGAATCAATCAAACGAGAGGAAGAACCCAACCGAACCGACGGACGAAGAATTTGAACCCCAGAAGAACTCCCTCCTTCCCATCCCTTCGCTCTGTGGTTCTCAACGTGAGACCCGATAGAGTTTAAAAAAAGTCGGAGGCCCGAAGTGAGCACCGACTTCATTCCGAATTGCCACATTCCGTTTTATCTTGTTCATCTTCTCGTTCATCTGCTGGGCGCTGTGGTTGAACCGGGCCAGTTGGTTCTCAAACTGACGAGCGAACGACCGACCGAGCGACCGAAGAGTGAACGGGCCAACCAAACGGGGTTCTTCCTTCTTGTCGCTTCCTGTCCTGTCCGCTCCATTCGTTCACCCTCTTTTCCTTGCCTGCCCGTCCGCCGTCCGCCGTCTGGTTTTTTCCCCCAACAATTAATTAGCCGTTCCCTGTCAACCTCACTCACATTTCCAAAACCACCTCCAATCCGATTCCAATTCTCAATCGCAGTCAGAGCCAGAGAAAACTATACATATATTAGTTGGCAGTTTTAGTAATAGAAAACATTAATTAGCAGCGAGGAATAGCAGCATTATCAGCAGCCGATTCGAAACACCCTCCGACGACTCTCAATCCTACCGCTCCTCTTCGATCCGACGAAGCATCTTATCAATCAACCATCACGGGCACACGACCCAGGTGCGACGTAGGACGACCCTCTCTGCGAAACCTCCCTCGCTCTCTCCATCACATTCTCGCGATTCAATCTTCTGGATACCCATACCATATCGTATCGTATCATATTCGTATCATATCATTGCCTTGCAGCCTCTCCTCTCCTTCCCGCCCGCCTTATCAAAGCATATATCTGCAGCCTGCCATCCAGCGTTTGAGCCTCGAACTCTCGTTTCCCTTTCCTTTTTCTTTCTTTTTTTTCCCTCTCATTTTACTTTTTTTTTTGGGTTACTCTTTTGGTCCCCGCCAATTTTCTTCCCTTCCGTCAAACAACCAGTTCCCGGAAGAACCACCAATCAACCAACCAAACCGGCCAGAAGCTGTGAAGGAGGATCAAGATACGAAGAAGCTACCAGCTCAGCCCTTCTGAAGCTCGTGCTCCGTTCCGAATACCCTTTCCCCCTCTCTCAAACACTGTGACCGTATCAATCAATTCGCGTAACACAATTCGAATTCGTAATCCCGACAGGCAGACGACAACGACGACGTTCTAGAAAAACGGAAAGCCGCTGTGTTGATTTCATCGGAACTACCACGACATCATATACATAATCCGCGCCGGAGAGACCATATAGTTCAATTCTACCAAAGGGAGAATCCTCCTGCACACGACCTTGAATAGACAGCCCTCGGTTCCGGTACCTTTGACTTTTTTTGTTTTTTTTGTTGGGCACCTTGCATACATCCTGCTACGAGGTAAGGGTCCCGGAATATCCCTCCTTCCACTCGATCTGTGAATCGAGCCGGCTTAAAACTGACGAGAACGCTCTCAATGACTGACTGAATGGTTCTAGATATCTCTCCCTCAATCCTTCTACTCCTGTCTTCGTTAGACCGACGTATTCTTATTCTCCCCATTCCGAGGTATGTTACACAATCAATGTTTGCTCTTCTCCCAAGCATACTTCACAGACTCAATACACTGGGTTCGGGACCGGTTTCCGGCTGAGGAATTCCAAACTGATGAGCAATAACTAACATGTTACTTTTTCTTCACGTTCCTTCTGTCCATAGCTAGCTAGTAGCTATTTCTACCGAGTCATCATCGTCGTCATTGCCGTCCGTCCTCGTTGTTCGAGCTTGAGTCTGAGTCTGTTGGAGCTGGACGAACGATAATAACCTCACCTACGACCATCGACAGATTACACATATAATGCCAATTAAACACAAGCCGTAACTTTTCTCCCATCCTGGACACTCTCCGAACTCTCTCCCCTATCGAGAAGATATAGAGGAAAGGGAAGGAAGACACCATGGCGGAACACAGCACTCATCATCATCAGCGAGCTAGCAGTGGAGGTGCCGGGACGCCAGTCTCGGGTCGTGGCCATTCCCGGCATCCCAGCAGCTCAGGCCAATCGTCATCTACCAACTCTGATGACTTACATATAACCACCGCCCATTCGCGATCCGAACCCATCACACGCCGACCCTCGAACGCCCAAGTCTGGGTACCCGTCCATCCATCCACCCCTTCGGAATCCACACCCACCTCTCCCGTAGACCTCCACGTTAAAACCTACCAAGGTGCCAGCACCGCTCTCTACTCGCCGGCTACAACCGCTCTTTCGTCTCCAGGAGGGCAAAGACAGTTGTTCTCCCAATCTCCCTTCCTCCACCCTGCTCACCGACAACCCGTCAAGGAAACGCACCTCCTGGACGTGGATTTCGATCCGATATCCGGTCGCAAGTCGATAAACTCCTACGAGGTCATCAACGAAATCGGCCGAGGCGTTCACGGTAAGGTGAAACTCGGTCGGAATCTTGAAAATGGTGAGTTCGTCGCCATCAAAATTGTTGAGCGCAACTCGCGGCCCAGGTTGGGAAAACCTGGTCAGAAGAAAGGAAGCCAGGAAGAGAAGGTCAAGCGCGAGATTGCCATCTTGAAGAAATGTCGACACGACAATGTTGTCAGGTTGATGGAGGTTATCGACGATCCGAATAGCAAGAAGGTTTACCTCGTGCTTGAATTTGTCGAGCTCGGCGAAGTCAAATGGAGACGCCCAGGTGATGAGAATATCGCCCAGAAGGAAGCTCTCCGTCTCGAGAAACTTCGCGCCCTCGCCCTCGGTACGCCGGACGCTCGGGAGGAGGAGCAGCGCAAAGAACGACAACTTCGACGCTATATCGCAAAGCAACAACAAGCCGCAAAGAAGTCCCGCGAAGATCGTAAGAAACAACAGGAACAGTTCACCGCTACCGAGCACATGTGGTCTCTCGAATTTGGAGGTGATACTGAAGAATCTCTCTCCGATGAAGAGAACGCTATCGAGAGCTTTACCGACGAATCCCATGACGATGAGACGCCGAGCGCTATCCATGAGTCTTCCGATGTCAACCACTTTACCCAAGACTTGTCCAACGCTGCTCGCAACTACTCGCTATCTACGATCGCTACTAATACTAGTGATTCGTATGATTCTGACTTGATGTATGTTCCAGCGTTGACTATCTCTTCGACAAGGCAAATATTCAGAGATACCGTGCTCGGCTTGGAATATCTTCACTATCAGGGTATCATCCATCGCGACATCAAGCCGGCGAATCTTCTGTGGAATAAGGACCACCATGTCAAGATCTCGGACTTTGGCGTTAGCTATCTCGGCCAGGGCATGGACGAAGAGGGCAACATTGCGTTGGATCAAACCGACATCGAGCTGGCAAAGACTGTCGGAACGCCAGCCTTCTTCGCACCTGAGCTTTGTTACAGCGATATATCGAAGCCTCGTCCTCAGATCACTGAAGCTATCGATGTCTGGGCCCTTGGTGTCACACTCTACTGTCTCATCTTCGCTCGTTGTCCCTTCATGGCAAACGGTGAATACGAACTCTACAACATCATTGAAACGCAAGAACTCTTCGTTCCCAACACCCGCCTCCGTCCGGATTCCGACACTCCGTCCGGCTCCCGACCGAGTACTCGTCGGTCGGCTTCCCGTCGGAAGAGTCTCAACCTCAAGCTTTCCGATGTCCCCGAAGACGAACCATCCAACACGCATGAACCGATCTCCCCGGAACTTAAAGACTTACTGAAGAGATTGCTGACCAAGGATCCTGCTAAGCGCATCACCCTTCCTGAAGTAAAGCGACACCCGTGGGTCCTACAAGGCCTCGAAGATCCAATCGGCTGGATCGAAGAAAGTGATCCAAGACGCGCACGCCCTGTCGAGATCTCTAGAGAAGATGTCGATCACGCTGTCGTGCCCGCAACGGTTCTGGGCCGTGTTAGGCACAGCATCCGGAAAGCCGTTGGTGGTATCGTCACTGCTGTTGGCTTGCGACGACGAGCTCATAGTGCCGTCATGATGCCAACGACCAGTCCCATGATCTCCGGTTCACCCCCTGAACTACGAGGGTTGGACGGAGCTGACGAGGTACCGGAGATGCTTCGTGAACGAGATAGCCAAGCCCAGAAGGCCTTGAAACGTGAAAAGAATCTGGCGCCTCCGCAACCACCTTCGAATCTACGTCGTGCCACATCTGTCACCACTGCGAACAAGGAGTTTAGAAACTCCCTTGTCACCGGTTTACTACCCGCATCAAGTGGTTCCAAAGTACCCGCCCCAACTCCTATCGCTGAAGCACCCGTGGCTCAGTTTGAGAACGCTGAGGCGCACCACAGCCGTCGTGGCCATCCCGGTGCTACATTCTCGTCACGGTCAGCCATAGGAAGGCTTCTCCGTGCTTCGAAAAGCAGAGACATGCACCGAGACTTTCGAGCCACCGAGACCAGAGCAACGGAAACATGTTCGGAGCCAGGTGATACGGACATTGCTTGGAAGCAGGTTGCGGAAAGGGAAAAAAAGTTCGACCCAAAAGACAAGCTCCAGCATCAGCAAAATTTTGGTTCCGTCAGAGGCTGGAGCGGCGTGATTCGTCGGGGAAGTAGACAATCCTGCGACTCCATCATGCGTCTTGCGGCCGGATTCTCGGATGGTAGATCTTCTCGCTCTGCGAGCCCGATGCCTAGCATGCCATCCTCGCCGGCTGAAGATCCAAAGCCCGTCTTCCCACCTACTCCCAGCAAGAGATCACTCTTCTCTCCGATCTCAGATACGGAGGACAAAATATCGCGGAATGTTTCACCAATCAGTGCAAAGTCTGCCGATGGAGCCATTGGAAAGTGTCCACCTAGCCCTGATGATATCCCATACATGGATGTCCTCGCCAACCGTTCAAATCGAGGTGAAGTCTTCAGCGGCGACGACAGCAGCTTTTCAAACACCACCACCAAGGTCATCAACACGAGTAGCAGTCTCAAGTGGCAATCAAACTTCTCTCCACGATCTCGTCCAGCGGATCTCGATCGGGATCAAATCTCTCCGGGAACTTCCGTCAAATCACCAACACTATCACCAAGAACACGATCTCCTCGTCCGCGACACCAACACACCCGTTCCTTTCACTTTCCGACACCTTCAGCTGGGATTCCGGAACGATCGGCCTTGACGTCATCCAGCAGCGAAGAGCACTTTGGCACCTCTAGCCTTAGCAATTCTACGAGTTTCCCAAGCGTGCTGTCTGCCTCTTCATCCCTTTCCACGGATGATCACTGGTCTTCCAACTCACTCTCACCCAAGATGCGTCTCAACAGCGCTGATCGCCTGAGTACCTTGCCTACGTGCATGCCAATGAAGCCGACTTACGCACACATCAAACCGCAAGCCACCAAAGCAGTCCAATCAACCGCACCACCAATGGAATTCCTCAACACGATGGAGCCCGCCACGTATCCCCCTTCTGATGACTTTGCCGGTGACGGAGCGGTGGCTGATATTGAAGACGCGGATGACGGAGATGAAGACGACGAAGAGGATGAGGGGTTCTTTATCGATTTCAAAAAGAAGGAGGTCCGCAGCAATAGTCTTGCCGGGACGCGTCCGCAACTGACGGTGGCCGATCAGGTTGCCAATCGCCGAAAATCGTTCGTTCCCTAATCCGGCACCTTTCATCCCGGTTTTCTCAACCAAATCCGGACATTCACCAAATTCTTCAACAATACCTTTTGTACAACATGACCTCAATTAGCCTTTTTTTCCTTTTTTCTTCCTTCTCCCCCTTGTTGGGGTTTAGTGCATATATGGCGGGGTTGCCTCTATTCTCTTATCCTTCTCTCTATTTTGCTTTCTTTTTTACTCCAGCGAGTTTTCAGTGATGGCATGACTTGGTTATCTTTTTCTCTTTTACTTTTTTATTACTTATGGGGCGAATTGATTTATCTCAATAGGAGTCTTTTATGTTTTTGTCATCATGGGCGTTCTTGGATGAGACTTTTTCACTTTCTGTTTACCCATTTTTTAGCTGTTTAGCAAGTGTATTATCCTATCCTGCTGTCTTGTCCATCCGTCCTCCATGACACTGTTCTGTTTTTTATTACTACGTTTAGCCTTCCCTTCTGTTTTTAGTTTTTATTTTTTATTTTTTTTTCACCCTGTTTTTCTGATCTGATCGATATAGAGGGTGCTTTGTTTTCTTTTATTTCTCATTTCGTTTGTGCAGTTCAGTTACAAGACTGCATCTTTTTTACTGTTTGTTGAAACTAGCAGAACGGAAGGAACAGAACTATATTTGGAGGAGATGGAAAGGGTAGATGTATACCAGGAATCTACTCGGGATGAATAGGATGAAATACTTTTATGTATCTTTTTTTTGTGGTTATGTTTTTTGGGGAGGGATAATGTATATAGTTTATTTTTTAGTTAGGGTGGGGATTGAGGGGATGAGAATGGATGATTTGATGAAACCAATACCCGCTTCTTTTTTTATAGGTTCGATATATGTGAATAGGTGATTGTGTGATTGATTGGGTTTGGTTAAGAGGGGTTCTGGTGGGTTTAGTCTTTGGGGTTTGGTTTTTGGGGGTGGAGGGGTATAGGTAGAAGTAAGGAGGGATTGATGATGGGATGAAAGGGGTGGGTGCACGGCTAGATCTAAGGTCAGCTGGTAGATTTGAGCGGGAAGATGGAGAAGAATGAAGAGCGGGATGGAGTGGGTGGATGAGGGGTAGAGCTGATGAGGGAGGTTCCGGTGAGGGGTTGGGTGTCGGACTGATATCATGCGCGAGATTATGAGGTTTCTGTGTATAATACTAGAGTGTATTTATAATAAAAAGTATCAGTGGCTCACTGCGAGATACTTAGTGGATGTTTGTATGAAAGATGTAGACTTGGGAATCAACTTTGGTGTATATTTACTGGTATCGGCCGGCGTCGTATATTTCAATATTTCGAAACGCTACCGCTCTCACAAGCAGAACTGACCCTTCGTAGCCACCTTTTCCCTTATTTTCCCCTCTCGCATCTTCCATCCAATGTTTCCCCTCATCTGATTGAAAAGAATACCGGCTCTTCAACGAATGATGCTCCCAAACTGCCACGCTAACTGTTTCCGTCGATTTTCCTGAAAGGGCTTCCCTCTCAAGATGGCTGAAGCATCATTCACTCACACCAAGAAGCCAAGCTACAACTAAAAAAGTCTAGATTTGCATATTTCCCGTTTAGCTCACTACTTCTCCCGTTCCTGGTTCCTTACAGTAGTGTGTCTTTGTGCTGGATGGCAAATTTGGATGAAATGTATGTGCGTGCGTACCTGCATCCTCTACCTCCTCTTTTCGTTACCTCCGCGCTGGTAACTAGCTGACCTCACAGGTTTCAGCACTGCCACCGTATTTTATGGTAAACTCGAGTGATTTTAGGTTCCAGATCAAGCCAAGTTATAGATGGATTAACGCCATTACCGATCCCAGCGATCAGTTTAATAACTGAGTATCCAAAACAATTCACGACGACGCCGCCTACTAAACGAGCAGCTAGGTTTTGTGCCTGGGACCTGCGTTTTCCCTGATTCTCATAAACTAACGAACGATCAAAATTCGAATTCTCCTGACTTTGTCCGGCTGGCTGGTTGCCATGTTTCCCATGAATTCGTCTCCGCCCGCTCACCACGCAGTACATTTTCATACGAATGTAGTATGCTAGCGGGCTTAGAGAAGGGGGGAAAGAAACCCCAAGCCGGAGCGTTCCCTTTCGGCTAGCTTTGGGAGGAAATGTATTCCAAAATGTGACGTTTTCGGAACGTAGAATGGGGAATCGAATGTTGCATTCTCGGGCCAGAACGTTTGATGGATAATATCATGGCCGCCGTGTGTGTGTTGTCCCGGCATGTTGACTGAAACTGAAATGGTAACTGTAATGCCGTTGACTTGTAAAGGGGGGAGAAGTGAATGGATAATACTATGACGACGGAGGTTGAAGATCTTTCTTCTTTCTTCTCTCCTTTCTTTTCTCTCCTTTCTCATATATTTCATTTTGTCGACTGAAATTAAAGTATTTTCGAAAGCTATAGAAACCGACAGTAACGACAGAATCCAACAAGACGATGTGTTGTCTGCGCAACTGGTATTGGTCTCCATGAAGACGAGCGAAAGAATTGATATATCGAAGACGAGATAATTCTATATCATATTATACGTACATCATACTCTGGAATCGAATGTATCATCTTTGAGGGAGGATTTTGAAAGTCATTTGTTTATCACAATCGTTTATAGTATGTTCACCTTTATAGAGTTGCATTCAGCGTTTCCCAACATGCTTTCGTGCTGTCTTTTCTGATATTTTCTTGGATTCTTTGGTATAGGTTTCTCTCACTCTTTCAAAATATCTTCAGCTGTTATTCATCTTTCTCTCTTTGATATTTGCTAGAAGAAGCTGCGGGCATATAGTTTTATTTTACTGGCATCATGGGTCGACGACCGCCTCTACAAACTACGCTCTCGATATCTATACTACCACTCCTCCTCCACACCAGAATAACAACAGCGGCTACCCCTCCTCCGTCGATATCCTCCACAGCATCAAGTCACCCTGTTCCAGCCGCCATATTCCAAACTTGGACGACAGCTGGAAACCCGCTTCTCCACGTCCAACCTGCGTTTCATCACAAAAACACTACCTCATCCCTCGTAAACTTCAGGTCCATATTCTTAGCAGACCCGGATTCGAATTCCGGGATAATAGACCAAAACTTCCTCTCCGACTCGTTTACACAAAATATCGATGGCGTGCAGCTACCCAACTTTGAACTCCCCGGTTCCAGCAGTTTACTATTATTCGCTAGAGATGGGAGGATCGGTGGAACAGGATGGAACGGAACGAGCGATAGCGGAGAGGTATGGGGTATGACATTTCCACCCGATTGTGGTGCGTTACGTGATAATGCGACATTATCCGATTATAAACTATGGAAGGGCGGGGTGGGACTGAAGAGCTGGGAAGAGGCAGGGTTGGAGATGAGGAGGGATAATGTCAGTTTATGGTATCCGACGGGACGATACCTCGGTCGAGGGTTCTCTGTCCGTACAGGCATAAATGCAAACGACGGTGGGGTTTCAACGGTGGGAAATGGAGGGGAGAGGTTGTATTCTTTCGGGGGCCTGTGTTTGGGTGGGAAGGAGTATATTGGTAACGGCCGGAACGACAGTTTCGCGGCCGATGTCTGGAAGTTCGAGAATACAACTGCCCTTACTACTGCCACTACGACAAAGGTGAACAATACGAGAAGTGGAAATGCGGTGGATGTCAGTATTGCTATTTCGAAGAATGCGCCAATTCCTGAAGCTGGATTTTCAATGACACCGTTGACGGTTATCAACTCTTCTGCTACTTCGGCGGGGGGGAATGAAACTGTCGATGTATCCGGTTCGTTGGAAGGTATGCTTATCCTAGGGGGTTATACTTCCCAGAACCGCTTCGTGGGACTGGGTCAATTGGCGGTATATTCTCTCCAAAAGGAAGCGTGGAGCTTTGTACCTGCGACATTCAATCATGTTAATATCACGGCGAGAGCGGGACATTCAGCTGTGCTGGACGAACGGGGGGAGAAGATCATCTTGTTCGGCGGGTGGGTTGGCAATATCACACACGCTGCTAGTCCTGCTATGCTCTCGCTTTCGGTGGGGGGTATGGATAACGGTGGATGGGAATGGGATACTTTAAACACGACGGAGGAGTTTCCAGGTGTCGGGCCTGGGAATATGTCTCTATGGGGACACGCTGCGACGTTACTCGAAGGGAATGTCATGCTTATTACTTCTGGGTTTGAGGTTGGGGGATTGAACAACGGGGAGGGGCAGACAGTTAATGAGAAGACGTTTCTGTTGAACCTCACGACTAGTACCTGGATGAAAAGTTACAAGTATCCGATGGACTATCTCAGCACCACCGCGATCGAGGAGGGGAAGGGTAAGACTCGAAGAGACGTGGGGATATTGGCTGGTGTATTTGGGGGTGTTCTCTTTCTGGTGCTCGTCCTCGCTGGACTCTTCTGCTACGCCAGGCGCCAGGAAGAGTACGCCGATTTACCTAACGAAACCATGTCTTCGAGAGAGGGGGACAAATTCCACTCTCTTGATCTTGAGTACGGGAAGGATGTAGTCGTGCCAGATGGTTTAACGCCGTTTTCAGTCCCGAGAAGGAATACAGACGATAACACACGAGCTGCCTACGCTTACGGCATATCCTCACCTGGAAGTCCAGAATTACCACCCCGTCCGCCCGCTCCTCTCAGAACGAACGCTCACAGAAGCCAGCCTTCACACGTGGATATGGACCAGGTGACAAGGATGCAAGAAGCGCAGGAACAACGGGAAAATATGTTTCAACAATCCGCGCTGGAAAAGAGACGAAGTCTGAGGAGCGAGATGGAAGAATGGGTGATGGAATGGGCTGATGCTGATGCCGCAGCTCACTCCGCTGATGTTAAAAAGCGGATGAGACAGGAGAGCAGCGTGGATCCCAGAGTCAGGAAGGAATCCACAACATTGGGCAACGGTGACCGGTATCTCAAACCCGGGAGGAAAATGTCAACAGTGGCAGAGGTTTCTGAGGAGGCTGGTGGTAGATGCATCACCAGTTCGTCACAGTACTCGGACGGCCAGGTGAGCACGCTCAATACTTCAGAGTTTGTTTACGATACCCCCGCTGAAGAGGTGCCCTACCCTGTGCCTCCGATGCTCTTATCCACCGCACAAGCTTACGGTGAACAGTCACCCCGTAACCCCAGGGTTCTCGTTGGGCCGAAAGGTGTGACGGCGCCTCTACCAAAAAAGATGGCGCAGGAATTCCCAGTTCCTACATTGATCCCTAGGGATTCGTTAGTATCCAGCCATCTAGAGCATTACTCCTTCGGCAGCACCTACCCACTCCTCCAACAACAGAATATAAACGAAGAAGACGAATATGATGAATGGATTGATGTGACAGGGAGGACGAGAGAGAATAGTGTGGCTACTAACTATAGAAAGGACAGTTTTGCAACTGACTATATGCGCAAGGGCTCTAACTTTTTCACGATACCCTTGAAGACATTCGAGCAGACGAGAACCTTTAAGAAGAACAAACCAATCGAGGAGAGAATTAGAGAGGAGATGTACCATCCCGGCCCCGCGAGGTCAGACGACGAGTGCAGGTTATCCTCAATTATGGATTATTATGCCGACTCGATGTGTCCGACTCCTATACCGGAGGGTACTGAGCCAGACGATCAGAGTGAACATGCGTCACTAGTGAATGGAGGAGGAGTTCAGACGTCGACTTATGAGGGTGAGAGAGCGGTGTTGGGAGAAAAGGCCAAGATGGTAGTTGTGACGAACCATACCGTCGAAGAACCTATTACCATAAGCCCCATACGAACTCAACAGGACAGTCCCAAACAGCAACCGCAAAGTAATAGAGAATCGGTGGTGGCACCTCTACTCTCGGAAACTCTAGCAGCGCAAGGGCAGTCGCAAGAGAGAGCGGGAAGAAGCAACACTCGATCACAGGTGAGCACGAGATCTCGTATTCCGTCGCTCGGGTCGTCGATAAAGAGGAGAGCGGCAGCTATGGCGGCAACATTGTCACCTAACAGCAACAGCCAATCTAGTGAGAAACGGTCCACCTCTTTGGGAAGAAAGAGCGTGCTCCACCGACGTCCGCAGACGGCAAAGATGCCGGCGTTGCAGATTTCAAGCGTACCGGAAAGTACGCCCCGACCGCACAAGGCGGAAATTATGAATGTCAACGATCGGGCTACGGATATTCTCTTCACGAGGGGATTCGAAGATGATGCGGATTCTGCGGCGGGGATAAACGATAAGATTGTGCAGTTGGTGTATACTGCACCGAAGGGTAAGTTACGAGTTGTGAATCCCAGTCCCAGACGGGTAAGCAGCAGTGGAACAGATGGAAGTTTGGGCTTGTTTCAACAGATGCACGCGCAGAGACGGGTTAGCAGTTCTGGGAGTTATCCGGTGATTACGAATGGGGAGGGGATATTGAGATTAGGTTCAGCAGCGCAGAGGAGGTTTGGGGAGTTGGATTAAAAGAACACGATTAGATTTTGATATTGTGGGTAATCTTTATTGGTTTTTCTTTTGTAATTGCATTGATTGGGTTTAATAATGGTCGGTTTACACTTTGGGATTTTTATACAGTTCTGGCATATTTACGAGCGATGTTATGTATTATTGATTTATGTATATAGACGATTCTGCTTATCCACCTTTGCTGGGCATAGTGATATACACACATATAATATACCTAATGATTCTCTATATCATAGTGTGGTTGGTTCTCTTCTTACCAATAACTGATATGTTTAGTTATCGACTTTGTGGTATTTTGTGTGTTGTGGTTTGATTGGGAACCCAGAGCTCACCTTGTTGATATCGTCGGATGCAATATACAAGACCGGCGGGTGAGCAAGTTCCTGCGGCAAACAGCTCAACCCCGCTGCGACGAGGGTTCGTTTGAATGTGGAACGGCCAACCTGGAGCTTCCCTCGATGTTGTAGCTGTAGTACAATCCCAGCGCACAGCAGGAAAGCAGTTGCCAAATGCGTCGTGCGATATCTTGTGCATGCGGTGCGAGCTAATTTGTCAGCGAATGAAAAGGTCGGGCGTAAGAGAGGGGAGTTCGGCCTTTCCGTCCCGGTGGATGGTGTCATTGAACACGGTTTTTGTATTACATTTTAGTACACAGCCAGGCATTTCTATCTGAGCGACTTTTGCTTATAAAGCTCGCCCTATAGTATATAAGATCTCTTTTATCTTCGCGAGAATACAAGGAGATCGATTCCATATCTTCTGCCTTTCAAACGTCAGCTCCAACACACGTGCACACCGCAATATAAGCTCCTCGTATTTCAACCCGCCGACTGGATACGTCTACAAACAAGCTCCGCTCGCTATATATATATTACCGCCCGCCATGTCCAAAGAGTACGGATTCGAAGCCGAAATGTCGTGCAGTGGCTGTTCCGGGGCCATCGAGAAAGTTCTGAGCAGATGGAAGGAGAGACAACACAACTGTACGTCTGCACCACCGTTCATATCTAACCCGATTCAATGCTACGATATAGTTCTAATGTTAATTTTATTTTTATAGTCCTCGAATACGCTACTGACCTGACCACGAAAACGGTCACGGTTACCGCGCCTGAGAGTCTTTCGGCTAAGGATATTCATGATAAGATCGACAACGTCAAGAATGTTTCCTCGGCGTGGGAGGTCTTAGCTGACGGCACGAAGAAATATTATCAATTTAAGCCTGGGCAGATCGGTGAACCATATCTAGAATGAGAGATTACTCTAGCAACTCGGCATTGAGCGTTATTCTTTTTCTTTGGCGGAGTTTAGGTTCTTTTCATACAAACTAGCAGGCGCGCTCTTTTTCTTTAGCAGTTTGAAATGAAAATCATATACAAACCAGCTTTCTTCAATCATCAATATATAATTAGTCTTTTTGTGATAGTATGATAACGAAGAAAGGATGATGGTCTCGTGGTTATGAAATCCGTAGCATGACTACCTGGAGTGAGGTGGGATATCTGTGCGCCGCGAGTGATGACTTTGCCTGATCGGCTCGATGCTTCCATGCAAGTGACGCATATCCGAATCATACCTTGACCAACTTCTCTCTTTTTTTCTTTTACTTTGTCACTTCCATATCGTGAATATTTTTATATGTTTCAATCTCGGGTGCCCTATATCCATTCTTATCGATATAATTCCTCTTCAATGATGTACCCAGCAACACTCTCACAAACATCTGCCTTCCACGCTTCAGTATCCTCTTTAACCCCCTTCCTAACACTAGTACTGCTTATAGTAGCTATTTCCTCGTCCCCTACAGAATCTTGAGTATCCAGCCTTTCTGAAACCCGAGGGTCCACAGTTTTGAAGAACTGGGTTTGCGTCCCAGTGTTTCCGTAATCTGAACCAAGACGACCGAAGACTGCTATTCTATTATTATGAGAGAGGAGGGTGTCGTATACTGGGGTTAGGGTGTGGGTTGGAGGATAGTATTTTGTATCCAGTAGTCTATACCATAGTGCTTGTCAATCAGTATACATATCGATGTTATTGGGGTTAAGTGAGATCGAGGATGTATAACCTGATTAAAGTATCATATCCTAATATCCAAACTTGTTGGGTCGAGTCTTGTGGATATACTTCACTAGCGCCCAAATCTGCGCTTTTATCGATAAACCGTGCGTGAGGTGTGATTGCTACATTCACCCGCGGTGGTGTAATACTATCGGTGAAGGTATCTCTGATATCTTGAGCAAGAAGACACATCATTGCGAGACGATGTTCGTAGGACGCTGGGACGGGTTGTTTATCCGCATTGGCGGTAGCAAGAAGGAGTAGTATTTCCACTGAACCTTCCTCCACATCTTCTGTTTGAGAGTTCACGGAATTGGATTGTAGACTATCATGATATGTTGAGAAAGTTTTGAGCGCTAGGTGCATGTGTGCTTTTGTCGGCGGGTTATACTAAATTTCTTTCCTCCGTGATGTTATGAATTTTTACTTTAACTAGACTTTTATAAATGAACGATTATACTGTGTTGGAACTTAAGTGTAGACATACGCTAGAATCCAATATGCACATAGTCCGTTTACTTTTCGGAGCTACATTGCTGGTGTCTCTTGCCGGGAAAGACTTGATGAGAGTGAATTTTGGAGATGGAGACTCCGCTAGAGCTGTAACAGCTTCACGAAATGTGGGTAGGAGTCGGCGGATGGTGGCGATCCGGTTCATTGTTGGTTGTGAGTAAAGAGGCTCAGTCGATGCCATAGTTGATACGCCTTGATCAGAGGGATACCTAGAAACATATCCTGGGAAGGTCCAGAGTTCCCACTAAAATCCCTTATAAGTGCCACAAGCAGCCTCACCATAAGAACCAACATTTCAGCTAAACAACGCAGTATTAAATGCGTATGAATGGAAGAATATAAGCATAGTAAATTATACCAAGTTCTATTTCACAAAACTGAAGCAATCTAAGGGATTGGTTTGCTTAAATATATACATTGTTATTACATTTGCGTAGTTTGATCGAATCACATAAATTCAAATTCGAAAACCCGTGCCTCACTTCTGCTTCGGGCATGTGCTCTTAGCATAAGTCCAGCCTAATAGACGATTTGCTACATCGCTAACATAGCAAGGGGTTGCACCGTTCCCGTCGCTCAGGTTACCTGTCGGTGCTATGCTACCAGAGTTATAGGCTCTGAAAGCCATATAATAATTGCCATATTGATTCAGCAGCTGAACCAAACCTTTTCCAGAGGCAGTGCCCATTGTACCATCGATGATCATTTGCCGGATGGTATTCGGGTCACCTGGATTAAATGCTGTGCCGCTGTGGGATTGCATTAACCCACTATTAGAAACGCCGTTGTTTGTGGTAGGAGCGTAAAGGCAGCCTCCAGACTGAATATAGAATATTAGTAAACCGGCCTCAATATAAAATATCTAGCAATTTCATGCTAAGACAGGAATTGGAGACTAAATTCGTTCATTCGTCTTACCTCCTGCATGATCATAGCAAGAATAGCTCGGTGATCTACTAGTGAAAGACTAGCAACCTCTTGGATGTATGTTTTAATAAGGTTGACTTGAAGGTCGCTATTATTGGGACCCCATTTGTTCCAGCCACAGCTCTGTTTCATGAGAGGCGCATTCGCGTTAAACATTGCATCGAAAGATATCCACCTTTGCGGGTCTGGGAAGCTTTGAGGTCCGCCAGAATAATATGTATACGAATCCGCCGCATATCCAACACCATCATTCGTGTTAATATTGGTGTGAGCCATATTGTTGAGAACTTTCATCCCCACACCATAGGTTCCAAGCACCTGTCGCTTTCCATATTGGCTACGGCCTTTTGCTGTATCTTGTTGAAGCGGGTGCCCCTCGCAGCTACATAATAACAAGAGGCTAGTGAGGAGAAATTTGAAAGAAAACTAATGCGCAGTGAGTATAAACCCTAGGAGGATATGTTGGAACTTATAATCACGTACCATGAATATGATTTATCCGTCGTTAGAAATATTTGAAGAAATGACTAGAGAGAAGATATACGCTTTCGCTCTGTATCTAGTAGATAAATTAAAAGAAGTTCAAAAGAGTTTGTGTGCGAAAGTTCAGAAATAAAAGCGAAGAAATATCAAGTGAAAATCAGGTAGGGTCCATGGTGGAGCTAGCGCTTGCTATAAATTATGGTAACAGTAGGCGGTCCGTATCTGGACGGAAATTGGAGTAGTAAGCACCATTTCACCCGTACATATACAGTAATAGGTTTTAGATATGTTAAATTTGTGAGGGTTACATATGAAGACTTGTCCGACTTGTAGATGCCATGTATGGATGCTATTTTGGTTGTCTCCTTTGAAAATTGTCGAGAGAGATTAGGAAATGGGTGAATTTACCCGTGAGCACCACACTAGTAAACCTTAGGTTTCTAGGCTTTCCTGGCAATTAGTCGTCATGTCCGCCGCTTCTAATACTACAAATTTACTAGTCCTAGCGTGCGCTTGATGCAAGGTCAAAAATCGCGATGAGGCTCACGAGTAAGCAGATTTCCCAGTCCAGATGCCAAGCTAATACTCTTCTCCCAAATGCATATACCGATTTGCAGGCCCACACATATGTACATATATGCACACTTGTAGAGATCGTAATTATTCCGAACTGAATCTGCTCACATGTGTGGTTTTATTTCAGTTTATTTCAGTTTATAAGGCTAAAAAGTTTTCAAGTCTTCCGGCTTGAACCTAATCTCCAAGAAAGAAAAATTTCTTTTTTTTGACAAAGGAGACGAGCCTAGAAGCTTGAAGAGGGTTGCGATATCCGAACGGCTGGAGAAGCTTGATTCGAAGCACCCATCCTACAGTGAACCCCATAAAAGTCGGTAACAAGAATGCTAACCTCGAGTCGCATTTACGGTAAATCCCGACGAGCGCTTCCTAATTCCGTAATTGTAGGAAATGAATTGCTTATGCTTATATCTACTTAGTGTGTAAAGTAATGTAGCGTTCCTTCAACGCTAGTCCTATCCCGACTAGACTCGAAATTGCTTCCAAATTTCCAAAAGCTTCAAGCTTATAATTATATGTCGGTGAACAACGCAACATTACATAGCAAAATAACACACAAAACAACATATTTTTGGCCAGTAAGATTAAAAGAGGATCTCGAGTTTCTGGGTACGAATGCATGCAGGACAACCATGGCGATTACCCCGCTCTTAGATTTTAGGATTAATATATACAAATCGATATCGAAAGCGTCTTGAAATATACACTACCTTAAAAATAAAGTCTTCCATTTTTAATACCTTTTTATATAGTTTTATTAGACTGTTTTCATTCCATTTTGTCCTCCCTCAGCCTATACTAATTGAAGGGGAAAAAAAAGCAAAACAAAGAAAAAAAAACATGGATGGGCTTTCAGCTACCAGCTCAGTGATTGCGGTGATCCAAATATCTGTTTCTATCGCCAAAATCTGCGCACAGTATATAAAAGAGGTCAAGAATGCTAAGAAAGACATTGAAGAAGTTAAAAAAAGAGCCGAGGCGCTACTTAAATTATTTATTCATGTTCAAAGCCTTCTCGACGGTCCTAAGAGGGAGAAGCTCCGCACCTCGAAAGAGCTGGACAGGGCACTTAGCGATTGTAAGGAAGAACTTGAAGAACTGCGGAATAAATTGGAGAATCAGTTCGCGAACCAGGCTACTCAACAACAGAAGCGGCGAAACAAACTGTTGAGTAAAGTGGGAATCGCTACAGTTGACTTCAAATGGCCTTTCTCAAAATCCGAGGTGGATGGGATTGTTGCCCGACTAGACAAATTTCAAACCCTCATTGACAGCGCGCTCCAAATCGACCAAATTCACATAATACTCAGCATAGAGCAAGAAGCGAACCTAGAAAGGCTTCCGGTATCTGGTGGGGCGATATTTAACTCTTTTGAAGATGAACAAGAACCCGAATGCCTTCCTGAAACAAGGGTGGAACTTCTAGATGTGATCAAGGAATGGATAGTGACGGCGGAACCTAATCTAAAATCACCTAAAGATCGCTCAAAGCCAATATTCTGGCTATGTGGCATGGCTGGAACTGGGAAATCTACCGTAGCTCGAACGGTGGCTAGACTGCTGCGCGACAACGCCCAACTGGGAGCAAGCTTCTTTTTCAAAAGAGGCAAGGCGCATCGTGGTGACGCTTCAAGACTCATCAGCACTATTGCTATGGACCTTAGGCGGCACATACCACAGCTTGGTCCAAAAATTAGTGACGCCGTCGAGCGAGATCCTAGTATACACTTAAAAGCTCTAAGTGAGCAATTCGACAAGCTCATATTCAAACCTCTCTCACAGATAGATTCAACAGCCGTACCTAGCCCAACGGTGATAGTAATCGATGCACTCGATGAGTGCGATGGAGAAGGAGTCGCGAGAAATATTATTATGCTTTTGGAGCGGCTTCAAGATGTTGATTTGGATTTGCGCATCTTTGTCACAAGTCGGCCGGAAACACCAATTAAACTTGGATTCAAGGAACTTGCCGATAGCACACAGAATGTCGCACTCCACGATATCCAACTGGATACGATCAAACATGATATATCGGTTTTCATACGGCATAAGATGGTCGAAATCCGAAATGATCGCGGATTTTCCGAAACATGGCCCGGGGACGGCACTATTGAGACCCTGACTGAAATAATGGTGCCCTTGTTCATCTCTGCAGCGACAGCATGCCGTTTTATTGCGGACCCGAAATTCTCAGCCAAACGCCGTCTCGATGCTATCCTCAAGCTGAAGAACGTAAGCTTTGCGTCAAAGTTGGCGAAAACTTATCTCCCAATCTTTGAGCATTTGTTGGAGGATACAGATGAGATGGAAAAGGAAGAGCTAGCCGCCGAATTCCAGAAAATCATTGGTACACTTGTATTACTTGAATCCCCGCTCTGTCTAAAATCTCTTTCTCGATTCATTGATCATCCTGAGGATGAGATCCAGCGTATCTTGGATTTACTTCAATCCGTTATTAACGCACCAGAGGATCCTAACTTTCCAATCCAAACATTTCATCTTTCTTTCCGCGACTTCCTCCTTGATAGCTCGAATAAAAAACAGTGGTTTTGGCTGGACAAAGATCTAATTCACAAACAAATAGTTAAGTACTGTATCCGACGTCTATCGAAATCTCTCAAGGAGAACATCTGTAATCTTAGATATCCCGGTGCAATGTGCTCTGATCTTAGTGATGAAGTTGAGCTGAACATCACCCCGGAAGTTCAGTATGCTTGTCAATATTGGATCCCTCACCTCGAGCGGTGCGTGAATAGCATCAGCGAAGAAGATAAGAGGCAAATATATTCATTCCTAAAAGAGCACCTATTGCACTGGCTCGAAGTTATGAACCTCCTTGGAGTGGGATTTCAAACAATACATTTAATCGTGCAGTTGGAGCTAGTCGTACAAGTATGTTCGCTAGAGTTACATTGATGTTGTAGATAATCCAAATTGCTAACTTGAGTAATTGCAGACCTCTGGAGGAATCATAGGAAACGAATTTTTGAAGTTCCTAAATGATGCAAAGCGATTTGTACAGATGAATCAGCATATCGCTAGCAAAGCTCCGTTACAATTGTATTCTTCTGCCCTCATATTTGCACCTGAGAGCAGTCTAGTCAGGAATGCCTTTTGGCATAAAGTACCAAAATGGATAACAAGACCACCAAAAGTCCAAAACCATTGGAGCCCGCTAATCCAAACTCTAGAAGCCCATAAATCTATACGTTCAATAACCTTTTCACCAGATGGTAAATACTTGGTTTCTGGATTAGATGATGCGACCATCCTACTATGGGATGCAAACTCGGGCGTAATTTTGCAAAATTTTAACGGCCATACCGACAGTGTGTTCTCTGTAGCATTCTCGATAGATGGCAAAAGGCTAGCTTCCGGATCAGTTGATGGCACGATAAAGCTCTGGGATACAAATTCGGGTAGTCTGTTGCGCACCATCATAGCCGCCGATCATGTTATACCTTCAGTTAGCTTTTCGCCTGATGGCACAACAGTTGCCTCAGCGTCATCTAACAGCAGCGTTAAACTGTGGGACGCAATTTCAGGCGATTTATTGCAAACGCTGAGCCATGAGATCGATCCAAGATCAAGAAATGCAAAATTCGCGGCTAACGTCCGAAACAACTCTGTTGCGTTCTCCCCAAATGGTAAAAAGTTAGCATCAAATTTAGGCAGAACCTTGAACCTATGGGAATTAGTCCCAATCAGTCTATTGCATACCGACACTCAACCAGATTGCATTTCGCTTATAAGATTCTCTCCAGACAGCAGAATTCTCGTCGGCGCTGTGAGAAGAAAAATAAAAATATGGGATGCAGAGTCGTGCGTTTTCCTCCACGATCTCTACGACACATCAGGGCTTGATGTCTACTCGCCAGATTTCTCGCCAGATGGCCGCTATTTGGCATTTTCTGTTGGGAAAACCATTAGTATATTGGATATAGAGTCTAAAAAAGTGCTTCAGACATTTGAAGAAAGAGGAGCTCTCTGGCAGGAGGTGGCATTCTCGCCGAATGAGGGTAGGCTAGCACTAGCTTCAAGTCGTAAGGGTGCCGTTAGGATCTGGGAGCCTACAGCTCTCAGTGAGGGTGGTCTATCACCGGGATTAGAGAATAGTAAGGATGAATTGGCGTGGTTAACCTTCTCGCCAAATGGTCAGTTCCTAGTTACTAAAGTTGGGCAAGAGAATATAGATATCTGGGATGTGGCCTCTGGCGCACTGATACAAAAGGCTGAACAGGGCGGGTACGTAACAAAATTTGAGTTCTCGCCGGATGGGACGCGGTTAGCATCGGTAGATAGCAATGGGAGAGTCTGCTTGTGGAACGTAGAGAACTCATGGGCGTTGGTTAATGTGCTCAAACTCAAGGGTTATGGCATTCGCGAAGACACAGCCTTTTCTTCAAATCCATGGCTGTTAGCGGATTGTGCCCCTCTAGGTCCTTGGGAGGCAGTTTACATTTGGGACTTAGCGAACGGATCACTAATGCGGGAGATAGCGATCTCTGAATCTGATGGCAATAGTGTGAGATCTATAGCACTATCTGCGGATGGCAAGCTATTGGCCACAGCCTTGTCAAAGAGAATCAGATTGTGGGATGTCGCCTCTGGACTGCCAAGAGGAACAACTGACTACGTTTGCCGCGGAGAAATCTCATTCTCCCCAGACTGCCAACAACTAGCATTTCAATCAGTTGACCAAGGAGTTCATATCTGGAATATAACATCTGGAATAATTCTTTCACTCGGGTTTGTAAGCCCCGGTGACTCCATAAATGCCTGGGCATTCCCAACGGATAGCGAACTCATAGCTGCAGGTTCGAAGGAGAAACTATTTCTGTGGGACCGGGGTTCCTCCGCAGAAATAGGGTCGATTTCGTTTGATTGTATTGAGCGTCTTGACTTCTCACGGGTCGAGGATTGCGTTGAAACCGAATTTGGCAGAGTTAACCTACAAGATTTTGGGGTTGCTTCAGAAGACCCACATAAGTCTAAACCCTCCATATATTTTATGAATCCTTGGATCAAATGCAACGGCTTCAGTTTTCTTTGGATTCCTCCCGATTACCGACAGTCCGTCATGTACGGAAATACGTTGGCGGTTTCAAATCTCGAAGGAGGCATGTCATTCCTCGAAATATCTGATCCCTTCGGCCAGAAAGATAAGGTCGCCCCATGATAGCCTTTTCTATGAATACAATCGTATCAGGAAATCTATCCTAGAGCGACTGCTCGCTCAACTGAATTGGAAGTGTCCAACTAGAGTACATTTAAAAGCATGGCAAGAAACTGGGCTACAAGCCTGTTTTACTTTTTTTCAAGAATGCAAAATACATCTATATCTTTGAAAATTCAATGAAATTTGCTATTCATATCTGTACCAAAGATTAGAGATTTCAATATATATCTCTAAAAATCCAATCAGCATAGTGCAAGTCTAAGATACCGTAAACCATTTCCTAGTCTAGTCCATCTTCAGTATCTCCCTCGAAGTCGAAGAGGACACGCTGACCTAAAACATAAGCCAGATCAGTTGAGCTAAATACGCAAAGTACCTTACTTTAATAAATGAATTGACGAAAAGAAGAAGAAATTCAAAATAATCCATACTCTACTAGGTTTATTTACAAATATTTGGCTGCGTAGTTGTCAATAACGAGAGTGATTGTGTTGGGCGTGTTACATTTTCCTGGGAGGCTATTACCTAAACGCCGGATGTTTGGTCTGTTACCATATATATGCATATATACCGGACTGTAATATGTTCTCATGGATTTAGAATGTAAAGTTACCACCGCTAGTCTCCGTGTGTACCCATACATGATAATGATATCGATCGATCGCGGGCAAAAATGCTTAGTCGCAGAGATCTCGGGGAACTCGGGCAATCGAAGAGCGAGGGACTGCCTGCAATATTGTCTTGGCGCACGAATTATGCACGTTCCTGACATTGCTTCTCCGAGGTTAGGAGTGTGTATTTTTCAGATCATTTAAAGCTCTCATTTGCCTAGTTATAGGTCCCACGTTTTACTAGGGTTCGCTCAAAGATCTTCTTCCTTCATATTCTTTAAAATGGGGGAGTTGGGATCCTTCTTATAATTTATTCTGTCGTTTCGTTATTACCCACTATTTGAGCTTTCAAGGGAGCTTGGGACGAGGCCTCAGCGCAACCAGCTTAAGAGCTCGATTCCATTAAGCCTGTCTAGACAACATCTCAAAGGCAGGGCCCGGTCCGTTGTGTTCTTCACGATGGAGCGCATGGAGCAGTTCAAGCTTCTCTGCTCTCACTACCTCTTCTCTCCCGATCCCGCAATCTATAGAGCTCATGTCACACTATTCCACTTCTTTCCTCTCATATGTATCCTTCAATCAATCATCATAACGCCCATGGGCAAGACTTCCATAAAAAGCATCCTAAACTTACCTGGTACGTACATTATACATTCTACAAGCATGCATATAAAGCATATAGCTAATTGGGTAATACTATAATATAAAATAGGAAAACTAAGCTGGATTCTAATGGAACTTGTCTCCCCCACCTCCTTCCTGCTCACCTTCTTCCTCAACACCCCCTCCCCTATAGCTACACTAAACGCCCTCCCCACCTCTCATAAAATACTAACAGTACTCTACCTGATACACTACCTCAACCGCGCGTTGATATCACCCCTACGCGCTCCAGCGTACGCACCGGCGCATATCATAGTCCTGATAATAGGAACATACTTCAATTACCTCAACGGGTACTCTCTCGGTTCCTTCTTCCTCCTCCAGCAGGGTACCGTTCCACATGGTTGGTTGAGGTTTATAATCGGCGTGGTGGTTTGGGTGGTGGGGTTCTGGGGGAATGTTTGGCATGAAGATTTGTTGTATGAGATTAGGAGACGGGCGAGGAGGGAGCATTTGGAACGAGCGAAGGGGAAGAAGGATGATGGGGTTGGGAAGGGGGTTGAGGTTTTGGAAGTAGGGGAGGGGAGGTTGGTTGTTAGGGGGGAGAATAACGGGCATATTTACGAAGGTCGGTTTCATATATATGGTTGTATCTATGACATGATGATTCATGTTGTAGGTATGTGTATTGATGGGTGAAGGTTGGTTGGCTAACTGGTGTTTTGGGGGAGTAGTTCCGCAAGGAGGTCTATACCAATACTGCTGGCATCCGCACGTAAGTTGACTACCTTCCTTTTTGCAAAAGCTTAATTTCACGGAGTTGGAATAACAACGGTGTATAGTACTTTATGGAATGGGTCGAATGGGCTGGTTTCTTGATAGCAGCAGGCGGCTGGCAGTGCCCGCCCGCAATCAACTTCCTGGTAAACGAAATCGCTTCCATGACACCACGAGCATTTCAGGGACTCGAGTTTTACAAACAAAAGTTTGGCAGGAAGACACCAAACCGGAAAGCTGTCGTGCCGTTTCTGCTGTAGCATGACTTTCACACGTTTTCCCTTCGCGAGGTTCAGTCGGAATCACTTGTTACATGTTACATAATAGATGGAGGGATGGTAGTGGGGCGATCCAGATCTATAGTTTCATTATCCTGTAGAGGAATCACATGCACACGGAAGCGGAGCCGGTACTAATAGACCCTGTAATTTTAATTTCGGGATCTTTTTTGTTTAAAGTTTATGATGGGGATATACTGATAGTATATATTAATAGTAGTAGTTGAGTGGGAATGAGGGGCTGTGCAAGATGGAGGTAATTTTAAAAGATTCGGAAGTCATTGATTGTGCGATTCGCATCATGCCATTATGAAGAGTAGATTCGTCAAGATCGATTCGATTTCGTACATATGCATTGGATTGGCGAATTTGTGGAAATTAATTGGCTTGTCGGTCGTCCCGTCTATGGCTTGCGTATGGTGACGACGTGTATGATATAGCAGCGAGATAGGGTCTCACAATATCATATATTTAGCTATTGTTTCTAGATACTCATGTGAGGGTAGTCGTAATCTCCACTCAGCATATTTAGCATTCGAGATCAATGGATACAAAGACCGGCAATTGTTTTTCGTGCTCCGATATACGGCCATGGCCAAGACCGTCCATTTCGTCGGTTAATGGTTTGGTGTTGCGTAACTCTTCACCGTACGACGGACGGGCTGGGCAACCCAAGCAAGTTGTGCTAATTTTAGAAACCAAGCCTACCCGAACGAATCCATTCTGACAGAAACTCGGAAGGAAGATGTTAATGCGAATTCGAATGGCTTTATAGTCTAGTAAAATAAACAAATTGAGCTCAGGTTATTCTTTTAGTTTCAGTTGTAGATATTATTTATTTGGGGGACGAAATTGGAAGTTGCCCTAAATGCAAATATTATTACGTTGGGGCACAACAGTTAGTTCCGAATCGCGAAACATGCCAGTGTCGTGTATGTCTGTCCGTCGACGGGAGCTCAGGGACCGGACGAGACAAAATAGGATTCCTCGTACCACGGCACAGGAACGCTTAAATTTTTTAAAATAAGTTGTTAGTATTGGTTTTAGCTTAAAACCTCTAGATTTAAGATTAAAACCAGTTCATTTGTTGCATAGTTGACAGGAAACTTCGGACGAAAGGTTCAGTTGTCTAGTCCAACCTGTGTAAATAAGCGTCTATGACGGAGAAAGGTATGGGATTACCAACCATAAAATTAACATAAGGGGTGAGAACTGTCAGAAATATCAAATTAGGATGTTCGCAAGTCTTCGAGAAGGCGAGCGTCGTCCGGTTCGCTTCTAGGATACATACATACTGCATGCATGCATAGTGGAGGACGTGGCGAATTCGAATTGCCGTGGTTTAAAGCTGTTTCTGAGATATTTCTAGAAGGCGAGGCAGATTTTAAGGCTTTCTCTACGAGCGTATTTATATTTATATCTCTATACTCCCTGACGGTACACGCTTCACCATCCTCCGAGGTGAGAGAATTGAAATTAAAGACGGGACGAGTGCCAGGTTTATTTGACGGTTATATATATATCTACGCCCGCTTAGCTTAATGAGTAAGAAGTAATTATATTATGCCTGCAAGAGATCTTCGGTTGGATTGAACGGCATGTATATGTCATGCCCATGCGCGCATGCCAGATCGCTTGAGAGGCGCAATTTTTCAAAGTCCTTTATATGAATTTGGGTATTTTTCTGGTCTATACGTTCATGCGAATGGACTCGCTCTTTGCTTGAAACTTTCGCCCGGCGAGTAAGCACAAATGTGGCCTTCCCACTGGCTCCAAGACTAGCTCCAAGACTGGTTCCAAGACTGGCCTTTTTGAGTGAATGAATGAATGCTCTCCAACTGTGAAGTACAGTCCAGGGGGTAGTTTATGCATCTAGCGCCTAACGGACGTTGGCTAACGGTTCCGTTACAGGTGAATGAGACGATGGGCGGGTGGGTTTCCGCCAAGGAGTTTCGAAAGTGCGCTCGCTTGGTGATTGGCCCCAGCTGGATTGGAGATTTCGCATGGGACTTAGCATAGCCATCTGGAAGGCCTCAAAGCAAAGGCGAGGAAGAGGTTTGCTCTTTTTTGAATGACTGAAGCTTGGTGAATAGCGAGAATCGAGTAGCTCTACGTAGAAGATAGACGGTAGCTAAGAATTTAGGGACCTGATTCTGATAATAAGCCATATTATAGCGCTGCTAAGACCACAAGTCTTGATTTCGTCGCAATCTGACGGCGACTTTTTTTCAGTTGAACTGGATTCGATTCAGCTTTAAGTTGAATCACGGCGAGCTCCCACGCTGCATTTTCTTTCGGTTTCGAAAGTCTGGCAAGATTGTTATCATTTTCACATTCATATCGGACGTCTCCTCAGATCTCGTTCGTATCTTCGAACCGCAGCATTTATTATTATTCCTTTTCTTTTATTATTATATGCACTCCGCTAACTGAAGGCTATCAGAGTGACCCCGTCAGAGGTAGCAGCTGCATTTCTCAAAAGTTGATGGCAGCTTGTTTCGCAGTATCATCAAACACCCGAATCAAGCTATCCTCATTCCCGTGAGCTTCGCATTTTTCCTTTTGATCCTTTGCCCATTTCCACAATCGCACAAAAATCCAAAACCATCGACTCGAATCGAGGTCAAGGCGTCTTAGCTACCTCGCCAGTGGGACCTCAGTCTCGTCGTCGCTGGGCAGAAAGAGTAAGCCTTTTTTAAATTAAAGATTCCTCCTCGACTCTTTTGCACAGCCCGGCTTCATAGCCTTCGCCAAACGACCCTTCAAGCAATCAATATTATCTCCATCAATCTCGGTCAGTCAGCAACCCCTGGCTAGGTGAACGACCATCCAATAGCGGGCCCGCACGAGCAAGCTCCCCTTCTCTCTCGAGTCCGAACGCTCTCCTCGCTGGAGAGTATCAAGCATATCTCAAAGTAGGTTCCAAGCAGGAAAAAGTCCGCTTTAAAAACTAACCCCAACTCTGCTGCCCTACACCGCGAGACCTACATTTTCAGACATATCAAACCCAAAAGTTGTAACCTACTCCAAGCACTTCACTTTGATCTCTTTGGTTGCTTGTGAGTACCTACATGTGTCCACTGCACTGCACCGCTGCTGCATGCAAGTAGGCAGGCACCGCAATCCCAGAAAGTAATCATCATCACCATCAGCAAGCATCAGCAGCCCTCCTCGTCAGGATTGCGATTGATCCCTCGTTCGTCCCAAAGAAGCTGTACAGCCTGTGCGTCTGTAGCCGAGCGAGCGTCGGAAGTTCTTATTCTCTTCAATTCCTACATACAGCGAGATACATGCTCGTGAGACTTAAACTCACAGCCACTTTTCGTTATCCTCTTCCCCCCCACCCCCTCGTCTTCACCACCAGCATACATACGCCCACAGCATATCCTTTTTTCTTGTCTGCCCTTTTCTTACATAACTGCAAACGCAGGTTTCACACGCGGTAGTGTTATTATTCAGAAGAACGCAAGAGAGTTAGCCAGGCCTTAGTCAGAAGCCGACCCCCCTTGACGTTTCATTACCACTTTTGGATCCCGGACTGGTGGCCGCAGCAAGCTCTTCGAGATCCAAGCCTCGATCTTCCAACAGCATCATCCCAGGAACAAACTCTTTCTGCTGCTTCGTCTCCCCTTCCGTCCTGTCTATCTCTTGTTTTTGCGGTTCCTGGCCCCACTTTCCCTTGGTCGACGGATCGCTGCGAGGGGAACAGCCTTTCGGATTCCACATTACGTACCGGTCTTTGCGCAGCCTTCCTTTTTCTTTTCCGCAATCGATATTTCCTTCTTTGATCTGTGATTGATCACGTTGCTTTGGGTTTTCCCACCGCGGCGGCTTTAACAAAGTTTTTTGATTCTAATTCGGGACATCGACGAAAGTCTTAGCTTTTTTGCACAGTCTTCCGACCAGCCTATCGGTACAGCTTGCGAACAGAGCATAGCATACCCACATCTCCACCTGCGATCACTGACGACTTGCTTGAATTTTATACAATTTTTTCTTTTTTCTTTCTTGTCTCTTTTTTCTCTTTTGTGCGTCGATATCGCAACAGAACTGGGTTTAGTTGGTGGGCACTGCCGTTCGCCTGTTCTTGCTCAACCTCGTCCCTTCATTCATCCCTTCTTCCTCCACACTGCTCTCCCGCATATACGCTTTACCCTCTCACCCCCCCCATCTTAGCCTCCCTTGACGAATTAAAACCGCATACGCTTCGAACGCAAAGAGATCAGAAATAGTAATACCGGGCAAAGATGTCGCGACAGGGCCTGAACCACCAGAGGTCCAACGAGGCCTTAAATATGTCGCAGGATCCCAATAACATGTTCAGCTCCCTCAACTCCTCCACACAGCAAAACTTCTTTGATGCCTCCTTCTTAACCCCTTCCCAAGACCTCCAGCAAAACATCCAAGCTCAGCAAGTGCCTTCACCTTCTTTAAACCCTCAGGTCTTCACCCAGCAGCAGCCTCAAGCTACTCTTCTTGGCACTAGTACCTTTGATCTCAATCCTCAAGCTCAGAACCAGTCCGGCTTCAGCGACTTTTCGCTCTACAACGACAATCAATCCCCCACCAACCTCGATCCCAGCTCCGCTGCCACCATGTATGGAGGCACCGAGATCATGAACCCTCAAGGGTTCATGGCTAGTAGACATGCTCCTCATCTGGTAACCCCACCGGGCCAGCAGCTCGATTGGTCGTCACCGAACTTCCATCAAATACAGCACCGACGTGCGCTTTCGGACCAGTCCGATATCTCACCGCAGCCGAGTCCCTTCCTCCCAAACCAAGAATTCCCGGACCATCACAGTCCCTTACTCCAAGCCGAGCAGCCTGGTGAGATGATGAACCTCCTCCAGAGCAACGACAATTTCGGCCTCGACCAGTTCACATTGAATGACAATGTCAACGGTTTCTCGCCAAATCACAGCCCTCGCATCACCCCTCACCTGACCCCACAACACACCGGCAACGCCTCCAATAGACAGTCGCTGCAGGAATCCCAGTTCCTGTCGTTAAACCAACCGACTCAATTCGGGTCCGCCACTAATACTGCCACCCTCGCGGGTCTCGGTCTGCAGCCCGTCTCACCTAATCATCAGGACCAAGTTGTCATCACACCACCTTCCATCGAGGTTGAATTTGCTCCTCCTCAGAGACAGCCAACTTTCCCTGATCGTATGCACGATGATGGCGCTTTATCGCCGCCATCGCGAGGCCGCGCCCGTCAACGTTCCAAGTCAGACCCGCCCCTGTTGACTATTTCTCGGCCCCAGACTCCAGAGTCGCAGCTGAACACCTTCAATACAACCTTTGAGGTCCCCAATCGAGGTCGTAGAGACTCACTGCACCCTACAGACTTCCTCGGCGCCAATCACCTAAGAACACCTTCTCCATCTCCCTCCATATCTTCCGTAACATCATCCCATTCCAATTCCTCGAGACACGTCCGCCGTTCGTCCACCGGCGGCCTCCCACACAATAACCGTGACTACATTCTCGATCTCGCCGACCCTAAGCGGCCAGGTGTTTCCGGATCTGATACTAAACGTGTGCAAAAGCACCCAGCTACCTTCCAATGCAATCTCTGCCCCAAACGCTTCACAAGGGCTTACAATCTCCGTTCCCACCTGCGAACACACACCGACGAGCGTCCGTTCGTTTGCACCGTTTGTGGCAAGGCGTTCGCCCGACAGCACGACCGAAAACGTCACGAAGGTTTACATTCCGGTGAGAAGCGATTCGTATGCCGCGGCGAGCTCAAGTCCGGTGGCAATTGGGGTTGCAGTAGACGGTTCGCTCGTGCCGACGCTCTAGGAAGGCATTTCAGGAGCGAGGCCGGTCGTGTTTGTATCAAACCCTTACTCGACGAAGAAGCTGAGGAGAGAATGAGAAGACAGGCGGAGAGTAACAGCATGGCGATGGCATATGATCCTTCGCAAGCTACCGCATTCCCACCTGGAGCTTTGGATCAATTGCCTCTCGCGCTGCTTACCCAGTATCCTGCTCTTGCTAGTGCGTGGGAGACCCTGGCGAACGCACCACCCGGCGGATACGATGACGATGACGGTGGCAAGGACTTCGATCATAGCAGCGGAGGAGAATGGGATGAGGGGATTGGTAGCCAGAGGAACAGCTTTGACGGAAGTGGCTTTTCGAGAGACGATTGGAGTGGCAGCGAAGCCGGGTGGCATAGCGATACCGGCGAGCAATATCCCAATCCTACCCCCACTTGGAACTTACCCGGATGATAGTACATATATCAGTACATTGATATCCTGGGCTCCGATTTGCTGCTTTTCCATTGGGATCTTTCGGTTTTTCGTTTTCGATACATCTTTTGGATTTTCAAAAAAGGGATTTTGTGATTTTGGCTAATTCGTTTTCAGTTTTACTTGTATGAGATATCTTTGGCTCTAGTTCTTTTATCTCTTCATTTTTTCTTATTATTTCGAGGGAGTACGCTCGCTTTCATACTTTTCTTATCTACCCATTTCCTTTTCCTTTATCATTATTTATCCATTTCATTTTTATTACCTTTGTTTTTTGGTTTTCGTATTACTGTAAGCGTATACGAGGCTCCGCCTTTGTATTTTGGATTTTAGTAATAGTTCGGAGTTACCTTTGTTATAGACATATCAGATTATCTTATATATATTATTACTGTTTCTTTCAATCACCTTGTCACCGTCACAATCCTTACGTAATGTGTAGTAATTTGCATTCACCATCAACTATTTCTTTTTCAAACTAAAATTTATCCAGACTAATCTTTTGTATTCGTTTTTTTGATCTTAGTAAGCTAAAATAATCTATTGGAGCTGAGAAAATGTCACGTTTTGATTCTTCATGCACCATGATTCATAGACTACTAGGATTGGAGTTATATTCTATTGACCTGTGGTTTTACATTACTTCTGAGCACCTGAATGGTTTCTCTTTTCTTTGATGATTACATAAGTACTTAGTGATCTCGCTAGGCTTAGAATATCCATCACGCTTGTTAATTTATCGTAAACGCGTTTATTATACGGCCTTTATGGGATATGTAAGATGGACACTATAGCCTAGTCTGACTAGCTATAGCCACAGCTTATATTTACTATACTTGACCGTGTAAACCTATTCACACAAAGAGGACCATCTACAAAATACCAAAACCGGTATATATCATGTGATATTCATCATGTTCATTTCTGATATATCCACATCAAAAAAAAAAAAAAAGAGAGGAAGTCAGAGAAGAAACAAAAAGACGAACAAGAGTATGACCGGACGCAGAAAGTATGTATGTGAATACCAAAGTAAAAAGAGACCTCAATGTAAAAAGAAAAGATATGATGATATATAACAGCAGCAGAAGTAGTAGTAGAATCAAGTTCGTTCGTCTCTCGCTCTTCCTTTTCTTTCTTCTTTTTTTGTTTTGCTATTTCTCTCCCGTCCCAATATCTGGACGTGGGGTGGAGAGATGGATGGGTGTGACGACGACTGTGGCATGTCGAATGGATTTGGTGGTCTATCATTCGGAATAGAGAGATGGTTTTGATTAAGCGTGAGGGGTAAAAAGTATAGATAGCTAGCTGTATCACAAGAGAAAAAAAAGAAGAGGGTATTGTTCAACATTCTTTTTTACGCTGCGATGGTGACTTCGACCTGTTTATTTATTGCATATTAGTTATATATTCCTGTCATATTGAAAGGAAGAGATATCGTACCTCGACGCCAGCTTCGATATTTATGATGATCTGCTTGACGACTTCGGTTCCGGCTTGCAGACTATATTCCACCAGAAGACATTAGCCAAATCCATTCCTTCAATAATTATCCTTGATATTCCAATATATCACTCTTGCACTGTAACCTGAAATAGATGGAGGTTCAAGGTATAACGTACTCAATCAACCGCTTGTGAATTCTCATCTCGTAGGCGTCCCATGTCTTGGAACCTTCACCGTTGGGTGTCTTTCGGGTGGAGATGCGTAGGTTCTTGGTGGGTAGTCTGACGGGTCCCTTGACTCTGAGGTCCTTGCTGCGGGCGCGCTCGATGAGCTCCCGGCAGACCTTTTCCAGCGACTTTACTTTACGCGATGTGAGGGTGATGCGGATGCGGTGTTCCTATTGTATCCATCACGTCCGTTAACCTTTTCTGTTCTACTCCGTGTATGTTTGATATATATCCTCCAATTTATATCTTTCATCAAGTCGAATGTATGAAAGATCTCGATGTTTCCTGTGACGCCTTTCTTTCCTTGCTTTTCGAATTTCCAAGCAATTCGAGGGATTGATGATGGCTGAGAGGGTTTTTAGGTCTAACCTTTGGAACATCAGTATCGTCCTTCTTGCTGTAATTGTACGACATGTTGGGCTAAAAGTCGGATGAGATTCGTAGAACGGATGTGTTAATATCGGATACGATGGGTGCGTCGTTCGGTCGTTCGTCGGGTCGTCGTTGGAGAGATGTCGTCGAAGGGGGATATCGATGGGAGTGAATTCGAATACACACTAACAAGAGATGGTGGTCTGCGGTTGATTCGCCAAGCTGGGAATTATTGTGAGGTGAAAGCCACACAACACATTTTGTGAGTGCTGTTTGTCTGTGGTTGTGGCGGTGTTAGGGCAGCCATGCCCTGTGGCTAGTACTTGCTGTGTATCACGTGATCAGTCCGACTTGCGAATGTCAGCAGTTCAAGGCTATCCCCAGTTTCTTGTAAGAACGACCGGGGACGAACGAGTCTATCTGAATCTTAGACCGAGGATATCACTCGTTTACGGCACTTGGTGGGGCTTGTGAAACCTCATACGCGTAGATTTGATATTGGACTTGTAGCACTTGCCAACATTGACATCAATCCGCGATAACTGCCCCTCTCATATCTTACATGCTTAAGCAGCTTACAGGTATCGGTGTTCTGCGGTCCGGAATATTATCTGTAATCAAGATCTCGACGGTTGGGGCTCCACCTTGCAAGCGAGCCTGAGAATCCTGGAAGCCTAGTTTCGGCCCTCTAGCCTATTTCGTCTGCAGCGTGAGGGCCCTTGAGAATCCACTCTCTTTCTAAAGCTGTATCATGAATACGAAAGGGTGGTATGGGTGTCGCATTGCAAAATCCGGGCAACGGGGGTCATTTGGATTCCGCTAGGAATGAACGAATAAGCATCAGCAAACCAGCGATTGCGCAAACGAAGGGGTAAGGTTGTTATAAGATTCGGACGGTTATTCTCCCCGATTTAACCACCTTTCTGCTTGGTATCTCTCTTGTATTGCTCCGAAGATACCTCCTTTGCGTCTAGGATTCTCTGAGCGTCGTATATATATCCCTTCAGGGAAGGGTTACACAGTATACTCGCGTTATTGAAAAACAACAGCGAAATAATATAACAATGGCCATCACGCTTCGATATGATCCTAAGAACCTACCAGACCTCACTGGCAAGGTCGCAATAGTAACCGGGTAGGAACCTCCTTTTGGAATCTTACATCAAGCAGATCAATGTTTCTAATATGAATACCCAATATCTAGCGCCAACGTAGGAATAGGCCTGGAAACAGCCTACAACCTCGCCTCCCGCAATGCCACCGTCTATCTCTTCGGCCGAAGCGAGGAGCGAACTCTCGCTGCCATCGACAAGATTCAGAAACGCCTCAAGGAGATCAAAGTCGATACGAAACTATACTACCACCACCTCGACCTTAATGACCTCAAAGGCTGCAAAAAATCCGCTGAGGATTTCATGACGAAGGAAGACTCGTTGGATATCGTCGTCTGCAATGCCGGCGCGATGGGTACGAAATGGACAGCGGAATGGGAATACGAGCCCATGTTTCATGCCAACCATCTCGGCCATTTCATCTTTGTGAATACTTTGTTGCCGCTACTCGAGCGCACGGCCGCCAAGACGAATGATGTCAGAATCGCAGTGGTGTCAAGTTATGCTTATCACTTGGTCAAGGGGATCGATTACGATGGTATTACCAAGAGACCCGCCAATTCAGATGGCCCGCGCGGGATGTCGTCGTTCATGCTGTATTTCAAGCGGTACGCGGTGAGCAAGTTGGCGAATATTTGGTATGCAAAGGAGTTGAACAGGCGGTATGGGGATAAGGGTATCTATGCGAATGCCGTGCATCCGGGGTATGTTGGCGCGACAGATTTGGGTGTTGAGATCCATGATATTGGGTTCGCGTTTATGCAGCCTATTTTCAAGGCGATCAGCGCGTGGACCGGTATGTCTTGGGCAGATGGTATGTTTTCTTCAATATCAGCAAATTATTATATACTTAGAGTCTGAATCAATGCTGATATTTTGATTAGGTGCGAAGAATCAGACGTTTGCGGCAATCTCGCCGCAGGTGAAGGAACAGAATCTCCGTGGGAGATATCTTGAGCCCAAGACGAGCTTGTTCAATTATTTCAAGGCGCCGAAGGATGTTAAGCTCGGTCCGCCGTATACGACTGAAGAGAACTGGGCAAAGCTCTGGGAGTGGTCGGAGGAAGCTATGCAGAAGGCGATAGCTTAAGTTTGTACAATAGCTAGCAGCAATAGCTGATATATATAATATAAGGAGCGTCTATAATTTATATATCTTTAAACATACAGGAAGTAATGAGTAATCGTTTATAACAGTGCTGATATAAGTTTCGACGTCATCTTGCAAATGCTTGGAAGCTTGTGTTGCTTGGAAAGCTGGGCATTTTATTGTTCACTCGTGTTCTCGCATAGCAACCTCTTCTCCACGAAACCACCCCGCCGAAGCCCCTCCGACGACGGCCTCCTGACGATAGTTATCATCTTCACCATGTCAACGTAAGTACGACCCCCAGCAGTTTGAAACGATAAGTTATCCCGCTTACCATAGTTATAAATATCATAGACCTCTACATATCCCCTTCCGCAAGTCGGCCCCGCTATCCCCGCCGCTATCAACAGCGATAACATCCTACATATCCTCCAAATATGACCAGCACCCGGACATGTTCAAAACCGACCTGGCCACCATAGATAGGATGCGTGCCGATGCAGTCAACGTTCGAGAGCCGCACGCCAGCGGGCTTACGAGATTAGGAGCATATGCTGCTGTGCTGTCAGCTGCTAGTGGGAAGTTTCCCGTGGATGTAAGTCTTTCCCAGCCTAATACTTACTTAGGCATAGATGATATACATATATATGGGTTTAGAGCTGATTTGGTGTCTATTATTTCAAAGATCGGTGCGGATTTTACTTGGTATCCAGCGTTAGGATATAACACCCAACGTCCGAGTACGTCTATTCATTCTCAACGATCCAGTATATATGAAGTTTCCCGACTAACAGTCTACAGTCACTCAAAACAACCTCCAATTCGAGCGCGCAAACATCATATACAACCTCGCAGCACTCTACTCCCAACTCGCCGTCTCCGTCTCCCGAAACACCTCGGAAGGCCTCAAACTCGCCTGTAACTACTTCTCCAGCGCCGCCGGCACCCTCTCCCACATCCGCTCCGAGATAATCCCCAAAATGCGCTCCCTCCCGCCGGAAGACATGGATGTGATGACCCTCGAAGCCCTCGAAAACCTCATGCTAGCGCAAGCACAGGAGTGTTTCTGGCAAAAGGCTGCTATGGACGGCATGAAGGACGCTCTCATCGCAAAACTCGCGGCCCAAGTTAATGACTTTTACGCCGAAGCTAGAGATATAGCGACCCAGTCCGACGCCGTCTCCGCGGAATGGATTCACCATATGACCGCCAAACACCACCATTTTGCTGCTGCTGCACAGTACCGCGCTGCTTGTGATGCGCTTGAGAAATCAAAATACGGTGAGGAGGTGGCGAGGTTGCAGGATGCGCTCAAGTGTGCGAACGAGGGATTGAAGGAAGCGAGGTATATTTCGAAGGTCGTTATTTCGGATCTACAAGGGTTGAAGGAGAAGATTCAGGATACACTCAAAAGGGCGGAGAAGGATAATGATGTTATCTATCTCGATCCCGTGCCGTCAAAGGCGGAACTGGCCGTGTTGGGACGACGGTCAATGGTAAAGGCAGCTGTGCCGAAGGAAATCACTGAGGCCAAGGAAAAGCTAGTGGTTGGGGGTGAATATGGCCCGCCGTTGTTCCAGAATTTGGTGCCGTTTGCTGTACACATCGCGGGTAGTATCTACGTTGAGCGGCGAGATCGGGCTGTCAACAACATTATCGACGAGCTGGAGACGCTAACGGTGCAGTTACGGGAGACTTTGTCATCTTTGAATCTGCCGGGGTCGCTGGAAGCTTTGGAGAAACCGTTGGGTTTGCCGCCTGGTTTGATGGCGCATGTGGAAGCTGTAAGGCAGGCGGGCGGCGTAGACGGCTTGCTACGAGCGTATGATGATGTGACGAAGATTAAAGCTAGCGATAAAGTTGTTTATGAAGAATCCGTTGCGATGTTACGGGCAGAGGAAGAGGAAGACCAAAAGATGAGATCGAGACATGGAACGGAAAGATGGTTGAGAAAGCCCTCCAAAGAGGCGGAAGGCAATCCTATAAAGCAGATTGAGGAGTATGGTAGTATTATCCAAAGCGCGGATAACTCGGATCGCCTTATTATGGACAAGATCCGTATGTTTGAGGCACCTCTTCGGCTCATGCAGGGCAGCGACGTATGTTCAAGATATTACTTCTCGAGATTTTCCTAGATGCTAACAAGTTCTATAGTCCGGGTTGAGAGACTTTGTTCCAAACTCGAGTCGGCCCAGGATGAATGTTCAGGTGGATAGAACGGTTACAAAGCTACGACAGTTACTAGACGAAACTTCGAGGCTCGAATCCGCTCGCAAGCGGTTGACCGAACAAATCAGAGAAAAGGGCAAGGCGGATGATATCACACAAGCACTCCTGGCAGAAGTTAGTAAAATCGAGCAGGATCAGCCTCTAAAACCTATCGATGCAGCAGACTTTGAAAACCTCTTTGCACAACGACTACGGGCGTACGATGAATATCAGGCTATCCAGGCTGAAGAACAAAACAAGCAAGACGCTCTGATCGCAAAAATCAAGGAAGCGAATAGCAATTTCATAGCGAGCAGGAAGGTAGATGATAGTTTGAAAGAACGGGAGACAGCGATCCAGGCGCTCGAAACAGCTTATACCAAACACCAAGAAGTTATTGGCAATTTGGAGAGCGGGCGAAAGTTTTATAATGACCTTGCGAAGCTGCTCGCAAGATTGCAGCAGGAAGCCAAGTCATTCGTTTACACGAGGAAATACGAGGCAGAGCAGATGGAAGTGTAAGTTTGCCTCTATGATATTTATTGTCCTATCGCGAAAGAATTGATGCTAATCTAGATCGATAAACAGAGATATCACATCTGCTATGGCGAACCTTAGGTTATCGTCCACAGCTGCAACGGCACCCGTAGCTCACTACGCTCACCAACAGCAGCGGCAGCATCCACCACCACCGCCGCAGCTACAACCGCAACCGGTACAAAATACTCCAACTCGGTATTCGACCAGATCACAGGCTTCTACGAGGCAGTCGGAAAATGCCACCCCGCTACCCGCCCCGCAAGCGCAACGGCCGCTGCCGGTTCCTTCTGTGCCACAGGTACAGGGAGGAGTCTGGACGCCCGATCAGGGTATTAGGTTCGGACCAGCAGGAGGGAGTGGAAGATAGCCTTTTCTTCTTTTCTTTGTTTTTAAAGTTTTTGTTCGGTTTTCGCATAGCGAAGTATAATTGAGTGCTAGATTATTTAATAGCCATCCTCGAAATTACCTTGCCGCGATCTATGATACGATTTAACCATCAAAGTAGAATAGTATAGACCCCGCGCATGTGATAGACAAATTGTAGAATATTCGAGATTGAATACACGAGTCGAGATATGCCCATCGTTTGTAACTCGTGCTCTCTTTAGATTTTTGCCGTATAATGACGTCATAAGTGATGCATGCAACAGTCGGTCAGGTACCCGGGTCAGGTTCTGGCTCACACAACGTCATAAGAAGATCATATACAGCGCACCCGAATGAAAGTATAAAAGGACAGCCAGATGTAAGGCTGAAGGTTCAATCTTGCATTTCATATTAAATATCAAATATCAAATATCACATTCAAAGCAACCAACGAAATCCCTGCCTTTATCAAATCTAAAGTCTCAAAAAATCACATCAAGATGAACAATAACAAGAACTCCGGAATCAGACAGGGTGTTACCGGTGTTACCTCGTATGTCTTCTCACACATAGCTATGTCTGTTGATTCAAAGTAGCTTTTACTAATAATGTTCGTATATGTAGTACTGTGGGTAACTTGACCGGAGGACTACTGCACACTGTCGGTGGGGCGGTCGGTACAGTCGGCCGCGGCATCGGCGGGACGATAAATAACACTACTGGCACGAAAATTGTCGGGGACGGACTCGCCACTGTGACAACGGGTGTGGAGGACGGTGTTCACGTTGTTGGCAAGGGTCTTGAAGATGCTGGGAAATATCCTGGGAAATAAACAAACTGTGGTGGATGATAAATATTGCTCTTTTCAAACTTGATTTTGGGAGGCTTGGAGTTATGGATCTTTTCAATTAAATGAAGATGTCATGGTGTATTTATTATACTAGAAGAATACAATCACTCGTGGTCTTCGTATAAATTCACTCGTAACGACAGAAAATAAATAAGATAAGCGGAATGAAATGGAAGCAGAATATAAAACCCAATCAGAAAATAAAAATTCAAATCTTCGCATCAAAAAGAACACGTTAGACGTCTGTATATTTGACCAGTCCGCCAGATGTATCCCATTTCAGTGCTTGACTCTATGATTTGGTAACTCATCACGCTAGGTTTTATTTTCTCCCCAAGAATATATACTCCCTGTCCGTACTTCCCGTTTCCGAATAAAATAGAATATCCCACCAGAAGTGTAAAAAAAGAAAATCGATCAGTGTATAACTGACCGAGGGGGTGATGACGGGAACTCAAATGAACGAGACCGAGAATATACGAACGAAAGAAGCGTATAAGACACACAACCTACCTCGAATTCCTCACCTACCTACTCAAGGAAGAAAAACCATATCCCAAAACGCAACGTAAAAACCCCCCTCGCCTCAAGAATAAGCCCCATCGAGTCACCCCATACTCTCACCCCGAAAGGAAAAAGCACAGAGCAATCGCATAACTATCCAATCTCTGACGAATATTACAAACAGCACCAGAGTCCCTAGAGACCCCAATTCCCTACCGTCCTAAACTCACTCCTCCCGACGGTCTACAAATCAACCAAAAGGCGAGAGACGCGTAACAGAGAAGAGTATAGAGTGAGGAAAACCGAGGGTTGATTGTTTTATAATGCTGCGTGATGAACCGAATGGAATAAAGCTTCTATGTCGGTGTTTCTCAACGACGAAGAAAGACGGTGAAATCTTTGCTTCGCATACGTCCGGGGACTTTCTCCCAAAGCATTCTGTGTCTACATAGGTGACGGAAAGAAGATGTGTATGATCTAGTCTTTCGTCTGTGTGTGGCTTTGATGGCGATTGTTTGAGCGAGGGGGGAGGTGCGATTCGGTTTACTTTGGTAAGGGTTTTCTTCCTTGGGTTTTTGGTGGTTGGGAAGGTTTTCGAGATATTGGTTGATGGATGGAAAGAAAGAGATTGGTTAGAAGATCACAAAGAAAAAAATATTTAAGTTGAGGTGCGATGAGTGGCTGTGCGTTCGTTGGTGGCTGGTGTTAACAACACAGGTAATCATCACATCGACACAAAGTGACACCAATGATAATATATTAATCATTTGATTCCATACTACAATGTAATTGAGCAAATGAAATTAATCGGGCCATAATCAGCATACTAGCCGAGTTACCACTACAGGGCTCCATGATTGGATGATTATTTTGAAATTCTGCCGTCGCATGCATATCTGCTCCCCAATTCTAGTACACTATAGAACTAGAGCAAGCCGTTTATATACGCTCGTTGTTGTAAGTTTTACTATGAGTTGATTATGAGCGAGTTTCCAGTTTTTATACGGAAAGGAACGTGTTTGAGCGTGGTGACGACGCCTATTCCGATCACTGAGACGTATATTAGTTGACACGGTCAATACAAAAAGATCTGAGAGAAGATCTAAAGGCTGCGCGCATGGAGTCAATATTAACGTGGTGATTTTGAACCTGGTGAATACACAATTTGCTTCATCACAAGATTCAAATGAGGCTTTGTGATATACAAGCATGATGGTCTCGTTTAAACTTCCAGCCTATCTTCGCTAGCCCACGGATGACGATGCCAACATGCACATAGTTTGATGAAACTAGACATATTGCGCACTTACACATATACATACTTACAGCATAAGAGTCTGGCAGTTTGGGGGCTAGATCGGGTTCTCCACCGATATTGGTAAATACAAGTCAACTTGTTTGTTTTACATGAGAGCTAAAGATGGCAATCACAGAAAATCGTTGTAATAATTGTGAACTTCTCCTTCGAAGTATCTCAAGCAATGCTAATCCTAGTAGCATCCCGAACGAATTCTTGGAACCACTTTGGCGCCCTACATTGAATCATTCAAGTTAGTTTCCCTCCATATCAAAACCTAATTTTCAAGATATTTTGAGACTCACATCCTTAGCCCGATTATAGCCCTCATCACAGGCGCATCCGGAACCAATACCCTTCCACCATATCCACTCAATACCGCTCTCACCACAATCCTCGCACTCTTATCCAAAGGCCAGAAAATCCTCTTACGTTGAGAAATCGACGGATCTTTCTCCACCTTGTCAAACTCGATGATATTTGTCCTCATCCACGTCGGATGCACTATACTCGTCCTGACCTTGGGCGCTTTATACACGTGTCGCAATTCCACCCTCAAAGTCTCGTAAAATGCTAGCAATCCAGCTTTCGAAGCGCAGTAGTCCGCCATGCCAGAGAGCGAGAGGTAAGAGCACATGCTCGCGATGAACATGACGTGCCCATGGTTCTTTTCGATCAAGGAGGGTAGGAATTCATGGATTAGTGCAATGTTGGCAGTTAGGTTTATGTTTATGAGCTTTTGAGATCGGGCAATTGGGGTGCGTAAGATCGGTCCGAGGTTTACGATACCGGCGTTGAGGATTATGACCGTTGGAGGACCGTGGGCGGCGGTGCGGATTTCGGTTGCGGTCGCTGAAAGCGCTGAAAAGTCGCTGATGTCGCATTTGTAGAAGTGGACAGTTGCGCCTGTTATATTGCAGGTTTTTAGTGATTAGTATTACGGACCCAAGCTCATAGTTGATACTGATATGACTATGCATGTCTATAGCTATAGCATAGACTTTTATGCATAAATCTTGGATATATGCCTGTATAATTCACTATCAAGTCCGATTTCGGTATGTACCTACGTTTAGCAAGCGTCTCCGGTAAGGGGTTCACGTCAAGAGCTACGATTGTGATACCCTTCTCCACCAACTGAATTGCGATCTGCTCGCCTAACCCGCTGCTGGCGCCGGTAATAAGAACCACCTCCTTTTCCCAATCATACTTATCCTCGACCCAGTTGTTCTCTTTTTTGTGTGAGAAATAACTATTGATATTTGAGATCAGACCCGTGCATAGCTTGAAGCCGGCGTATATGCTTGCGAGCTTGAAAATGGTTTTTGCGGCGACTGGGGATTTTGAGAGCAGTTCGACGAGGGGTTCGCGGAATTGGGGAGGGGCTAGGTTGAGATACGCGAGGGTAGCTGCGGATAAGATCAAGGTGGAGATTCTAGCCATCTTTTTTTTCTTGTTTGTCCTGAAACGATATCACGGTGGATACTTAGCCAAGTAAACGAGTAAGCATTTAATTCGATTGCTTATGTCGGAAATCAAGAGAACGAATACGAGCGGAAGCTGGTTGTTTCTTATGGAGTCGAACTCGCGTCGGCCATCGGGAAGTCATTGCCGAGTGGTCGGGGTCGGTGTTGGACCCGCGCCTGCATACGTTGCATACGAGACATGGCAGTTGCTTCGACAGCTTACTTTCGGACAACAGCGTCCCTGAGAATGGAGCCCCGGCTAACCTTTGCATTTATTGGGGGTTGCTGTGGTCTGCTTTTTCACATGCGACCAGATACTTTAATTTTCGGGCGTGTAGAGGGTGGTTTCAGGCTCCACTATCAAAAATTAAGCCGAATTTTTATATTGGTTGTTGTAAGATATACGAACGGTTCATAATATGCTGACCTAAGATTTATACATGTAACACATATATTTTTTGATAGGAAATCTAGACTTAGCTTTTGCAGTTAGCTGGAACAAGAAATCCCAGGAGCTAGTAGTTCTAATGCAACCGGCTGCGGGGGGGGTCGAAGGGACCAGAGACGAGCAGGGCACGTGCAAGCTACGAAACGCAGACTGGCAAGATTTGGTGGTCTCAAGACTCTGAGCAAAAATCTCGCAACAAGCGTGAGATCGAATTTCTACACTCAAGCAAAGACAGCCCTGCGCCCTTCACATCGGAAGCAAAGGTATGGCGAAAGCGAGGTAAGGGATGGGACTTTGCAGAATACCATACAGGTACTTCAGCAATGGCTGTACCAAATATAAACCCAATCCTGCGGGTTGTGCCGTCTATCAGATATCCGACCTCCCAGCACCAGATTCACGGGTCGATTTAGAAGCAAAGAAAGCTCCTTGATTCATTCATCGATTAGCCTGCCGTGAAAACACGGGAAATGGCTCTTGCAGGACGCGGGGTCTTTTCCAGTTTAAACTTTTTTCAAAGAAGGTTCTCGGCCTCCCAGTTGCAGAGACCAATCGAACGAACTGGCCCTCAGTAGGCCCTGACTTTACGCATCAAGCTGACTGCACTCTATTTTTTGATAAACCTTTTCGACAAAACCTTCTTCTACCTTAGTAATTACTCAGATACCGTCGAAACACAATAGGGCTTGAAGAGGGGGTCTGAACCAACCATGTATCGAGGAACACTTGCTCCGCTAGCTCGATCGCTAGCGAGCAGCCGTCTTGCCTGGCGACACGCTAAAATGCAAGATGGTCCTCGAGAACTTGAGCATATTCTACGATCGCTCGATCTTTGAGTTCAACTGTGGCGTGCAAGGGGTCTACCCAATTAGAAGAAGAAAAGGAAAAGAAAAATACCGAGAAAGAACATCCACTTTTGTTTCGCGCGAGCTCATCCGGCCGGGCGTTTGCTTGCTAATTTTTCCAGTGCTTCAAAGCGCCATGCCGGCAAGCTCCATTTCGCTAGCTGACTTCGCAAGCTTTGCCTCCGCAATAAATAATATCCCATTGCATTTCCAATCCCTCTGACCACTTACCCTTCAGTTCCATTTTTTATATGCAAGCTCACCAATATGCCTTTGCCCCAATTGGCTCCGGTTCACCCCACACTCATTTTCACTTGCTAGCAGCAGGATTATAAACATCTAACATCAATCACAAAGGGGACCTTGTTTGGAGTCTGCCAACCTACGGGCTTGACGCAACAACATTCGCTTGTTTCCGCAGACCATCACTGCCACTTCTGGGTAACCCAAGCACCAACGTGCCAACCACGAATCACGCAGTCGGCGGCTCTGCAATCACGATTACTATACATATATATAAGGCTTGGGACCTCTGGCCTCACTCGTCATGGTTACACTACAGAGCCACGGTCAAATCAACGGAGATGTACGTCCGTCGGTTCTCGCTCCGGTCGAGCCAAGAATCAAACATATCATCCCGGATCGACCCACCGAGCCTACTGTTTTCGATGCGAATCTCACAAGCTCACCCATCTTTGAGTTTGTCGAGAAGGACTTTGAACGACTGTACCCTCCGGACCGATACGAGTGTGGTAGCGTCAAAGAACCCATTAAACCGGTTGACTTCTCAGACCCCTACCTCTTCCCGACGTTAACCAAAAATGAATTAATACGGTATGAATATGCATGCTTTTCATCATTAATATCAGTCTCTTACACACATAAACTTATTTGATACTTTTGGTTTTAGTCTTAAATCGTTATGGTATTATGGGCGATACATAGAAAATGACAAACATCTGCTATCTTGTCTCCAAGATCAAGTGGACTTGGTCGATGGTATGAACCCGAAACTTGAATATGCGCTCAATTGAGTTGCTGACACAATAGATTCAGATTTTATGCAAAAGGATTGTGTGATTCTCGGTCTGTTGGATCACGACTATTATCGTAGAATCGTCACCGCGAATGTGCCACTAGCAGTTTTACCGCGGCGGGAAGCCACCTGTGCTCACACGGTGCTTCACGATGGCGGCAATATATTTATGATCAAAGATACAACCGATGACTGGAGGTTCGTGACTTCGAATTATTTCCTCAGAAGTAGGACTAAAACTGATGATTTAGATTTATGGCTTCTCCGCATGTCGAAGCCGGGCTTAAATTTTACGCAGGTACAATTAGCTTCTACCATATTAATCAATTCCCGTGCAATGCTAATATATTTCTACCGATAGGCACACAATTGAGATATAGGATACCGTCCACGGACGCCGAAATTGCCTTTGGATCTCTTGTAAGAAGCTCGGCACCTGAATAGTATTTTCATATCTAGTCTTCTAACCGCACCCCTTTTAGTGCGTCGCAAACTTCTCACCTACGAACCCACTGAGTCACCGGCAGCAAAGCGCCTTGATTAAGTTCGCGGATGTCATCGTTCATACTATTGTCGAACGGACCCGTACCATGAGACTATCAGAAAGAGAACGTTTAGCATCTGTGCTCGCAGATTTAGGTAAACGGGCCGAACCAGCTACAATTCGAGACAATGTCCTCAGGGTAGTTCGGGAGGTATTCCCGTTCGCTACTGTCGGCTTCCAGTCTCAACCTCTCGGTTTGATCAAACTTCAAAACAGAGAAAAATCAATTCCTTACGCCCAATTCCAAGATAACCTATGGGAGGACGACAGCGGCATCCAAAACTGGATTGCAGGTCATAACCAAACGCCTTATGCGTCTGAGGGGAATGATGCATCCGTTCGAGCTATCGCATTCAGGATGAAATTCGATCCGTCTGTGTATCTGGTCATAGAGACTCACGATATGAAACGTATTTTTGATGAAGTGGACTCCTGGTTCGTGGGAGCATGCGCGCTTCTCGTTTGTAACACCATGCAGGAAGAATTGCTGCGACAGACCATGGAAGCGAAGACTCGTTTCTTAAGAGGAATCTCCCATGAATTGAGGACTCCGATTCACGCCATTCTTTCCTCTTGCGAGCTGCTTGTGGAAGAAACTCGGGACGTTCCAATTGGCTCCACGGAGGACGCCGATACGAACTCTTCTACTCCACCACTGAAGAATTCATATCTGTCTGGGCGGGCCCTCTCCATGCTAGGCAACATAGACAGGTCCGGTCGGGAGCTCCTCAGTACGATCAACAATCTCCTCGACTACGATCAATTTGAAAACAGGGCCAATGTCAAAGTAACGCAACTGCACAGCTTTAACATAATAGAAGAGGAAGTTCTACGGGAAACAGCCTCAGCATTCACCACAGACCAGGGTGTTAGTCTCATCTCCGACAACCGACTACCACCTGAAGTCGAACTGCTCTACACAGATTTCAACCTAATAAAACAATGCTTGGGACAACTAGTACGGAACGCCTTGAAGTTCACCAAAACAGGCACAGTAATTTTTCAGACAACAATTTCCGACAACCATGATACTCTCGAATACAACATTGTGGATACCGGCATAGGAATAGCAGAAGCAGACTATGAGAGGATATTTCGCCCGTTTGAAAAGGTCGACATGGGAACTGGCGGTGCAGGTCTCGGATTGACCGTGGCAGCGAGAATAGCAGACGTCTTGGGAGGATGCGTCAAGCTCATATCATCATGTCCTCAAAACGGGTCCCATTTCCAATTACAACTACGCAACCCAACTCTCGCTTGTCCTAAAAACTCATATTGCAAAAGAACACTCGTGGAGTGCGAGATGCCGCTCACATACTTTATGCCGATTGATAGGCAGCTCGAAACCGTTCATCTGACCTATGCGGCGAGAAACTTGGAACGTATGGGGTTCAGACGCAGTGAACCCGAACTATCGACTGTCGTTCTCGCGGAAGCCAAATGTTCCACGGATACGTTTCAAGACCTCCTCAGCTCTATTCGACGTAATCAGATCATTATATATATCTGCCAGAATCTCCAGGAGCTACGCAAAGGCGAAGAGGCCATGCGAAACGAAGACTATTCGAGAAGATTTATTCGCTGTCTCACTCCCGTGCGACGAGGAAGACTATGGCAGGTTGTAGAAGACGCCGCAAAAGCTTATAGAGAACTTAATTTGAACCAGCGACAAGACGATAGTGTGGTTGGAAATGCTCTTCGGCCATGCCTTGCATCACCGGTCGAAGAAGTTGCACCGTTACAACCCAAAGTCGTCATTCACAATAATCAACCCAAAGTGGCTCGACAACGGCGTCACGCTGCTACTAGAACTTTTGACTCGCTAAGGATCTTGATAGCGGACGACAATCCGACCAATTTGAGTATCCTAGCAATGTACTGCAAGAAACGGAGACACTCCTACGTAACCGCGGTCAACGGACGGGAAGCACATGAGAAGTACTTGCAAGCTGCAAAGGAAACCGATTTTATTTCATTGGTTCTGATGGATTTGGATATGCCGGTGAAGAATGGGATCGATTCGACAAGTGATATTAGGGCGAGCGAGGCTGAACTGGGGTTGCAGCCTAGTATGGTATTCATGGGTGAGCTTACTCCCTCCAACCATCATAATCTTACTTCCTTTGAGATTTGAAATTAACCGGTGCTTTTCGATAAAACGCAGTGACTGGTCAAAACGCCGACGAGGACAAGAAGCTATCCGTCGAAGCTGGAGCGAACGGGTACTATGTCAAACCACTAAGTATGAAGACACTCGATGACTTGATACAGCTTCACTTTCCAAAGCTGTGATTGGGACTGTCGACTATTTAATCACCTTTTTTACCTCCTGATCTTTTACAAATTATATTATTACTCCCTTGGATTCGCATAATACGTGGCGCGGAGTTCTTCCTTTGGCTATTATTTTGACGGAGTTATGTTGGACTTACTTTCTTCCTCTTTACTAATAACAATCTACCAGTCTTTTTTTCACGGATGGTATGGCGTGAATGCATAGCATAGGGTGCTAGTGGGTATCATTTCGGTTGCTTAACATTCTTCTATTTCTTTTGTAATTGGGTGCGAAACTATCCTTTCGTATGAGATATAATACACGTCATGTTGTTCAGCGAATGAATTACCAAGGTCAATCAGTTATGAATTTTATACTACATATTATTTTGGTTGTGATTAATAGAATACCCATCCTATTATTAGCTATCATTTGACCACAATTTAGAAACGTGGCGAGAATATATGTTAAAATTCTAACGTCCTTTTCGCTGACAATTTTGTCTGCGAAGAAGAAAATAGCCCAGATAAAACTGAATCTTTGATTTTTGTTTCGGATTTTAGCTATCAGGTTCGCAAAGCGTATAGCAGTAACATTAAGTTATACCGATATCAATGTTAGTTTGAGATTGGAATGCTTTCACAAATACAAGAGAACGCTATCTCGACGATGCGATAAAAACAATGATAATTTATAATAAGGGCGAAAACTCTCAAGGTTTATAACTCTACAAATTTCGTTAGCTCTGAGGTAACTTCTTCGGAATAGAGGAATACGCTACTTACTCCTTTGATAGATATCAAGCCTTAACTTCCCAAATGTAAACGAGAAACAACTATACCCTATATTAATTATACAGGCTATTTCGTGCGTGGTCCGCCCCTTCGCGTGCCGCAGCGAAATCTAGGGGAATATTTCATACAGCAGCAGTATATGTAACAGAAGTGCAAGCAACTTCGACATCAGAATCTCCAATCCCATCCTTTCTCTTATCTTCTACAGTATCAGGTGGTTCAAGTGGCGATTTCCCGAACTCGTCGGCACCATCCAGCTCCAAAGGCCCGCAATTTTCAACCGCGTCGTCGTTCCATCCTACACTTCCGTTGCTTTCTCCAGACCATGGTGGTAACCACGTCTCATCCTCAATCACTGTAAGACCTGTACATCATAAATGAAAAGATAAAATTTTAACAAATCAACAACTGCATCCTCGTTCAATCCAGTAGTTTAACCTGGGTATGAAACCCGCAAGTTTATTCTACATAACACACGAAATATCAAAAAGAAATGGTGGGCATGAAAAGTACTTACTCGTATCCGACTCCGCGGTACAATATTTACATCTCCCCCTGATAATCCTCTGCTTGAACACGCGGTGGAAGACAATCCCAGACTGTCCCGGTACGAATTCCTCAAACGGATGTTTCGTCGCATCAATCTTGGAGCATATACAGCGAGCGGGGTCTTCAGGATCCGGATCGAAGACGTATTTGCGGTACGAATGGCGGCAGAGTGTGAAACGGACGTGGTGGTGGTGAGGCGTGATGGTGGCCATTATAACTGATTCAGGGAAGTTTGGTTCCATTGATATCTGGAAGATTCACGAGGTTTTTTTTTTTGCACCTTCGCCTGTTATGGGGAGTTTGGACCTGAATGGTGTGATGTTTTGATTTTCAAATGAAGGTTGAGACGATGTATTTTATATCTGTCTTTAAGTTTGTAATTTGTTAAAGGAGAGATGAAGGAATGTTAGAGGAGTGTAGAGGGAAAGTATAGTGAGGAGAGAAGCCGCTTAGAGGATCTTCTGGGATCGAGGGTGTCCGGAAGAGCATAGATGGGAGAGGAAGTCTGAGAGTTTGTGATGATATACATCGTATATTCTAGCCTAGGGATAAATATATTATAGAATATTTAAGTGTTTAAAAAATAATGTCCTACTGGGCGAGCGAGTATCAATCATTTGCAAGGGTTCATTAGCTAGATTTTCTATATTTTTCAATAATTTCTGCAGATTTGACTATATGATCACAATATGATACTCTATTTTACCAGAACACTATTGTCAAACTACTTCAAGGCACTCATATGCCTCGATTATTAAGTACAAAGTATGGGACTCGATTCTTCTAGCATTTCTAACAAAATTTTACACATATTCTGAACCTTTTTCTTTTTCTTGCTAACTAGAGCTTGAAGGTCTGCATGACCATCATTTGGAAACCGAATATTTTCTCACAATATCAACCAATCTTTCTCCTCTTGGGATCAGGATACTCCACTGCCTCTCCATCCGATTCTACGTACTCCTTGTACTCCTCAAACGTCATCCTCTGCTTTGGTCTAGCGCAAATAGGACATTTAACAGGCACCGTTTCCCATTTCTGAACATAGGTTGCGGTGTTAGTTCTTGGATCTAACATTATCTGATATAATCCTGTACTGTCACAAACGCAACGGAACACATTTGTGGGGTCTTGGATGAAGACATAGCTATCGCGCTCGTGGCCACAGCCGAGGAAGCGGATGCGGTGTGTATGTGGTTCTCCCGGCATTTTGTCTGGGTTTGGGGTTTTGTTTAGGAAAGTTGGGGGTGGGATGTTAGAGTACGATTATTTAGGGTGGGGTTCACGATTCTAGAGGTTATATATTCAGGGGAGTTTTTGGTGAGTGAAATTCTTCTTGTCTATGGCTATAAATATTTTAAAGTGGCTTGATTCTCACGATATTTATTCGACGTGTTGGATTACCAAGCATCAGCATTGGTTTTCACGCTGTATTGGCTGGAAACAATGGTATGATCAAAATTGTAGAAATTCGAGCAAATCACACTATGGGGCAAGTTAAAACTCAAGTTAGGATTACTTTCTTGTTGAATTCTAGGTATGCACTCTGTGTACTGATACCTGAACTTCGTGTTCAGAGATCACATTTGGATTGATCGTGGCAAGTTTTAATTTTTAATTATTGATTAAATTTTAAAAATTTTTTTCTCGAGTATCGATATTGAGGCCCAGCATCTGTGACGTTATTTGTGCATGCGATACGAAAAATAAAAAAGTACCACATATATGCTTGGTTCTAACCATAGATCTCAACATTTTGGAAAGATAAGAAAATGTACAAAGTATACATGAAATAGCAACCTCATATTATCTCGTGATCGCAGGAAGTATCGGAGCAACAAGCAAACCAATATTCGCAAATTTGGATATAAAACCGAACTCCAGTATACAAAATCTTTATATTAGTTCTAAATACTTCGTAGAGATAAAGGTTTTCTCCTAGTTGAAGGTCCACACCAATTTATATCTAACCTGCAATGCAGAGTATCGTTCGGATAATCATAATGGCAAGTGCATCTTCCAAGATCCAAAATTTCCCTAGTTCGGGGTCTTCTACGGAAGATAGCACAGGCGGAGAGCAACCAACCGAACGGAATCAAATACAGACCCTAGATCAACATACCCACTATATACACTTTCGCAAGTGTCAGCATACCGATTATGATTACGTATTCCTTCCGGATCCAAAGAGCCCTTTGCGATGCATATGCCCACGGAGAGAAGAGATTGTATTTGAACTTGTTGATGTTATAAGAACAAGGGACGGTAAGGTGTACCGCCGTGCGAAGGGAAAATATGGTGGGGTCATCATGGGGCCCTATATTAAAATAAGAGAAATGGAGGGGTTGTGTAATCATTGCAAAATATAATTTTCTAGTGGAGACATTATTAGATCGATTGTCGTGGAGGGGTAGAGGGGATGACAATCATCCTTCGTATATCGGATGTATTTTTCTTGAAAAGGGGCGAGATAAGGGGGTATTTCGAGGGAGCTGTTGGATTTTGAGGATACATGTGTTGCGTGCGCCTGAACCGAATATTGTTGTTTGAGAGGGACGCCACGGTGCATTCGCGCATCCCTCGACATAAACAGGCACATGGCATTCAGCGAATGACAAAAGTGAGTCTGATACGATTCATGTTACACAGAATATAATAGCAAAAACTTCCCTTTTTTTGAGGCGGAAACAGTAACGTATACGGAGTATCTGGTTTATCTATTAACCAAGTATCCTTGTAAACCCAGGCGCCTAAAGAAAATCACCGTAGTTTAACTCATAGTTGCGAAGTTTGATTCTCCAATTTTAAAACTTCCAACCTGGTAGGCTTCGAATGTAGCCCGATATATCGGATAGTTGTACCCGCTTTACCAACTAACTGGGGCACTTGTGAGTTAGTTAGGTTCTGCAAACCGCAGATTCGATGTTATGCATCTGAGGCATGCATGCAAAAGGAGGCTTTAGGTAATATGTAGTCTTTCCTCTTCGCTTCGAATAAAAACATATTTTAGACCAATTTGATTAAGTGTGAAGAGAGAGATTGCCTGGACCTTTTATTCCTTTCCGATCGCATTCGATTGCGATTTGATACTGTCATCGAAACAATCCGGGGGTCTGGTTCAATCAAATTTATCTGAATCAGAGCGGAGGATCGCACTAGCGGCATTTTTGATTTTATTTTCTGGCGCTCGCAGGGTCGCGCCCATACGATAATATAATCGAAATTTATCTCTCTTCTCCTGATAATCACAATATTAATATTGACTCTCCCATTCTTTTCTCACGACCATCTTTATTTTCGTTCTCTTCTCTCCCTCGGTCGGACTTCTCATTCTACGTCAGCATATCATAATCCGATATACGGTTTAAAAACAACCTTGCTTCCCGAGAGTCGCAGAGGCCTCTTCAATTCAGGCGGCGGGAATTTAAACTGGGGACCCATTGCTGCGAACCGAAACCCTCGAAATTCTTCCTCGCCAGTGCATGGCCCCTTGTCCTGGTGCGGAGACCACCATTCGAACGGTCGAAACATAGTGCTGTTTGCAGCTTGGCTCGACTCGGACTCGACTCTCTCGCTAACTAACTGATACGGTCCGACCTCAGCTCTTCGCTATCCCACAAATAGTTGTATGTACGGTCATCTCGGGGATAGAGAAGAAGACGAAGCAGCAGCAGAGGCGGAAGAAGGGCTCGAATTGAAGGAAGCAGCAGCCCGTCATCTCACCAGCCTTATTATATTATTACATACCTATTTTCATACCATCTCACACATCTCTCATCTCTCTCACATTATAATAGCACACCCCCCAATTTCATTTCGGCTGGCCTATCTCCATCACTCGCATGCATTCCCTTTTTTAATCTCGAAATTCAAAGAAACAAAAGGAGAATTTATTTGAGGTCGCCGTGTAGATAATAACCTTGCCCTCCTCCATTCCTTCGCTTGGGCGGATTAGCGACGTCCGTCCGGGGATTGATTGATCGATTGCTCCCTCTGTTTACCTCTCCTCGCGACAACTTCTCACCCCCATACATATATCCAACGGCACGGCTGAGGGCCGTAACATAAGCCCCCCTCCAGTAGCCACCTCGAAAAATCGCCCACCTACGCTGAGGCTACAGGCATAGCGAAGATATATTTATATTTTTCCTAAGAAAAAGTACAGGCTTTTAGTTGAAATGGCGACCGAAAAACCACTCCCCGGTGCCCCCTCCCCGGTAGACCGAACCGTCGAGAGAGTCGCCGAGCGACTTTCAGTTCCCATCCGAAGAGCACGCGCGATATCCAATCCACCCGAAATATCACCAGCACCGCTCCCAGATCAGCCCGCGTACGACCCAAAGCTTGCCCAATTGGCTGCCAGAATTCTGTTCAGATCCGGTATCGATTCGCTTGGGAACCCGCTTCTAGTCCTATCCGCTGCTGCATTCCCCGATGCGAGAGAAGTCGACTATAATAGCTTGTTACCTTACGTTTTAGCAATACTGCCCAGTGAGAATGAGATTGATGAGCTGGATATGCATGGCGAGAAGGGGTGCGGGGGTTATTCGGTCATATTCTTCGCTGGAGGAGGTCGCGATAGAGACTCGAAAGGTCGGCCGACATGGAGTTGGTTCATGCAAGCTTATTCTTTGGTATGGCGAACCACTTGCGGCCTGTTTCTTATGTTATCAAGGATTTATTTAGACTAACCGTCAGGTAGCTCGGGAGAGCCGTGAGAAAACGCATTAAAAAGCTATGGATTGTTCATGAGCGGACCTGGGTGCGAATCACGTTGGAGATGCTCTCCGGCGTCGTCTCCCAAAAGTTCAGGAAGAAGGTACTGCACGGTAAGTTCTCCGACATCTAAATATCAATCATATCGAGATCTAGATGTCTGATTCATATTGTATTAAACAGTTAGTAACCTGACGGAACTCGCCCTCGAGGTCGACATCACAAAACTAAATATCCCACCGGCGGTTTATCTGTACGATAAACAAATTTTCGGCACGATAACACTCCAAGGATTCCCGCCAGTACCCCAGTTCGGCAGGATGCCATTTACCCCGGAATCTCCAATCGACGCCCCCTTACCTCAAGTTCTCACGGATGCATCTCGGTATATCAGACTACATTGCCTTTCATACGAGGGGTTGTTCAGAAAAGTTCCGAGCACGGACCTCTTGGACATCGCCCGTGATGCATACGATAGACGGCAGTATCTTCATCTCTCAGACTACGGTGCAAATGTGGCAGCTGGGCTGATCAAACTATACTATCGAGTCCTCCCGGATCCAATCATTCCAACCTACTGCTATCCTGAAATCGAGGAGAAATTCGGAGAAACAGCCAAAACAGAGGATCCGATCACAGATGCGAGAAACATTCTCACGCAAAGCCTACCAAAGGTGTCTTGCAGGCTGCTCCTGCGACATCTCCTCCCGTTATTGGCTCTCGTGGCTTCTCATAGCGAATCCAATAGGATGACGCCTCAGAATCTAGCCATCTGCTTCGCACCATCGATATTACGATCTGACGATATCATGCTGGACGCCAAGATGTCTCGAGGGGGCGTAGCGAAACTGCTCGAGTGCTTAATCGCCAACATTGAACAATTCGCACCAAAGATGCCGGACCGTCAGCCAAAGCCCGCAGCATTGACCGGCGAAAAATACCAGTCATTGACTGCAATCAAGAGGAGTGCAGCGACGGCATCCACCACCAGAAAGCAAATGCTTCCCAGACTCGAAGGTGGTAGCACACCAACTTCGCCAATTTCGAACGAAGATCTTTTCGCAAGTTCGCCGATTCAACGGCAGATGTCGTGGGCACCTATCACTCAAACCCTTCTTGCGAGGAGCAAAGCTGGAGACCTGAATACAGGTACGATTATTGAGGAGATATTACCACCTGCAGTGTCGACGACTGCTGCGACACCGACAACCGCAGAAGTCACAACGATGGCTCCAAACGAAACCTCATCGCGAGTCACCAACGGCGGGATACCATCGCCCCCACCCTCGCCGACGAAGGAGGCGACTACCCCATCTAAACAAATACCTCCGCCCACGCCACGGAAAAACAGCTCCTCGTTGGAATCAGGCTCACCCTCAAAGCTTTCAACATCACCATCTTCCGCATCCAAACTCTCCACGTCACCATCCTCAGCCTCCAAACTCTCAACATCACCATCCGGTTCCCCAAGGATCCACGGTCTCATGCGCGCTACATCATCTCCTCTCCCTCCCCGCGATTTCAAATCTTCGCTTTCAACAAACAACAATCTCAACAGCAAACCTTCGTTCCCCACTCTCCGCAAGACTCCTTCAGACGCAGCGCTCAATTGGCAAAAGTCTGTTAAGGTTAAGGTCCCAGGAAGCATGGTAAACGAGCTGAAGGCTTTGTACGAGGAGAGGGCGAAGGGGGCTGAGATTTTGGTGAAGACTGGAAGTAGAAGGGGTAGGGCCACCCCGGCTGCAGGAGCGAATTGACTAGCCGTGCTGGTTTTGGTTATCTGGGCGGTTGAGGTTGGGTTCGTGGCGAGAAACTGGGAGATACTGTGCGGTTTACTCTGAACCAGTCTGGAAACTCGACCCTACAGTACAGGGGCTATGTGCGCATATATAAAGGTAAACATATGCTAGGACATCCTTTTTCTTTCTACCTTTTATTTTCTCTTTCCTTCTTGATATCTCTTTCTTTATCCTTTTCTTTATAATTATATCATATTAGGCATCCCGGAAGCTGGTTCCGAATATCTATGGTTTCATCTTAGCTTTATATATTATCCCGTCTACTGTTCTAGTTATGCATGCAATTGTTTTTCTTTCCCCTTTTGTCTGTTTTGCAGATAGTAGCATAGCCCTCCTTACCTCATCCATCTTATATATCTTATAAGTAGAACCCATAGTATCGATACGAATAAAGAAATAAATATTACCAAGCAACCTAAGGACAATCCGTAGGATCCCATTCTATAAACCACAATCGGACAATCAAAATGTGATCCAAATATAAAGAACGAACAATGTGTAGGATGGTAACTCACCAGTGACGAAATGCTCATCCAGCCCTCTCAACTTGACCATGTCCTCCTCCTCCAAAGCCCACCCCTCACTCCCCTTCAAATTCCCCACGATCCTCTCCTTCCTCACACTCTTCGGCAAACTCACAAACCCCTCCTGCAAGCCCCACTTCACCATAACCTCCGCGCTACTCCTCCCATACTTCCCCGCCACAGCCTTGACAGTTTCGTCCTCAAACCTCTGCGATTTAGCCAGCGGGGTATAAGCCTGCAGTATTATCCCCTTCTCCCTGCAAAACTCCACAATCTCAGACTGTGTGTTGAACGGGTTGAGTTCGATCTGGTTCACCAGAGGCGGATGGTCCGGGAATTTGTCCAGGATTTCTTGTAGATGGCGGATACCGTAGTTACTCACACCCCAGCTTTTAACCTGGCCTTCCTTCACAGCATCGACCAGGGCGCGGTATATTTCCTCGCGGATGAGGGGGCCGCCGTAGGGTGCGTGGATGAGGTAGAGGTCGATGTAGGATAGTTTGGATTGTTCGAGGGAGCGGGTTATGGCTGCGCGGGTGGCATCGTAGGAGACGTTATGGCGGAGTTTGGTGGTGAAGAATATGGAGGAGCGGGTGAGGGTGGGGGTTTTGGAGAGGAAGTCGAGGATGGCGCGGCCGCAGATGTGTTCGTTTTCGTACCATTCTGCAGAGTCGATACTATTTTATATATATATATTTTATGATTAATATTATAGTTGATTGGGTGGATCGATAGTGGAAGGAAAGTTACCCTCGATATCCCGCCTATGATTTGATATACACAATGGATCAGTTAGTTATCACTACTCAAATCTAGAAATATATTGATAGATAGGAAAAATTAGGATAAAGTATACCTCCAAAGCCCACAGAACAGCGTTGTAACATTCCTCGTCGTAAGATTCCCACACGCCGAGTTGTATCTGTGGTATTTTCTCGCCATTGGCGAGCTAAACACACCGATATCGCTCGTCAGTTGCTTTTGCATTTGTATGAATGTTATTCGAAAAGGTCATCTTGGATGTGTAATTCGTACGGTAAGGCATGTATCCGCCGTAAAGGCCTCCTGAGCCTCTTTCGAACTCATACTGTTTAGTTTTTTCTTCCGATTGGAATTTTTCCGGGGATGAGCTTTTGCATTAGAATTCGAATATGGCGAATGGGTCGGCCGCCGGGATATGGTTTGTAGGATGACATAATAGTTGGTGTTGGATTGTGACAAGGGTAGTAAATCTACGAATCAAAAATTCAAAGACCGTAGGATATGAGAGGAATTTATCAATTCATTTGATATTTAATATACTATGTGGGATGGAAAACGAGAGCTCAGTCTGATCAGCTTCTATAAGAAAAAAAAGTATGTATCGATATATCATGATCATGGGAAGAAAAGGAAAAAAATACATCTTCAGAGAAATGGGATACATGAAAAAACACCACTACAAAAAATATTCTGTAGACGAAAGAAACTAAAGTGAAATATTAGGAACTCCAGGGAATAAAGATGCTTCGAAAAACGAGAAAAAGCAAAGAATCATGTCCCCGCTCCGCTTAGTTGTTATTTTGTAGGAATGCATTAACGCATAGAAAGGAAAGAAAGGTCAAACAGTGCTTCATTTTTGCTGGGAGGGGAAATATGCAAGGTTGTGCTGGTCGTAGACGCCATGCTTCCAAATGGTCCGGAAGACAGAAAAGAAAAAAAGAACACCGAAACGAAAAAAGGAGGAAAAAAACAGAATGGTCGTAAAAATTTCATACAGTCGAACATACACTCCCTATCCAAGAGATGGTGATGATAAATTTATAAGAAAATGATAAAATCCGAAAATTTAAGAGGGGATACTGTCGTTATAGGCATAAATATATGTGTGTTTTGTTGTTTATCCGAGCCAGTCGTAGTCGGTGGCATCTTCGTTGCCAGTAATGTTGGAGACGCCAGTTCTCGCTGATGCATTAGCAATGGATGCAGCTGCGACGGCATGGAATTGCATCAATTCCCGGAATCTACGTTGTTTCTCGCTCTCGCCTTCGACTTGCTCACCGGGCGACTTTGTCCATGGGATGTCGCTATTGCTTCTCGTTAATGGCCTGCCCGGCGAGGACATTGACGTTCTTGGAGGAGCGAAAGTGGCAGATCGGTGGAAAGTGGCAGATGGAGGCGGTGTCAACGGAGAGGCTGGTTTTGCCGCAGGAGGAGCTGCCGCATGTTGGTCGGCAACAGCTTGGTTAGCGAGCTCGAGCTCCTTGGATTCTTCCAGCGCAGCAATGTACGCGGCGTGTTCCATTTCATCACGGACGTGACGTGGTATCTGACGGTCAAAATCATCACATTGGGAGGCTATGATGGCGGCCATGATCATGTTTTGCTCTTCTTCTTCTGTCATCATGTCGTACGTATCTACGGATTGAGCAGCGTTTCCGCCGCGTAGGAGAGTCATGTCTCTGGAGCTTAACGGGGAGATGACCGGGGAAACGGGGAGGCAGCAGGTGTCGTAGGTGTTAAGGTTAGCGTCGGGTTCCCTGGGCAGTCGCTCGACGGAGACTTCGAGGACGACCTTCTTTTCGGACTTTGAGGATTCGCGAAAGGAAAAGGCCCAGTCGTATGAGGTGACGGCGAAGTCTGCGGGTTCGGGAGGAGGAGTGAAGGGGTTTCTGTAGTCGTAGCTCTTCTCGTCGTATTCGTAAATGTCAAAGTCGAGGTCTTTGAGGGACTCGTCGGGCGAGGGATCGGGGAGGGAAGGGAACGACAGCCGTTTTATAGGCGAGTCGAACAGATCGGAGAGGCTGCGGCGAATGAGCTCCAACATGACAATTCCACAGTAACGACGACCACCATCAGCTCTGACTTGTTCGATTCTTGTAGCAGTGTTCTATCTTATAATAATCGGGTTTAGATCAGAGGAACTCTTGGAGTGAATTGAATTTATTGGAAGAAGATGAATGGAAGCCCCTGATCGATGTTTTTTCTTTTCTTTTCTTTTCTTTTAGAGAACACCCCAGTCTGGTCTTTTTTGGAATTGCGCTGGATGAGGACGAGATATCCCAGTGCGAGGCAACCGGGCTTCGCATTATTCTTTATACTCTGGTATTTATATATATCCTATCGCCCCGTTCTCATCACCGCTGCAGCAGAGCTAACGCATTCACAGAGCTCATTCGTACAGCCATACGGATGGAGGCTGGCGGCAAAAAGGAAAGAAAAGAAACACTACTCTTTACACTTTTGCTGTCTCGTGGTTGCATACCATTTGCAGGGTGCCTCACAAATATCCCACCACCTCGATCCGGATTTCTTCAAAAGAGAACGAGCAGTTGAAGCTCGCCTGGGCAGCAGGATGTGAGCTGGCCCACCCGAGACTCAGAAGGTTCACCGCTGGCTTGTCTCAGCGAGCCAATCAGGGGTTCCCAGCTCCCGGCTGGATTGCTCTCTACATGGCAAATTTTTGCAGCATCGAATGTTCGAAGACTTATTTTTTGTTTTACAAAACGCTGCTAAAGTATGTATCCTTTTCCTGCCGTCTCTTGAGAAACTTGAAAATGCATATGTTATATTCAAAAAGTATCTGTGGAGTCGCAGCCTACCCACATTCATGCAACCTCACTGGCTAGCTCCGTTTTTGAGGTTGACAAAAGAAATGGAGGGTGGCAGAGTCTTTCATCCATTGTTTTACTTGACCTGCGAGTTATGATGCTGGGGAAAAAAGAGGTCGGATTATAATAGGCAGTTCAGAGCTGCAAGATGTGCTGTTCACATGGTTCCTGCGATGTCCACGCTTTCCATCTCACCACTTTTTCACAGCCAAGCTCACTGACAGCAGCGACAGCACAGATCATTCGATTACGATAAACATTCTGGCATTTCTTGCAATGTTTGAAGGGGCCACCAGAAGACAAAGGGGGGGAAGGGGGAATATCTCGAGATGGGTGGGAATCGATTCAGCGATCGCAAAAAAAGTAACTTAGCTTGTATCAAAAAAAGAATTACAAGAATTAGACTTTTCGGTGCGACCCAAACACCTCTCGGATTGGATTGGATTGGCATCGCAGAGCAAACGAATATAAAGAGACTTCCGAGAGACGCGCCATGTGGGGAAGAACGGCTGCACGATAGAAGCCATCGATGGGGTCATTCAGACTAAAGTCGTATGGCTGTCGATTGGACCTACGCAAAACAGCATCGTCGTCGGCTTGGACCTGTCGTTCTGAGATGTCTGCAGATGCGGTCGATATCGATAATCCACATCTCCCAGCCGTGTCTTTAGCTTGCTCGATCGAGTTAGCTGGCTAGATATGTGGCTGGTGATGGTCGTGATACTCGACGCCTCATTCTGAAAGTTCGGACGAGGCGAATGCAAATTCCGAGTCGGGGCTATCCCAGATATCGAGGTCCCTTTGCTGTTTCAGACAGATGAATTCGAATTTTCATGGAATTTATTTCTGATAATCGGAGGAGATATATTTGGGATATCGTCCGCAATCTCACCAGGCGATCATGGGAGAATATAAAATATTGTTTCGACTGGTCACATACCTCCGCATCCTCAATTATCAATCGCCTCTTTGCATGTTTGCCAGTGGCTGATTCCTTTCCTTTCCTTCACTTTCCAATACACTCTCAGCCTCATATAGATACCCTGGACAGTTCGGAGTCACGGGATTTTCTGGCATTCTATTCGCCCGGGCGTCGTCGCAAGTTTCATCAGGTTTGGGTCCCCCGTTTCCGGCTTACCTCATCGCTACATCCTCCCCTTTGGAACTTGGACCCGCTCACGATATACATACCCCCCAACCCCCCCTTTCAACATCCATCGTCGACCGATCGGATCAAAGAAGAACACCTCTCAGTCCAGTTCATGGAACCGTCAGACTCTCCAGCTCTTCGGACAATACAGTTGAAAGAATCTAAATATCATCCTATCGTCAAGTTTCGTCGGCGTTGAATTCGCGAAAGACGAGAAAATTTCAAGACAAAAAAAATGTCAAACATGCTCCACGACCGCCCGACCTTCCACTCAGAGGAAGATGACGCCGTTCTACTCAAGATGCCCGCTCACATAGCCGCCCGCTTCTACAAACCAAAGAAGCCCAGGCGTAGGTCGTCTTCAGCCTCTTCCACCGGTCCCGGCTACGTCCACCACGCCGAGCGTGCTCATTCCCGTCGTCTCAAGTTTCTCGAATCCCGCAAGTCTCGTCTCGCAGCACAGGCTTTGCACGCTGAAAAGGTCCGCTCCCGTGTCAATCACGGCTCCCATCAGGTCCTCTCCGCCCGCCTCCAAGCTCTCAACGACTCTCTCGCCGCTGCCAAAGAAGCCAGGGAGGCGCTTCTCGCCAAAACTGCTGCTAATTGTGCCAGCGAGGTCGCAAAGGCTAAGGCTATCGCTGAGGAAGTTCGGTTGAAACGAGAGGATGAGATTCGCGCTATCAAGGATGGCATGCAGGATAAGCTGAACGCTGCTGAAGAGAGGCGCCTGGAGCTCCTTAAAGCCCGTTCCACCCGTCGACCAAGAGGATCTTCTGCTTCCCTCAAAACCGCCACCGAAATCGATGCCGTCGAGTCCCTCCGCAAGGCTGCTAGAGAGGCTGCTGCTGCAACTCTATCTCCTAGACGCCAACTTACCGGAGAGGAAATACGCGATGGAGCCGCTCGCCGAATCCAAAGGAACTGGCTGTCCCACAAAAACGCCGCTATCGTGACCAACTTTACTAGCCGGGGATTCACCATTGACTCAATCAAGATGATGCCGTTCGAAACCGCCACTTCTACCATACAAGACCCTGAATTGGTTAGGGCTACCGGCAACCTTCTTCAGATTGGTGGGGTCTTGGAAGACACAGAAGGACCCCTCGGTATTACCAAGGCGTGCAGGACCTTCCTCAGTGCCTATCTCATCTTGGGGCACCCTGCGGAGGTACTTTCTAATGACGGTGAAAATGAGAAGACGCTTATCACCCAGAGCCGAGATCTGCTTTGCGCGTTTGAGTCATGGATCTCAACCGCCAACGCGTACAATGGCTTCCGAGGCTCGCCCACCCGTCGCCAATCTCTCATAGATGCTTACCAACCCTTCTCTATTGCGTTCAATGCTTGGAAAGAACGTGACCAGCTTGAGCTTCTCAACGGAATGATCAATCAGTTTGTGGAGCTCGATACTCTTTGGCAAAAGGTTAAGGATGACTCCGAACCCCAGGTGGCTGCTGAATTCAAGGAGAGTATCCAAGAGAACCAGATGATGATTCTCAGTAGGATGAAGGCCATCGGCGGGAAGAAGGCCACCGAGATGCTTAAGAAAGCTATTGTGAGGTCTAGGCGCAAACTTCACCGCAAGCAAGCAGACAAGAAGCCTCGTGCTGCCGAAACCACTGAGGTTTCGTCCCAAACTCTCGATATGCAGACGGCTATGCAGCAAGTCGAGGAGGGAGCCAAGGCGGACGAAGAATCTGATCTCTCCTATCAGAACGCTTTTGAGGATGAGAGTAGATTCAAATTGACGAACCGTCAGATCGCACATGAGCTCTTGCTTGATCGCGGCTTTAGGTTCAAGGAACGCAGCAAGGATCAGATCGTACAAACGGTCGAGTACCAAGCTAAGAAGGCATTCTATGATCTCATGCGAGAAGATATTGCCGAAGGCGAACTTGAAAAGTGGATCCCATCAATGGCTGAGACCGTCAGACAGGTATGTTCGCTCCTTCCATCCCTTATAAGACTCTAGTGATCTAATATGCTATGATAGAAACTTTTACGCCTAGTTCCACTAGGCTCTTCTATTCATCAGATGATCTCTAATGCAATCGACATTGAGTTAATCACCCAACAGTGTCGTGCAAAGACGTACGATTACGTCTCGTTCTTCACGTTCATATATGCATTGCTTCCAAAGCTCTGCTCTCCGGCCAGAGACGAAGCCTGCCAAGAGCTCGTTAATACCGCATCACCGGATCAAGACTATATCTCTCGTTTGGAAAAGCTTATCGATTTTCTCGAGCTCATGCAACTTGATCACGCCAATTACCAACTCATGACTGCCGCTCCGCACATCATTCCTCATGCGATCCAATATGAGCAGCTCATGTTTACCGAAGATCTCACTGCTGGCCGATTTGATCTCTCGAATACCAAGAATTGGCTTAACACCGCGGTCTCCGAGCGCGTTGCAGAGCTGTCTTCTCGTGATGTTGAAAATGTCAATCATCCGCGACAACAACCTACCGTGTTCAGTCTCGTGAACCAGGCTTACGTGTCTTTGCTTATCCACCTCAATCCTCTTAACACCGTTCTAGTCCCAGAGACATTCCACCTAGACGTCGAGCGTATCGTCAACTTGTACAAAAATGTCAATACGGTTGTGGTCAGCTCTGCGATGTCTCTTACTATCAAGAGTCTTTTGAGGAAGGACGCTAGAACTGCTTGGAAGGGGCTGAGAGAGAAGACTGTGGAATTGATGGAGATCATTGGATTGAGCGCTGAAGCTAAAGCGGAAAGGCTCGCAACCTTCGTCAAGGATGACGTGGTGGTGAACCTGACGGATGCACAATTGGGACATATCAAGTCGGCTGCCAAGAGGTTGTTCGGAAATGTGGATGCTTTGAAGACCGGAGATTCGTCTGGTCTTTTGGCAGATCCAGTTGTCAAGGTCATGTTATCGCGACTCAGAGGCTTTATTCTCGCGAGGTTGAATGCGCAAACACCAAAGGATAAGGTTCGACTTGCTAGCGGAGCTAGCGAGACCTTGACTAGTTTTGGAATGACCGAGCAGGTTGCCGAGGTTGGTGGAATCGTCGAGAGTATGTTGGTTCTTGCTGCCGTGAATAGAGAGTGCTATGGGAGGTGGTATGACGATATTGTGAAAGAGGCTTTGACGCAGACTGCCAACTGATAGTGGCGTTTTTGATTTTGAGGAGTTTGGATTGGTTTGGATTTCTTGGGACTGCTAGATTCTTTCCCCAGGGAGGTTTTGGATTTGGGTCAGGATTGGATTAGGATTGGAGTAGTGGATGTTTTGTTCTTCCTTTCAGATATCATTCGTCTTCGTTATTTTGGTGTTTTTGTATTGATTGATGTTTTCTCGCCCCGGATCGTTGGAGGGTAGACTATTTTATTCTCTTCTATTTGTGCTTTTGCATTCACTTGCATTGCATAATCTGTCATTTTGCCTTTCTTTTCTTCTAGACAATAGTCACTTTCTTGTTTTGGCGATGCTGCTTATATTTGCGATTCTATTGATGCAGACGTGTATACGTTACAATAGTTACCTATACCATCAAATGCAAGCCATAGATTGCGTTGTCACACACATTAATCCAACAAGGTCGTCCGCGTATTTTAACGTCTAAGAAGAACCTCAATATAAACGCATGCATATGCATCATCATACTGAATCCACGAGAAAAGATGGAACCTGAATCGGGCCAAAATGCAGCGTCGTCATCGTCACTAGGGGATATCGACTCCCTCACGAGTGTCTACGCTGATGCTACGGTGTATCTCTCCAAGCTCGCAAGTCAATTGGAGGAATTAGAGTACGTTTATACACACATGTCCACTTCGAATTATAATCCAATACTATGCATAACTTTAGCTAACATTTCAATTTTTATCTATGAATGAAAAAAGAACGACGCAAACCGCCCTACTGCATTCTTACCACGCCACGTCTACCGCCCTAGCGGATATCAGAAGCTACAATACCGTCTCTCCCGTCATGGATCTGATACCGACATATACAGCCAAAGTCGCCCGTTTGAAGCAACTCATGATGCAGCAGAAAATGCAGGTTGACAAGATGAAGGCACGCGCGGAGGAAGTGAGGAGGGTTAAGAAGGGAAATGCGGAGAAGATGAAGCGGAGGTGGGAGGAGGAGAGGGAGAGGGATAAGGGGATTGCTGCTAGGGTTGTTGGGTCTGCTGTTAGTATTCCTGATGTTGGGGGTGGTGAGGTTAGTAGCAGTAGTGGAGTGGATGTTGGGAAGGGTAGTGGGGGTTCTACGCGGGGGGTGGGGAGTGGGAATGGGAAGGCGATTGGGGAAACGTCATTATCGCCACGATCTCAAGAAGAGGGACGGTTGGAGGCTGTTGATACTCCAGAGCCTAGTAGTTCCAAGATGGCATCTGTGCCTGCTGTGAAAAAGACAATAGTCAAGAGGAAGAAAAAGGCACGTCAAGCAGAGATTGAATGAGGGCTTCAATGTGTATGGATTATTTACCATTACTATATACTATGTTCTTAATCCTGGTCTCTTATGTTCTGTATAATTAAGAATAGAAGCTTCCTAGAGCTATGTTAGGTTGATTAAACCAAATTGTAACTCAAAAATCGAGCTTATTTTGTCTCGCGTCAGTGTTCACCTTGAACATAAAGTTAAATTTCGTTAGAGGTATACATCCACACCCGTACCTCCAATTGACTAAAATGTGCAAATGCTGCCGTCCGCTTGCATGCATGAATATATCGTTTCCAAGACGATGATTGAGGTCATCGGTATGTTCCTCCATCGGTTTGTTGTCTTCGGCGGATGGTTTTTTTTCGTGATTGATTATTTGAAATCTTTCCGTTTGCGTCAATATTTATCCAAATATCAAAGTTCCCTCGAATATTTATGTTGGAAAAAACTTCAAAATGTATCACCGTCTAGTTTCTCTCCATGCCAAGGCAAAAAGGGTCCTGTGATAGTGAAACACAAAGCTATCAGGCGGCTAGACTTTGGAAATTGATATGAATCATTGACAGATATAAGACATATACGTTAAAACCAATTCTTACAAGATCCTCGATCGTGTTACTCGGATACTGGATCTATACATATAGGTTGATCGCAAAACTAGAACGAGTATAGTGTTTACTAAGTGACTTACGGGAAGATCCGAATCCGCAAAGGCCCGGTCTCCTAATACCGCGAACCTTTAACTTCGGAAATACACTCCGTGTCCGCGGAGACGTCACTAGCCCCGAGTAACCAGCCAATCTAGTTCAATCCAGATCAATGTACGAATCGAGCCGACATACTAAGCTATAACATTGATCAAGGAACATTGAGAAGATCTAGCAAAAGTTTAAGATATATGTATCTTCTGCTGTGGCGCTACTCTGCCTTCCGTTTTCAACTAAACTTTTCGATTGCTTCCTTTCGCGAGAACCGAGGTAGAATATCCATCATATCAGTCGCTAAAGGCTAAGATAACGAGAGTCCTGTGTCGTCATACTCTTTTAGGGCACGTTGGATTAAGGGCTAGATTGCTACCCGGCCGCCTTGAAAAAGTGCACCGCATCGAATTGTCTATAAAATTTAAAATCTGCAAAAACAAGCATGATGTACCTACTTGTATACACGCCATTACTCATGTCTCGCATAACACTACCCTGTCACGAACGACCTTGATTATTAAATATTTCTGTCCTCCCCGAGGTTTCATCAATTGCGCCTAAATAGCTAAACGGGGCCATTTTAACCATGTCGTTGTCTTCGCATATGTACGAAACTACCTACTCAGTGACGACGTATGGGGGGTTATTCAACTAGCTCATAACAAGGGGGAATGAAAAGTACAATGCTAATATAAATTAAGACTATATGCACCCCACGCACGCAAAAAGACTGATTTATATGCAAATGCAGCATTTGCAAGCATGCATTCAGGGGGGAGGAAAGGTAAAAAACGCCAGGTTCCAGATTAAACACGAGGGAAACGACATGTGTAAATGCGGCATATTCCTGCATTTGCATGCTTCTCGAGTATATTGTGTGAAGGAGCGAGAAAAAAGAAATCAGTCACAGGTACTTTAGCCTTTTTTGAATCTCTTTTTTTTTTTTTTTTACGATGTATGTATATCGGGCAAGCATGGTAGTGGTCTGAGCATCCGCGTAAGGGTGAGAAGCCTCGAACTATCGAAAACGGCGGGACATGCCGCCTAGCTCAATGTGAACAAGATGCCTTTTGTGCTTTGCAAAGAAAGGGCTGATGGTAAAAGACTGGATTGGAGCAATCCGTGGAATGGAGAATTCCGTTGGAGGCTAAACAAGCGAGAGAGGATGAGATTTTGCGAAAGGGGGACGAGAACTTTTGAATTTCTTCTGCAAACGTGGTATTTTTTTCAAACTTGATATTGGTATCTCGGAGCTGGTTGGCTAGACTCATTTGAGTGGCCGTGGTCGAATCGCGGCTATATTTACCAACGGAGAAAAAGTAAGCTCGGTCGTTTTGACATTTCCCGGCCAGGTCGAATTCGCACTGTGATCGGCACAAAAGTAGGCCAATGCATGCGCATAGACATGGACATGATGCAATTATATTTGGCTTCGAGATCGGATTTTTGGCCTTTGATGTTCGATTTAATTTTTTTCTATTCCCTTGCGTTCGAGTTGAGTTTAACTAGTTGGGATCTTGGAGCTGCGAGTGTGCCGCAACGATGGCCCGATGATGCGACATGGCATGGTCCTAGCTTGGATAGAGCTTGAGGGGTACTTTTATTCTCTTCTGTCTTTTTTGTCGTTTCTCTTCGCATTTTTTGCATGCTCGCATGCATCCGTCAATCTGATCGAGTTTAGTCTCCTTGCTCCCTTGGTCGTTTTTCCCTCTTTTTTTTTCTATCCTTGCTGCTGCAGGAAGAGAGAGGGGTTAGCGACGAGCTCATGGTGTCATCTGAGGGAAAGAGAAAACCAAAGCTTAGTGTCCGTCCTACAGAAAAAAATAAAAGAAAAATAATAAATCCATTAAGTCGCTAAGCTTATGAGACGGAGTGTTGAAATTTCTAAGACCCGAGCTCTCCTCTCCTCGCTTTCGCGAAGCCCCCCCAAAAAATTAATGAGCGCAATCTGAGACTTCATGGCATTGCTCTGATATCGGACGGAAGGGCTAAGCCGCCGGATACCGCCAATACAGATAAATAATATCATTGCCTGCCTTCGCTTCCGGGTTTTTTCTAGAATAAATTTGTATATTCGAGATGTTGACATTTTGTCTTGAAGTGCGGGAACGGCTTTCCTTCCCCGTCCAAAAGATTCTCAGGAACGAGTCGCCCTCGTGGCACGAGTAAGCGATTACTACGATGACATATCATCAATTACTTGCGACGGAGACAAATTCGGGAAAGATATTTGCATATTTGTTTGTTTGTTTCTGAAATTTTTTGATAGCTAAACATAGAATCCGTATTTTGAGTGTTCAAAGCCATATGTATTCAAACATCCAGTGGTTTTGTGTAACTTTGGCGTTTTGAATATGTTGAGATGTCATATCAGCAGCATAAACCGATATGACGGTGAGAAACACAAACAGAGTACCTGCAGTAATCATCAGACTGATATAGAAATTTAGAATGAGGATACAATCTTACAACAGCCGCAAAGGAATTTACATCAGATACATGTACCTCCGAAGCAAGGATATCTGAAGATACCCATCGATCTACTCGAAAAATCTCTAAATTGGGATGGTTACTCCATCATCCAAAGAGACCTTGGAATTCGTCGCATCTGCTTGCCGTGTCGAGACGAAACCAAAACGAACAATGCGCCTATCCTAATCGATATCGCAATTTCGGGCATTTTTACCTCATTCATGAAATCCAACCCACCCGACGACATGTATAGAAAGACAAGTGCAGCGCGGGACACTCGGGGACGTCCTCGGGGAGCCGGTTCATATTATTATTGGACGTGTGATATAAACCCTACCGACAAAAATTCCCCACGAACATTCCCCCTCCAAGCGAAGAAACATCTCGAAAAATTTAAAAATTGAAGCGTAAATGCCAGTCGACGTGTACATACATGCCGATAGAACCTCCGTGCTAAGCATGCAAGATAGAAATATTTGTGGAGACGGGGGACGGCTGGGCATACCACGATCGATTGGCCAAACCCCGTCTTCCGCCGTCAACTTCTTTCATAGAACCTTCCTTCGTTTCCATCATACCCACAAAGGAACACCACAACCGGCACTAAAAGATTAAATTCATCCTCGAAAGTGAAAAGGAAGAATCTGAAACGCCGATTTTCGTGCGGTTGGCCGTCGCGGGGTGGGTGGATTTTTATTTTTTGTTTACCACTCAGGGTATACGTACTATACCAAGGCCATGCACGGTCAAGCTTTTGTAACAACTAGGAACAGTTCGGGTTATTCGACCTTCCTAATCATGTCTATGGAAACCTTGTGATGGTTGATATCGTGACCTCACTTTCGCTTCGAGTAGCAAAAGGAAGAGGAGCGCCGATTTATAAAACTACGAGCGGATCGAAATCTTTTTTTAGGAGTTAACAACTGTTTTTCTTTTTCATTGTGGACCCGAGTTTTGATAACTCTTCGGTCAGCTATAGAGATTGTTCAATCATGCGGACACTGAAACCCGAGGAATACTCTACAGATACCCAGTCCGAAATCCTCCTAAGAAAAAAAAAAAAAAAAAAGCGAAGGAAAAGAGAAAAGTAATCCTGAAAAGCAGTAAAGATAGATCCAAGGACGCCATAAACGCACGTAAATGATAAAATAAACGATCATCAAAAAAAAAGCAAGCGAAGAGGGTAAATAAAGTATCAAACTCCTAGCAGAGAACGCCCAGCAGAAAATTTTCATGATGCCTTTTACACAGGCTTAAAATAAGCAGAAGAAGCATTTGTCCATTACACTCCGTTAAGAACCTGGGAAAAAAGGGAAATGAACATGACTCGTGGTAGGGGCTGAGAGTAGCGAGAGAATATAGTCGATGAGACACCGAAGTTTTTTGCAATTGGTTTCTTTTTGGTGGCGAGTGTCGATGTGACTTTTCGTATAACCTGAATAGGCCGCGGAATCCAAAAACTTTTAAATGTTGGGTCTCATGGATGGTGAAGATTTTGTCCCAACGACAATTGCATGGGTCGATAGGGGTATAAAAGACAAGGAGACGGAGAAGGAGATATGTTCCCGGGGAAAAAGTCAATTTGTTCATACTGAGGAAATAAAAATAGAAGAGAAGAGTGCTTTTCATTGGAAATTTTGGTTTTCATATTGGGTATCGAGTTGAAGTGGTTGTGAGAGTCATTATTGAATTACCGGATTCGTCGGGTTTGAGAGGGAAAGAGAAAACGATGCACACCAAGCCCGGGTATGTAAAAGGGATCCGTAATATGATACAGTGAAGTGTATATTGGCTGTTGGGCCATGAGAGAAGTTCGTGAGATGGTACATAAGTGTTGGTATTATCCGGCCCGCTGAATCGTGTATTCATACAAAGAGGAAATATCGTGAAGTCATTATGTCGTCCGAACCATGAGAGGCGATCGCCGTGCCGATGCGAGTCATTGAGAATAGGGGTCGCTTGAACGGTTGGCAAGGCTGGCCGGGAGGTTCCCTCTCCTACTCTTCGACCATCCCAGCTTTCCTGTCATCTTTCTCCATGTTTCGTGAGACCTCCCTTTCGGACTGCTCGATTCGCAACTTGGTGGAGTGTGTGGCGGTGTCATTGGTGAAACCATACTCTCTGAACTTTCTTCTGTGATGCTATCACCACTATTGCTACCACCCCATGAGCTTGGAGCCTGTTGTGCGGAATGTCGGTGCCAACCTAATGCAGGACTAAAAGGAGAAGCCCCATTTCGCAAATGGTTGGAACCTGATGTTGCAGAAGAATACGAGGCAGCATAGTCCAATGCTGGGGGTGAGCCAGAACTCTGACGAGATTTATACAAAACACGTTCGTCCAAACTACCGCGCATAAACGCATTGCTGTCGTTTTCCCAAGGTGCCGGGTACTGCGGTTTGTATTCGGAGCCAACAGCATTCAAGAAGGGCATAAGAATAGACTCCTCCATAAGCTCGTGGATAATGTTGACAGCAGAGTCTAATGAGTCCGGATGTGGGGGTAGGAATGCTGTTGGGAGCCCCAAAAGTTCTTCGCGAATCGTGCCAGGGACATTGACCTCTCGAGGACCGTTGGGTTGAATATATGCATCCATTAACCTCTGCCAGAGCATTTTGACGTATTTACGAGACTCTTCCGGTGGGGTTATCGGCGAACCACCTGCCGATTCAGTCATTAACGACTGATAATGTTTTCGATATCTCTTAGCGTCCATGGTGAATTCTAAAGTTTCCAAACAGTGATTTTGTGATAGATATTGCATAAATGCACTTAGTGTGAACGGTGGGCTCGCCTTGTTAGCAAGCACTTCAGCAAGTGTCGGCCGCCGAGGGCAGTAAGCACCTGCTGCCATTGTTAAACTTGCGGGCCGCGACTGAAATTCGCTTGTGTTTGAGGACATGTCGTCGTCCTCTTGGTCAGAGTGATTCGGCGACACGTTGGGTGAGTTTTCGGACGATGATCTTGATCTGGATAAGCGTAATGACGGTGGGCGTCGATAATTCCGCGCAGACATACTGCCTTTGAAAACCATTTGCTAATCCGAGTTAAAGATCGGATTGCAGTTAAATAAGAAATTGTTTGAATAAAAATGCCCAGAAATTCCTAGCGCATCGAAACGGGTGTGAAAGACGTAGTGGAAGAAATGTCGAAATCGTGAGTTAATTCCGTGCCTGTTCCTTCCGAGAATACTTCTACTTTCCACCCGAGTTCATACAAGAAAAGATGATTGAGGTATCGAAAGTGGTTTCGGTTGAGTCTCTGAAGATTTTTGAAGCCCTTGGTTAATATCAACGACTAGATAAAAAAGGCGCAATACAGGCCCCCAGAGAAGTGAGAGATTTTTTGAAAAAGGGAAGAGAAAATAAAGGTTCAAAGGAAAACGGGGGGAGGTTTTTAATATCAAAGCGACAGAAAAGCAGAGTTCGACTGAGCGAGCTGAGGCAGATTGAGTCAAAGTTTGAAGAAAAAACTCTCTTTCCATGCACTGAACGGAGGGCAAAGAATGGTTGAGGAATGACTGCGGGATGGGAGTGGTGGTTGGTGAGACAAACCCAAAGCTTCAGTTAAACTTTCTGCTGGCAGAACCCAAAAACAAAATCAACTCAATCGGCGATCCCTTGTCTGTACCCGGCGCAAATGTTCTTTTCTTCTTCTCTTATTCTTCCTTAGTCCTTGCCTTTGGAACAAGTACACAATTTTCACAGGGGCAGTTGGGTGAGAATGGAGAATGTTGGCGAAAAAGCTTAAAGAGTCGAAGAGTTTGGTAGTGATGTTGTGGTTGTAGATATAATCCGAGAGGGTGTGACGTTATTTCCTCCAAAGTAGCAATCAGTTGGTCGAATTGAGGGTCCAAGATAAACTCAGTCGATGTATGAAGAGGTAGAATAATTGGAACTTGTGAGGATTGTAGTCGGTATGAAATCAGTAGGAATTGGTGTAAAGTCGCACGAAGCCAGAATAAACAGTTTGTCAAGAGTCCACGTCGTAGTTGGTGCGACAGCGTAGGATACGGAATATGTACCAAGCCGGATGGTGCAGCAAGCAGTAAAGCTGAACGGATAGGATTTCGACAGAATGAATCAGTAGCAGTGATGAATTCCTCCTTATTGTTTTAAAGGAGGACAGAGTATTGGTGACAATATGTAGAGTTCGGGTTATTATTATTATTTTTGTGTGTTAAGCAGGCCGGCAAGTGTAAACGAGGTCCGCCCTTGGAATCAATTCATCTACACAGAAAAAAAGGTGTTCCGAGGCTTGCCCATCAGGCCGATGCTTTTCCCTTACTTTCAAATCACCTGCGAATAATGGCAGGAAAGGTTTATTTGCTGGACAGGGTAAGGAATGCGGTGATCAAAAGTGGAATGGGATTGGACTTGAAGATGCTGCCTCTTTTGTTCAAGAGTCCCTCAGGCCCTTGCGAAAAAAATAAAAAATAAAAAATAATTCTTTTGAGAACCGAGGAGGAGGTCGGTCCGACACTTCTTCAACATAAAAAATTGGAGCACTGAGAAAGCACAGAAAGACGACTGGGAATTCCAAGTTCTGTCTACGGCGAAGGAATTCGATCGGGCTGGCAAGTTGGCAAGCGAAATCCCCTTTGTTGACCACAGCTAGCTAGGTAACTTCCAATTCGTGCGGTAGTCGGTTTCCTTTTCTCCCTCCTGTTTCGTTGTGAACACAAGGACAAGTGTACTTGGTAGCAGAATGCTAGTAGCGTGACGCTTCTCTGTGAGATGTACCGTTAAATCCCCGTATTTGATCGGTTTCGAATGTTTGGGTAAGCAAAACTGAAGAAACCCTCGAGCTGACTGATCTTTGGGAAAACAGTGTATATATGAGGGTGGATATGTGGATATCACAAAACAGTTATAAGGGAAACCCCTTCTAAAGAGTGTGGGTACCGACGAAGTATTATAAGAGAGCCAAGTAGTCCCAAGGAGAAGCACCAGAGCAAAAGGTCGTTTAGTTCTGTTTCTTCAAACAACCCATCACCTGTCAGTTACTGGGGCCCCATCCTGTTGTGCGCTACTGGGGTGATCGAAGCAACCAACATCCAAAAGCAAAAAAAATGTAGCTGCCAAGAGCACACCATCTTCTTTGGTTCTTTCTTTTTCGATTTCTGGGAAGGCTAAAGGATGTGAGCGAAAGCAATTCAGTGGTGTGAGCGCGAGAGTGACGGTGCGGTCCACAACTGCAAGACATGCTTTCTTCTTTCTCCGTGCAAGGGGGCGCCGTTGATTGGACCTCGATTGATATCGAGTTCTAATTATGCATTCGACAAGAAGCTCCCCTCTCGACGGGTCTCGTCTTTCGATCTTGCGAGTGAGGTGTGGAAGAGCTCGAGGTCGAGTTTTCGGAGTCGTCTTAGTCTAGTTGCTTCTCTTTTGAGAACGGTCGAACTGTGATCTCCCGTCGCGTCGAGACGTTATCTGAGACGGCTTCTGTGCCAAACCGACGATATGAACTTAGCTTTGCCTCCTCGTCGAACCGGCTGCAGCAGTTCTGTTGGACAGCCAGGTGGTGGTCCTGGTAGTGGTGGTGGTAACAAAGTCCCCTTGCCCTGGCCATTGCTGGTATCACGAACGTTGTGTTGGCCGCACATGCTTGGATACTTCACGTATTATCATGTATTCCACATCGATGCAAATGCAAATGGTCAACCTCTGCAGACGGGACTCGGGGGATCGGTCGCTCGTACATACAGACAGAGATTCTGACCTACCAGACGGGCATATCAAAGTCAGTTTCTGCTTTCTTTCATGCAAACTAAAAGAATCGGAACGGCCTCTCATGCAGAAAACCCTCAGGCCTCATTTTCGGCAAGCCCAATAGCATTGACGGATTCGCCTGCTGCCATTTATCTTTATCATCTTTTCATTTGTTATTTCGATCAACCAAAAACCTTCCAAAAGCTCGCCTCGAGCATGGAAGCTGCCGCTAAGAATGCTGAGTTTGTCTGGTTCCTTCTCGAAAACAGCATACCCATTTTAGCCAACGACATCACTACTTTGGTTGGAGAGTCTAGTACCCGTCTAGCCTTTTTGCTTCTTCTCCTCCCTTCCTTCTCCCTTTCTTTTCTTCTTTTCACTGCTTCCTATTCTTCTTCTTCCGCTCTCCTGGAACAAACCGAACGAAAGATCGTTGGTTGGGACCAGGAGGTATCAAGTAGACGTACAACTAGGTTCGCAGTGGCAAAGAACCTGGTGGCCAATTCGAAAGAAGTTTTCTGGAAAACCACCCAACTCTGGTTTCAAAGGCCGCTGTCATCTGTCCGAAAGGGATTCCTGTATAATGCGATCATGATGATGATGTCCAGATACACATCAACGATCCGCATCTTGTCCCGTCCCTTGTCGGTGTTCCCACAGGGCTGTCGTTTCGTTGCGGACACACGCCGGGCCACTGATTAAATGGGTGACTTTCCCTCCATGGGCCAAGCAGAGATACACTCTAGGTTGTCTAAGCTACATCTGTAGCTCGCTCGGATATTAATTCGTCACCTGGCTAAATGTGCTTTCGTGGATCCTCTCACAACAGGATCCTGTTGTGGGCACAAAAACCTCCAAGAAAAACACCCCACCATCTTCCCACTAGTCCGCCCAGGATCAAGGGTCTTCAAGCTGCAGCTCAGAAAGTCAAAAAGAAAAAAGAGAGAGGTGACGGTGGGAGGGCTTGCAGCAAGCAAGGCCCTTTGAATGGCCACTTTGGCGCTCAAAAGCTGGGAGACAAGTCTTTGGTCTAATCCTGGTTCGAAGCTAGCTCGAAGCTCGAAGAACTTCAATTGCAGTCTTACGCTCGAGCATCCGCCGACATGTTTTGAAGCTCCACTCTGATGCATTTCTCGCTTTTTTTGAACCCGGACTGCAGGCGACTCATGCCTCCCATGCCAGCGAGCTTCGAACCCGCAACTATTTTTTAAAAAAAGAGTGGAACTTGGTGTGTTTTGTCACAGCGATTGCAAATCACCGAGAGATACGTTCGACATATTGCTTACTTTTAAAGTCGCAAAAAGGTGGCTGAACCTCTCGACTAGGATACCTCCTGCACCTATGATAGGCTTGAGGACCCTGGTGGAGGCGGATAACGAAGATCACTTGGCACTTCGAAATTCCAGCTTGCTTCCAAGAAAATTTCCACAAGATTCATTTCTTGCTTCCATTAATATTCTAGAATAATCATCGAAGCATGAGATTGTGGTGACATGAAAACGCTAAAAGGAGGATTTGGTAGGACAGGCAAGCATTTCAGGAAATAGGCTCTTTTGGCATAGTCCGATCCAACATGCGATTTTCACGCGACTTTTGTGTTGTGCGAACAAAGTCGTCTTTTCTAAACGGCACTTTGGAGGGCATTGGATAATAAATATATTATGTCTAGGACTCGATCTCTTTTCTTCTTGGTTTGTCTCTCACGTGTGATGCTTTGTTCGCTCGTATCTGTACACGGACGTGGTCTCGAGCTGTGGATCCTCGATATTCCAACCGACTTCAGTAAGCCTCCTGAGAAACTCTTCAAATGTGCCATTGATCTGGCGTTTCGCATCAATTAAAGCTTGCAAAGCATCCGAATCAGTAACCGAGTTCGATCGCTTGTCGGAAAGTAGCTTTGCTGAGAGGAGGGCATGCATCCAAGCCTTGATTTGAGTGCTGGGAGGACAATTGTGTTCGAGACAGATGCACACACGCATGTTTTGAAGATGACCTCCAAACCAAAGCATATATTGCTCCGTAGGGCAAGCTTTCACGATATCCACAATTGGCAACCTTCCAATTGATGTCGATGTCGAAGTGGGAATTATTGACGCCAGTTTGGTTCCAATGACACCCCAGCCTATAATTCTTCCGTCGTGCCACCTCAGAACGCCATCGCGTTCGAAAATTCGTTCTCGTCTTGCCACATCTTTCGGCGTCAAGACGGTGCCGGTTTCAGCAAACGTTGAAATGACCAGATTTGCCCTCTGTCGGTTTAAAGTTATCATTGTCACCGCCTTTACAGCTCGGTAGTTAGTCCACAAGTGGATCGCTATCAGTAATAGCATTGAAATCCACGATGCAGTTTTCGATGTGATTGACGAGATGACCAAGCTACCCGCCTTCACCCGGAGTGTTTGGTCAGCGGTTTTGCGCAGCTCAACGTCAAATCAACGCAAACTACCCGAACATCTGAAAGAAAGAGGGAAAGCATTGATCTTACTAGCATTCCTGTCAGGCCGATAACTGTTTCTTGACTCGAATCCTACCTCCCCGAATCAGTACCATTCTGAGAGATCTCGTGCTGCATAATGTGGAGCTTACCTTTGCGTTCAACTCGGCAACATTTCCCCATTTTGCAAAGTGTACACTCAACTGAGCTTTGGACCCTGCCCCTCACATCAACTCGCACCCTCCAACAGAGAGTGGAGCAAGAAACATGTAAGAATTCGCGGAGGGACCGGATGCCTTCTTTTGGAAAAGGCAAAATAAAGAGGAAAAAAGTGTGATTGCAAGGGTTCGAATAGTTACGTACCTCCACCTGCAACGCCACAGAGCGCTCTTAGTGTGCCAGCGGTGCAAAGTACCATGACTCTAATAGTCTTAGGAAAGAGAGGAGACAAGCAGTCAAAGATCAACGCTGAATCATTGAAGATATCGGCCGCGAATCGGAAGCGTTTGCATTCCGGCTCGAGCGAGCTGCCAAGTCTGTGGGCGAATAGAATCGTTGCAACTCGTCCGATAGAGTCTTGGAGGATACTAAGCAAGATGGCAGCCGTGGTTGATGCATTCGAGTCCTCAAATCCGACGGCTAGAATTGGTAATAAAAGCGGAAGAAGCGTAACGTTAGCCAAACAGTGGTCCCGTACCCACGGCGAACATTATTAAGAAACAGGTCATAGGATCGTCCTTTATTCTTCCTCAATCAAGGATAATGGACATCTCTCCTCCACATTTGTTCAATAAGGATTGTCAAATATACATAGATATACCTTGCAAAACTGCTCGAGATGATATTAAACCTGCAATTGAGCTTGAGAATGCTTGGAGAGAGTCCTATGAGCTTGCGGTTAGAGTTATGCGCTGTTCAAGAGAAACTTCAGCCGTGGTGGCAAGCAGGCTGACGGAATAACAAGACCTACATAAATTTGGTATCTAGAGGAAAATAATTGTTAGCAACAGGCAAGCCACCAAGCCTCCAAGACACACTTACTCAAGATAGTCCTCGGTTACACTTAACGGGTACCCAGCTGGAAGAAAAATGTTGATGAGACTTTGAATGTAGCTAATAGTCTGCGGCTGGAGGTCTCTCTGCAAGGGTCGCGCGTATCAGCTGAGAATCTCTCGAATAACCACTGTCTCCTGTAGGACAAAACAAAAGTATCATAGTATGGAAAGAGACCTGCAATTTCAGGAATGCGGATTGGAAACCACCTACGTCTTTGACAGTTGCGTGCTGGACCTTGACAAAGTTTTTGCTCTCTTGAAGATATTCAGCCGTGACAATACCGGACTGATCTCGCTCTACAATGGTTGTGTAGTCTCCCTTGCCAAATGTGCTAGACATGTTGGCCTTTTAGTTAACGCAATGGACGAAGCAACTGGTTGTATTCTTCTCTCTGTCTGCTGTAGCTCTCCAAGTTCTGTGAAGATGACATGTTGGACGTTTCGAGTTGTCGCCATTGGCTGGGATCTCATAAACCATGTGCAATTCACAACACACAATTTACAACACGGCTCTGTTAGTCAACGACATAGTCGAATAACGACAAAGTTTCTGACGGCGGTCTCGTAACATAACCCACTGTCAAGGCTTGAATTCAATAGTCTGCATTGGCTACTGGCACAATCCAGATAAAATACGACCTTACTGCGTCAACAGTCCTGTAGCCTGTAGGTAATCAATCTCGTCATCTCATCAGTACCGATGCTAATTTTTCGATATCAACACTACAAGTAACTTTAGATCTTCCTCGCCACATCGTACTAGCACTAACACAATCACGGACAAGACCCATTGGATATTTCCCACAAAACACCCTCCGTTTTAATTCTTAAACATAGTTATCTCAATTGATGCAAGATCATCCTGCTCGCGGGTTCGCCAGAATCTAGATCTCAGTATACCCTGTGTGGATCTGGAACGAGATTGATTCGAATCACAAAAAAATCCGTTAAACATTCGCTCGCTTCATCTTCTTGCATACGCACATGTTTCAACGCTCGAGTACGTGCTCGACAACGCTCTTTCCTGCCTTCCTATGCTCTATATTGCTATCAATCAGGGAACCAGGGAATAAACTGAATGCTTCTTCGCTTAGCAATTTCGCCCTAGGAATGTAACACCACCGGATGCGGCGGTCCGGCGACGGTGGGGTCCTCGAATAGGATCTGCATTCTTCAACGGTGATGCTATACTAGCGTCTGACGTCAGCCCTAGATGACTCTCGATCGGTTTGAAATGCACTGAATCTGCGAAATTTCCGGTCAGTGTTTCGATATCTGCAAAATAATGTGATTCGGCTCGAGGTACCAAAAGGATATTATAATAATATTACTTATATTCTATAATCAGTATTCAAAGATCAACCATGATGACTACCCCACACACAAGTCTACCCGGAATCGTACATAGTTTTTTCTCCGGATGGCATGACGAAGAAAGAAGAGGCCCAGTGTTACCGCATCCAGCGCTAGTTTATACACTCGCGAACAACCGTTTTCCTCTAGTAATATAACTCCACATTTTAATAACATCTCAAAAGAGCACGGTTTAGGCATAACCTCCATTCTCTAGTATGACTATCCACCGAGCGAGTTTCGCTTAGTATATCGATAACCGGCGTGTCCGTTGGTAGATCTAGGCTGAGCAAGATATCCATCTTGGCGGCAATCGATCTTTTGATGAATGGAGTTATATGATAGGGTCTGCAGATGAATCAAGAGGCGAGGTACATGCGTATCTACTAGCTAAACTACCTACTAACCTAGCGAGATCAACGGAACCGGCGAACTATTCTGGATCGAGCACACCTACCATCTCGGATTTCGGATTCGCGTAAGTCTAGTAGATAAATTCACGAGTTCAGAATAAAACGACTCGACGAGGTAATTGGGGGGAACAATGATCCGAATTGCATGAGAGAGATATGAACGGGTCTACGGAAGATATAAACCGGCAGACCCAGATGTAGAAAAACTCGTACAATGGGAAATAACCTCCGAGCTGAATGCACCTATCAAGTAGCCAAGAGCGTCGCCCAGACCAGACTTTTTAAAAATTTCAAATCTAACTTCTGAAAGACCAAAGAATTTCAAATCTAAATGTGAAACCGGGGAACAACATGTTGGAATTCCCCCATTCCAGGCCCTCGGGACCCTCCTCACGATCACCGGGAACGAAACATCCAACGTTTTTGTCAACTCGTTAGGATACGGGATCCTGTGTCGGTACCGAGACTGCATATCCTCAAAGGAACCCCTCCCCGGGTACAAGGTCTCACTAAACGAAGTTCGTTAAAACCAAGATCTTCTTCGTCTCTGACTAGATTTTCGTGGTAGTAATATTAACCTAATGCGGGTATGAAGAAATCGCAATCGACATATTTTTCCGCACCGCTAGCATCTTCGTTTTAATTTATGCTGATTGGAATAATCAAATTTTATAGAAATAGTAAATATGTCGGAAAGACCGTTCCACAAGCTAGCAGCTTTGCGGTTAGTGTTTGGTCAACTCCGATAGGCTCTAGATCTTACGGAACTCGTACATTTGTTTGTAATATCGATCTAACTAGAAAAATAATTGCAAAATATGATGTCATATATTGTGCCAGTGTACGTATCCTAATCCTACATTTATTACAATACCTAAGAAAGAAAATATTACGATCTTATGTGATACGTCTACAATTTGGCTTTACCAGCCTGCTTCTCCTCCCTAAACATCGTCTCTGCTACGATCCTCCGCTGAATCTTCCCGGTGGCAGTCTTGGGCATATGCTTTGTCACAAATATTCTCTTGGGAATCTTAAACTTAGCCAACTTCTCACCCAAAAATCCCTTCAACTCATCCACATCCGCCTCCTTCCCTTCTTTGAACACCACTGCCGCCGCAGGTTCTTGTCCCATGAGTTCATCATCCATCCCAAAACTCACCGCCTCCGCAACCGCAGGATGGGATAACAAAGCGCTATCGATCTCTATCGGTGAAATCTTCTCCCCACCGCGGTTTATGAGTTCCTTGATCCTTCCAGTGATGATAACATACCCGTCTTCATCCTTCTTACCCTGATCTCCCGTTCTGAAATGACCGGATTTTGTGAAACTGGTAGCGTTAGCGGAGGGATTGTTCAAGTATCCCTTCGTCACGTTTTCACCCTTGATACATATCTCCCCTTCCTTACCTTGCTCCACCTCGTCGCCTTTGTCATCTAATATTTTGATATCCACGCCTTGACCGAGTCCTACACTGCCTGGTTTCCGTTTAGCAGGCGGCAAGGGGTTCGAAGTCATCTGATGTGCTGCTTCCGTCATCGCATAGGCTTCGAGAACGGGCGCGCCGAAGGTCTTTTCAATCTGATGGAATGTCGCCGGCGCGAGCGGTGAGGAACACGACCTGATGAATCTTATGTATGGTAACGGATTTGGCGGTGGGGATTTCAGCAAGATTGAGTTCATCGACGGCACGGCCGTATACCAATTCGCTTTGAATTCGATGAATTCCGGCCAGAACGCTTGTGCCGAGAACTTTGGCGGGACGACAACGGAACCGCCGGAGTGTAGGGGTGCTAAGAAGCCAGCTAGCAGACCGTGAACGTGGAATAGCGGCATGACGAGGTATGTTCTATCCGCTGGGGACAGTTGGTAAGTGGCCTTGATGTTCCGCATCGTGGTTGTGAGATTTCTGTGCGTCAAGGGAACGGCCTTGGGGCGGCCTGTAGTCCCACTGGTGTGTAAGACCAGAGCTACATCGTGCGGTTGAGCGATTGATTTGAGAGCAGCGACGCTCAGTTTCCCTCGTTCGATGAGTTCGACCTTGACGTCGCCGTGGCCGTCGACCCACACTTCGGCGATGCCGGCATTGTATTTTCGAGCTGCACGAACAGCTTCGGAGTTGGAGGAGACAGCACCTTTGGGGACGATTAAAAGAGCGGATTTGATGTCGTCAATGTAGAATTCGAATTCGGCTTGTTTGTAAGCTGGGTTCAACGGGGCCGCGATGGCGCGTTGATAGGTCGCGGCGAGGAATGAGACGATGAACTCGAGACCGTTGACGAGGGAGATGGAGACGGCGGAGCCGGTGGTGACGCCGACAGAGGCGAGAAAGGATTGGAAAGTATCAATCTGCGCGCCGAGTTGGGCGTAGGTGTAGGTTTGAGCGGTGGATGGGATGATGACTGCAGGAGCCGACGGGGTCTGCGAGAAGGCCGTGGGAAGGGTGGTCATGATGTCGGATACAACTACCGTCGTCTATCTGTGAACAAGAAGTGAAGTGAACAGACGAACGAGTCTTCAAGAGAAGAATTCAGAGCAAGATAACAATTGACCAGCCATCCCGATTTGATCAATCCGAAAACGAGGATGAGACGGCGAGGAGGCAGCTCCACTTTTGAGGATGACGTGCTGTTGCCGCCGCCGTCTTTCGGCCGGGCGGGTTTCACATTTTAAGCCTTGCCGAACGATCTTGCCGAACCGCATTGGACGACACGAAGTTTTCATGATGGATAGATATATCATCACTTGAACAAATGTATGCAAGTCAGAATATTTTGATACTTGTGTGACAATATAAACCACTGCGCCGATTAAGCCCATATAATATATTCCCAATACTCCTTCCCGACATATCGAACGCTGCATAGAAGCCTTGAACGCCAAAAAACATACATGATATTTTACAATTGTCATGAAACTGCTCACCCTGATGGCCTCCCTCTCTTCCTCCCTGCACTTGCAGCAGCATCCTGTATCCCCTTTGCTACAACAGGAATGATTGTGCCCCCTTTGACCGTCCCTATACTCTTCCCTTCCTCGCCCGTCATCCACGTCGGTATCATCTCACCATCAAACACTCCTCGTTCCACCAGAGTTCGAATACCTGCAAAGACGTGAGTACCCTCCAGCACCACGTCTATATTCGGCATCCACTTCTTCCCCTTCCACGGAAACGTCTCATCAACATCAGGTACCCCATCATCACCTTCATCCGCGGGAGCACCCTTGGTATTTTCTTTCCTCGGCCGTCCTCTTCCCTTCCCTTTGCCACCAATACCGCCAACAGGGCCGCCTTGATTACCACTCGTTGCCTTCAACGGACCGGGTAACCCCTTCCGCCTGGGCCACTCTTCCCGTAACCTAACCTCCACCCTTTCCAACCCGCTCCCGTCATCCGCTAAAGCGCTATCCCCGAATCTCCCCTCTGCCACTCGTTTTCGTTTCCACCTTTCCTTCCCATCCGCATCGTCTGTAGGATTCTCGTCGTCGCCATCCATCAAACGGCGCTTCCCGGTCTTTGATTTCGGTCGGGTGATATCCAACGGGCACCCATCCACCGCATCCTCTCCTTCTACAGCATACAGACTCCACCCCCCACCGGCACCGATATCACCCCTTCCGTGACCTTTACGTGCGATGAGAGCTTCTAGTGTTTTTGCGGATAAAGATGTGGATACGATATCGTAACGGCGATGTTGGGACGATAGCGCTATGGGTAGTGACTTTCTGCAAATGTCGGCGAGTTTGGAGCGTTGAGGTGTGAAGAAAAGGTGTGGGGATGATGTTGGGATTGCGAGGTAAAATATTTGGTTCTGAGGTGGAGGTTGCGCCGGAAGGGGGAAGGGGTTATGGAGGGAAAGTCGGACGAGGGTTAACGGGAGCGTCGGATGGGATACGTAATACGGGTGCTATGTTTTATGGAGGCGTTAGCTGGGGGATTAAGTCTAGGCAAGGCGGTGCAAAACGTACACATTGAACCATCGGGCCCATTATCTCCAACAGAGACTTGCAAAAGACGATCGGTTCGAATTTGGGTAATTCTATTGAAGTAATAGTTAGCAGCTTGCGGATGTTTACCGGGTATGAGAGAGGAAACGTACTATCTATTGATGTCTTCTTGCCTTCTTCGAGAACCAGTTCGCAGGCAGTCCATTTGATAGATGAAGGATGATCGAATAAGTCTGCCAATAGAAGTTAATTTAGGACATGCTCAAGTAGCTATCGAATGTCTAGAATGGAGACGTACACTGCATATCAACCTGAGCGACCTGATGCATATTCAACCCTTCTCTCTGTAACTCTCTATTAGCCTCTGATTCCCACCCATTCTTTTGAGCAACTTGTAACTAACCCATTCTCTTTCAAAAACCCTCTCGGCGATATCTTTCCTCGAATTGAGGCCTCTGTATGCTTCCTCTGCCTCTTCGGCGGTTATATCAACCGGATCACTTTCGTACTGGAAGTCCTCCTCTGTGGGTGTGAAATTCGGAGCGCATATGGGTGTTTTGAGCCAATCGAAGACTAGCTTTTCAAGAGATGGCTTTGAAAGACGGAGAAGGTAACGGGTGAGCTGAGGGGACGGCGGGATGTTGTAACGGGCGGTGAGTTTTGTAGGCTGCTTGGAGCGAGCCATCTTTGTTTGTTTTGTCGGCCACCGGGCTCCGGTCGATGATTATCAATCGATCGGTCAGTTGGTCGTGAGTGGAGGCGCGATGGTGATGGTGATGAGAATTGATGGTGATGATACAATAATGGGATGATGTTTGTGGTCGCAGTTGGTGTTGTGGCTGCGGTGGGGAGGACGCGATCAAAACAAATGCTTCCCACGCGGGTCACGTGATATCACATATAAACAATATGCAAAACTTGAAGTAATCCTTGAGGCCTCCATTTGGTATATTTCGTACTATTCTTGTAATTCCTAGAGTCGCCTGGCTTCATATAGCAACATCTTGTTATTCCCATATCTCTGTCCGCCTTGAACATTGATATCTATTGGTAGCTCGAGGTGCTTACGTTGTTGGGAATTCGTTCGCAACATAACGTTTTTAGGCCGAGGTAAAGTTGTATCGCACACCATGCATCATCCACAAACTAGCCAATGGCGCCGAAGAAGGATCTCGATATCTCGCTCCGGCCTGTATAAATACCCTGTTACCCCGGATATCAAAGGCTATTTTCAACCTATTCTCCAAATATTTTTGGGAAGAGTTACATTGCATTGCATTGCAGTAAAGTTATATTGAACACTGGTGCATACGTATACATCGATATCTCTATCAGATATCAGTGCTGGTTTCGACTTCAATTTAACCAAGCCTCAATTCAAGTCGATGTGGAAAATGGCCGCGGAATTGATCCCGCTCCCCGAGATCGAAAGATTGAGTTCTCGGGTCATCCGTATACTCGGTGGTAATCCCGGCAAGGTATGTTATCATTATAATCGATCGTAGCTTCCGATACCACCCGAATCTTATACCATCTGACAACTAGCTAATCAATTGCAATTGTAATATAGTTCACACTACAAGGTACTATTTTATATCAAATAATCCGCATTGAAATAGATACATGCACCTCACCGTCAAATCAACAAAATGCTAACTTCTGTCATAATGGGAAAAAGGCACAAATACCTACCTCGTAGGAACCGGTCCCCGCCGTCTTCTAATAGACACCGCCGAAGGCAAACCAGCCTGGAAATCCTCCCTATCCTCCATCCTCAAATCCGAATCCGCCACAATCTCAACTGCCATAATAACCCACTGGCATCCGGACCACGTTCTCGGCGTCACAGACCTACGCACCCTCTGTCCCGAGGTGAAAGTATACCAATGTCGTCTCGACCCTGACGATAAAGCCCCCAGTCATGGTGGATACTTTGATATGAAACCGGACGGAAGGATTGAGGATAACCAGGAGTTTGAAGTTGAGGGTGCTACTTTGACGGCACATCATACGCCTGGACATGCGAGTGATCATATGTGTTTGATGTTGAAGGAAGAGGAGGCATTGTTTACCGGTGACAATGTGTTAGGGCAGGTAGGCATTCCATTCCACCCCTCTAACTCACCATGTATTATACGGAAAATACTGATGTTTGTGATATGATTATAAGGGCACAACCGTCTTCCAAGATCTCTCAGTCTACCTCGACTCCCTCAGAAAAATGCTCGCACTAAACCCAAAACAAGCCTACCCAGCCCACGGTCCCACGATAGAAGATGCGAAAGCTAAAATCACAGAATACATAACTCACAGACAGGAACGGATAACCCAGGTTTTGCAGGTGTTAAAGGACCATGAAGGATCCTCCATGACGTCGATGGAGATCGTAAAGGTGATATATAAAGATTATCCAGAGAATTTATACGAGGCAGCAGAGAGGGGCGTCATACAGGTTTTGGACTTGCTGGTGAAGGAGGGAAAGGTTGCGAAGAGTGATGGGAAGTGGAGGTATATATCTAGCGCTGCCGGGGGGAATCAAGGGCTGAGGAGGCCGGCCAGTGTGTTATAATCGTGGTTTTTTCCAGGTACCCTGTAAATGAAGTGTTTTATGCAATAATAAGAAACTCGTATCCTCGAATGGCTTTTATTTAGAAAAATACAAGCTTTGATACAATCGATAGAAGCTATGCATCGAGGGCAGTGCGTTGGAATATATCCATATCACGTGATACAAACCAACTACAGCAAAATTTTGAACGCTCGTTTCGGCACAACCTCAGGCGACTGATTCGACGAAAACCAGGCTTCAACTTCGGTCCTTCAATTACAATCGCCCACGGAAGCATATACCGAGGCAATCCGGTACCCTCATAACACTTCCAACCATCAATTGTCTCCAGATCATCAATTGTCACTTCGAAGAAATGATATGACACCGGCACCATACCAAACCAACCATATATCTATCCTCCCCCACCAACCATCCAAAGATCTGATACCCCAAACCCTCCATCCTAAAAAAAAATGGAAAAAGTCATCCGCCGTACGGCCTTAGCAAAGGCTCAAGCAGCCCGCCGCTACGCCCGCGAAGCCCAAGTTCGTCTCGCATTCAAGCGCCAACAACGAGAACAGTACGACGCCACGATCCGAGATCACCGCAAATACCTAGCCCAAATCCAAGCCGAACTGACAGAAGATGTCAAATTGGGTCCCCTGGCGCCAGTCCGAGGTCTCGATGCGAAAGACCGCATTGCGAGAGATTTACCCACCGCTGATGCACTGCGGTTGCCGGAGGTAGTTGAGAAGAGGAAATTTTTCAATATCGCTGTGGGCGATAGGGTTGTGCTTCTCGCTGGGAAGGACAGAAATAAAGTTGGGACTGTGAGAGATGTGGATCTTGATACGGATTCCGTTAGGGTTGATGGATTGAATGTCGTATGTACCCCCATACAAATATATCTTCGAACATTTCTTTGATTGCTTCGCTTTGCTAGAACCTTATATTAACAGATGGGTGTTATGTCGTTGTAGTACCCCATCAGAACACCTGAATATTTCGAGGGTATAGACGGTGGTGAAAACCCCGGAGTCGATCAAGAACTACCAATACCCTACACCGATGTCCGTCTCGTTCACCCGGTGCTAGATACGAAAACAAACACTCTCCGCGACGCTATCGTCAAAAAAGTCAGAATAGCAAATGTGCGGAGGGACATTAACGGTAAAAAAACTTGGACGAGATACATCGCCTTCACCAACACCATCGTACCGTGGCCTGAAAAGGTGGAACCGGATTATAAAGACGAATCATGTGATACAAGACGTATGGATGCCGAAGAGCGCACTTATGTTCCTACACTCCTCAAGCCTCCGATCCCGGACGGTGTGATAGATGAGTTGAGAGGAAAGTATAGTAAGTTTAGAGATCGACACGACCGAGAGTACGTTGAGAAAAAGATGCGGGAGGATGAAGAAAAGAAGGCTAGGTTGAAAGCAAAGGTCATCACGCCGTTGATGGAAATAAACAGGAAGATTAGGAGAGAAAAGATCGAGAAGGGGAAGAAGCAAAAGTTGACGTCGGATATCTTGGAACAAATTGGTCGCGCGATGGCTCACCAGGGTACACCGTTTTTACAAGAAAGGTCCAAATCTTCAAAAATCTTAGGGGAGATTTCAAGGCAACGGAATGCGTTCACTGGATTCGGGGCCAAATTTGCACCACAGGCTTCACCGCCGCAACCTGCTGCTACAGAAACACCGCCGTCAAGCTAAAGTTGTACTACCATACCAAAATCTTGTAAATATAAATCCTTAAGCTACGCTAATGTACATAATATCAATGCTGGGTATCATGAATTTCATGCTTGGAAAAAATCGTAGTAAAATATAAACCCTAAAAGCCTACGAAACCAGGAAGCCAAGGTGCTCTGCACCAGGATACCTCTCCGCCAACTGCGGCCACTGCACCAAAAACCTATTCGCAAGAGGTAACAACAGCTTCCCGGATAATGATAAACTCTCAACCCTCGCAAACGACTCGACATAAATAATCCTCGTAGTACACTTTCCAAAGAACTATCCACAAGAACACTCGTCAACTATATTGCTCACCACATTGATAAGAAGATTAACGGTTAAATGATACGTACCTTGTAAATATAACACGCCAACACCACCATAACCGCTGTCCCAGGCCCATTGCAAATCACAAGATCGGGAAACTCCATCCCCACCCACAACTTACTCATCTCCTTCGTCATACCCGCAATATCACCACCCCTAAGCACATCCAAACACTTCCACAAACAAACCAAACAGCTAAACGGTGTCGTCAACCAACTCTGCTTCACCCTTCTCGCCCGTGGTAATTCCACCAATCTATACCCTACCCGGGCATTACTCCGCTTCGTGAAACTCCCGACCAGCGATTCTTCGAAACTCCGTGCCTTTTGGGCGCTGTGCTTATCGCCGCTGCTGAAGACGTAGGTGCGGTGGGTGAGGATGTCCGGGGAGAGATCTTGGATCATGGCGAAGAGTTCGGTGGTGTGCCCGCCGGAACCGAGGATGAAGAGTGCGTGTGATTTGGAGGGGGTGGTGATTTCTACTATGCGCGAGGATTGGAGGATTGAAGTTTGTGGGATTCCATGGGTGCGGTGGGGGAGGATGAGAAAGATTCGAAGCTAGAGGGAGAGTGGGTTGGTTAGCTCCATGTGGGGGATATAGTGGCTAGTTGGATCTGGATTCGGTTTATCTTACGGAGATGAAGATTAGGAGGACAAGAACGGTGAGGCCAGCAACGAGGATGAGTTTAATCATCGTGTCGGTTTGACTGCTGAAAATTGCTGGTTGATGTTGAAGCTGGTTGAGTTGTCGTCTGTTGTCATTGAGAGCTCGGGGAGCAGCTCCGGGTGAGGTTCCCAGCAACAAGAGTTTCTATCCCGGTGCCCCTTGGGCTCATCGAATCCAACATCCGCTGGTGCGAACAACACAGCAAATTCCATATTATAGTGCCAGCTCGATACTTCTTAAAATCTTACTCTTGGAAGGAACAGATATCATTCAAAACTGCGTTAATGGAAACTTCATCTTCGGACTAATAATAGTATATGGTTCCATCATACTGAGCCTAAAATCTTTTCTTGTCATATTACCTCGCACGATAGACACGCCTAAAAGAATCCAGTTTATCGACTACTTCACTCACTAAGTCTACTGGCATAAAATATAAATAATAAAACGGATATTATTGTACGAAAAATTCATCCAAATAAAATGTTTTTTTCAATCGAATTTTAGTATATACGGTCCTCTAGCTTTATGCTGCACTCTTAGTCTTCTTTGGCTTCTTCTGTTTCTTTCCTTTTTTCTTGGTTACCTGAACACTGTTATCGCCTTTAGAGCCTGTGGGTGTAGGACTCGAAACCGCAGCGGCGCCAACAGCAGATTTAGTCTTCTTCCCCTTCTTAGTCTTCGTGGCTGCCGATGTCTGAAGCGTCGTAGCAATATCACTACCGGCCCCCTTCTTGAATCTTAAAATAAAACCAGCACCAGCCGGTCTATCCCCTTCAAACTGTTGGATCTCATCAGCTAGTTTTCCGCCAGGCGGCGGCAATTTTGCGGGCATCAGTGGAATCTTATCGCCGAATGGAGAGCGTAGGTGATCTGCTGTCCATTTTTGAGTCGGAGCGTGGGTGCCCATGGTATCGTTGTACTGGAACGGAATGGTCCCGATTCCCACGAGGGCATTGATGAGATCAATAGTGTAAAGTCCTCCCACACTAAAGAAGCAAAGTCATCTTCCGTTAGTCGCTGCGAGTTTATACCGTATTGGTAGAGAATATGCTACTCACGCCGTCATGAAATTCCCAGCGGTGAAATCAATTACTTCTGCCTGTGTTTTCTCGAGGTCTTGCTGCACTTTCTTCACAACTGCCTCGCTCGCTTTCATCGCTTTCCCAACGGATGTGCACGCTCTTCCCAGAGTTGGCTTCAATGTGCGTTTGAGAATATAAGAGTTGAAAGTACCGGTTAGTTTACCGCCCAAGATGTTGATAGTGGCTTCTTTAGCGATCCGTGAGATCTCAACGGGAGGTATCTGCCCTCTTATCTTGCCGTTTGTGATGTATTTGTCGGCTATCTCCCTTTCGACGTCCATACCAGCTCTAGTGGCGATATAAGTCGCCAGACCTACAACTGGGAGACCAGCACCACAGACAGATGCGATTGTTGCAGTGACAGCCACCATCGTAGCATAGCTACATTTAGCGATAGCTCTGGCCGCTTGGTCCTATATATTGTTCAAAATATTCAAAATCAAAACTCTGATGTCTTAAAGAGGGTTCGGGGAATTTAATTACCGGGTTTCCCTGTATTTTGTGCTTTAAAGCAATGGCGTAACCTAGAAGGGGCATGCTTTCTACAAACTGTACGACATCCCCATCTGCTTCCCAAAAGCCATCTTGTCTATGATGAACCGATAGCGGGAGGGTAGTGGTCAGTTATATTATTTCTCAAGCTTAACAATCTGGACACTGGGTTTTGCTTACGGATCTTTATAAACTAATTGACCATTCTCATTGCTAAACACCCTATCGAGCGCAAAGCGAAATACAGCGTCACGCCTGATCGACATTGCAACTAAAGTGTACATATCATCGTCATCTAGATATGGATCTTCCGCTGTATTGCTAGGATCTAAGGCGATGAGTACACTGTCCCCAAGATGCGTCAACAAGTCATATGTAAAACTGACCGCCTCGCCTTGGGTATTCAGGAGCATTCCTTTCAAGTTTACGTTTAGGACTTTACCGTCAACACGATTTATTTCTAGAGATAAAGAGTCTGTTGACTTTCGAATATTCTTTGATCTATGTACAAGTACAAACGTTAGTGACAAAGCTGCAGCAACCTTGATAAAATGCATATATTCTATGAAAAAAAAAAAAAAAAAAAACGGGGATAAAGGACACATACGTCGACTCGAACCTCAACAAGTTATTCTGAACATCGAGAATAACAAATGGATTAAGGTCGACAGTAATCGATTTGCCATTTTTCAAATATATCTTAAACATGAGGTCAGGCATCAGCGCGATAGACTGGGCTTGTTCGTAAAATCCCACCCCGCCATATACTATCTGACTCGTGTTATCTATACCGAGGTATTTATCGAGATCTAGTTCCACTTGAGGTTTAAACCCGGATTCCTGCAGTTTTTGGGTAGTATTGCATTGGATTATAGCGCTTTGTGTGCCGTCGAGTAATGAGACACCGCCGTCACAACCTACACGCGGAGTGAGATCGCTAGGGGAGCCGAAACCGCAGGATACATGGCGGGCTAGAACGAGCGCTCCTATGGCGGCTAGGAGGTCTAGTTTCATGATTGAATATGAGAATAGGGCCGAAGAGTTAAATGAGATCCAGGGTTATGAACGAAGGCAGGATACGGTAGAAGCAAGTCAGATCCAAGCTATTGAGTAAACGTTGACCACTTGCATGGAGAGTGTAAGTTTTTCACCAGAGACAGCTTTGGGCAGTATTTATAGATCGAAATATAAGTCGTGAGAGCGTATATTTATGCCCCACGAGCACAAATAATACTTCAATGTCGGCAACTTAAAGAAGAATCATCTGGGAGTGCAGCTACTGGAGGCTTGGTATTCGCCGCTACTAGAACCTCGAACCCCCTACCGGCAACAATAAGTCTATAAACATGCAAGAACGTTACATTTATGAGATTTTAAGAAAAGTATACAACTACGAGGAAATCTAAAGCGTATATACATACCCGATCCTAGGCGTGACCGCAATCGGAGAACCATATATGCCTCCCTAGGCCCATGAAATATTATTATAAACCCTCTAAACGGAAGTCTTACTGGTTTACGGGTAGAATGTTCCATGTATCCAGGCCCAAACGTTCGCTTAATATAAACTCTCTAGTATAGAGGCCTCTCCCGTTCGTTTACTTCAACTGGTAAACCCGTAACCCGGTTCGGAACCCCAAAGCTCGCTTCGAAGCTCAGTTTCAACATCAACGAAGGAAAAGCAAGTCTAGGCGGCAGACTTTTGCGTAAACCAGGTGAGGGAAACGGCCGAATAAATTCGAAACTATTGTTAATATCCGTAGTAAGTACAAGATAAAATTAGACTTAAGTTTATACCTTCCGCTCATGTTTGTATAGCTAGAATAAAGGTTTGTAGGGTCTACGGAAGCACGTCAAAGCTTGCAAAGTACTACAAAACATTACTTTGCCTGGAAAATTGAATTATATCCGATTAGTAAATTTCGCAAGGTAGTATCTTTGTTTTAGTAGTGATGAATCTACTAAAGAAGAAATCCAGCCCAAGATCATTTGTGTGTTGTGATGTTGCAAAATTAATTGGTGCTAAATTTAACTTCAGCGCAGCTCGAAGATGGAATCTCAGTAGCTGTATAAATCCCACCCAAAAGCAAAGCATATCGATATCGAAAATGCAAGACCCCTGCTCCGGCTATAATTGGTAGTACAGAAGACTTATTCACTGACCTGAACCTCTTCTAGCTTCTGAGCCACCCACAGGCTCACTCAAACCCAGTTCTAGCTATCGAAGGGAACTACCAGCGGACTCCGTTTCGTTTTGGAAATTGAGTTGAGTCACACTCAAAACTCATGACTATTTTTTCTCAAACGTATAGGTAAATTGGCACAAATCACACAGGTCCGTATGCATGGCCTATAAATACCCAGCTAGTGGACTAAAACCATGATGCCTCTCACTGCTGTATATCGTAGAACAGCTGCAAGGTCATCCTCATTATTCGCAAATTCTCAACGGCGTTTTTCGAATTTCGGCTTAAACCAAACCGTTCGAAATCCAACAAAAATTTCAGCCAAAGTTCACAATAACTCATTTTATACCAATTTCCAACATAGAATTGGCTTCAATTCAATATCAATATCTCATACTCGCCCATCATCCATTTCCCTTCGACATAGCTATAGGAGATTTCCTTCAACGAGCATGGCTTCAACATCATCATCATCGAACAATCCGATTTCAGACACAATGGCTTCGCTATCAGTTTCAGACCCATCCGCTGAAGATGAGGGAAAACGAGTTTATCAACCAAGGTATATTGATGTATGGGAACAAACTACCCATTTCAACTATACCCCGGATACCTTTTGATTAACAATGCTTTTCTCTTCCGTATATTGAACAAAACAGGTTGGAATCAACCTGACAGACAAGATGTTCCAAGGCGTCTATAACGGTCGTAAATCACACGATTCTGACCTGGAAAATGTCATCCAGCGCGCGCAGGCGGTCGGGTGTAAAATGCTGATGGTCACCGGTTCAGATTATCAAAACTCACAGGATGCCGTCAATATGGCTAAAGCATACCGTATGCATATATCCAACTTATTCCCTCTCAAAACTACAACGAAAGGGGAGTCTTCACCTAGATGAGTCAATCGTAGCTGATATTCCATTCTAGCCGGCCTCATCTTCGCAACAGTGGGCGTCCATCCATGCTCCGCCTCCGCTCTGATAAACTCCGCGGGCGGAGTCGAAAATCTCCCATCAGCACTAAAACCAGTCGAAGAATTAGCTCTCCAAGGAAAAACCCAAGGCACCGTAACCGCCTTCGGAGAGCTCGGTCTGGACTACGACCGTTTCCACTACTCCGACAAGGAATCCCAGCTAGTAGTATTCGAACAGCAACTTGAGATCGCTAAACGTGTGGATCTGCCGCTATTCCTACACTCTCGCGCCGCAGAAGAAGATTTCAACCGCCTCCTCTTTGCGGCGAAGCTACCCCGTAAGGGACTTGTGCATTCGTTCACTGGCACGGTCGAAGAAATGAAGATTTTGGTTGGCGAAGGGTACGATATTGGTATCAATGGATGCAGTCTCAAAACTGAGGAAAATCTAGCCGTGGTAAAAGAGTTACCTCTGGAGAGACTTCAGATTGAGACGGACGGACCTTGGTGTGAGATTCGAGGCACGCATGCTAGTGCGAAGTACTTGAGGACCATGCCGGCGTATCTGACGGATATAGTGCCCGGGGATGTTAAGAAGGATAGGTTTAAGGTTGGGATGAGGGTGAAGGGGAGGAATGAGCCTTGCGCTATCGCTGGGGTCGCCTGGGTTATTTCTCAAGTCAAGGGATGTTCGTTTAAAGAGGTTTGCGAAAAGTGAGTTACGACCATCTCGGATTTGAGGTTTTGTTTGGAAAAAATAGTGATTCTAACCTTTTTTTTACTGGATAGATCATGGGAGAATTCTATGAAAATGTTTAGATTCGATGAAGCTGCAATACTACAAGAGGAGTTCAAAGAGAGCAACCCTGATTCCAAGGCTGTGGAGGCAGAGGAACAAGGGTAACCAATTAGACTAGACGATACATACCGTATATTTGCTACATAGATGTTTAGAATCCCCCTTAACATGTTATAAGCTAGACTCTACTAAATACTCTAGACATCCCAGCTTAGAAAGATGAACGTAGACTCGGTTAGCTTATACCCGAATAACATCAAATAGAAGCCATAATCACCATAGCATTTTATTGCTAGTGATATTGATATATTTTTACATCCTACGGAGACACCTGCGAGATTTATCTAAATCATTCATTTCATCTCTTATTAAACCAAAGAACAAAACAAGTGAAAATATAGAAGTGAAAGATTTGATATGATACACAATTCATAATGCGTAAAAAAGAAGAAAGGCATTTTTTAAGTTAAAAGGAAGAAATTCCATGATACACAGCATCGAAAGTAAAATTGAATATAAAAAAATTTGGAGAATGAAGAATCTCTAAGGATCCAAAAAATTTTAAACCAAAAAACAAGGTATTATGTGACGAGTGAAAAAAAATTTAAGAGAAAAAACAGAAAAAGAATTTTTTCGTTAGATGCAAGTCGAAATCCAAAATAAGTACTTGAGTAAAATATCAGGCAGTATAAATGAAACAGAGAAATGAAGTAAAATAAAAGTAAAGCAGAACACCCAACACCATTCGATGACATGATAAGCTATAAATCATTTTTTGTTTCGTCTTTTGTTGGTGTCGCAATAATATAAACAAGGTATGACGCGAGCGCACTGAATAGCAGTGATTAAACTACCCGTCGAAAAGCAGATGACAGTCATACACACACCCCAAGCTTTCTAATTCTTGCCCCCCGTTGGATATCATTGAGTATGAACAAATCTAAAGATATAAAAAAAGTAGTTGCTGTTAACTTCTGGTCTGCTAGGGACTCTAAGAACCATGATAGAGTATAGTATGTCGGTAGAAGAGCCAGCTAAGACGAATGCTGCATGGCGGGACAATCGAAAATGCCCGATAAAACGGCAGATATGGTCGTAAAGTCGTTAGAATTGGAATATCGCCAAAAAACAAAAAATAAAATAAGATGACGAATAAATTGCAAAGAGGCCAGACTGTTGCGTTATGTTGGAGGTGAATAAAGTAGCTAACAGTATCCTCGGATCTTAAAAAGAGCTTGTTTGCTGCTCGTAGAAAGTAACGGGACTGTTTCTAGTCCATCATATCCATCCCGTTGTGCATAATTGGGTCGGGGTGCTGCTCATGTTCGGGTACTTCTCTCTTGCAAGCATTCTCTAGCACGTTAGCCCACTTCCCACTTGTGCCGGCGTGAGTATGCTTCAGATGCTGTCGGAAATGATCCGCACGGAAGAACTTCTTATTTTGGTTGCATTCTCCAAATTTGTGAACTTCGCTCAGATGATCATGCCTGACTTGCCAATCCGGGGGATTGGGAAATTCGTCGCCACAATATCCACAAATATCCACATAGTTGTGCTTGGCCGTGGATGGATGAAAAGCTGCTTCTGGGGTGCTCGCAATAGCGGAGCAGCACCAAGAATGCTTACGCAAATGAAGCGAGTTTTGATGCCTTTCAGCTTCATTTTTATTCTTGAAACGATGTGTACAGTATTTGCAACCGTATTGCTTCTCCATCTCATGCATCCTGGTGGGAAAAGTTAGTCTGAGTCTTAGATATAAATCAAGAAGAAAAGCTTACTTGAGATCCAATTGATTATCAAACTTCTTGGGCTTCTTAGGACAGCATTCACACATCAAAACACCAAGAAGTTTAGGAGCCGAATGATGTTTCGGACCCACAGCAGCTTCACTCGCTTGCTGGCGCTCAACCGCTTCCGAGATGGTCCGTTGATGGCCCCGTGAATAGGGAGTCGGCGATTTGGATGGGTCGGCATTTCCATTTCCATTATACTGTGATCGGGATGGACTTTACAAATACATTAGTTTTAAATATTTTCGTGTCGCAGAGATTTATGAAACTTACTTCATGCTGCTTCTTGCAGGGCCGCTCTGACTTGTAAAGTTTAGCCCTCCACTCATGGTTACTCGATTCAGATCAGATGAGTTATCATTGCCGTAGAAACGATTCCGTGACTCTGAGTATCTATCCTCTCGCGGGGAGTAAGGTCCAGGTCTAAATTTAGCATACCGTGGTCCGGGGCTCGGATGCGGCCCTGGTGATTTGCGGTATTCAAAAGGAGTGCCTGACGAACGTGCAGGAGGCGCATCATCCATGGCGATATCGTCATCACCAAAGCCCCTGCTTTCAGGACTGAGACGGTCACTTTTTGCTCGGTCTGGCGTAGCCATGTAATTGCTTGACATGCTGAAGCTATTATTTCGTCGTTCTTTTTCATAGCCGTCCATAGCCATAGCGGAACCGTGTTGGGGACTCCTATCACCCCGTTCACCAAATGGTGGAAATCCTGTTCGTGCAGGTTCGAAAGGGCTCGATGCTGAGTTGGACCACTGCGATGAAGTTTCCGGGATTGCAGGAGAGGATGGGAATGAATGCGTGATATCAGAAAGGCCAGGAAGCTTTGGTGATCGATCTTTCGTTGTGAAGCTTGGAGTGAAACTCGATGTCGAGCTGATCGATCCGTTTCGCTCCTCAGATCGGTGCATCAACGAAGATCCGTTCCCCCAATGCAATGGAGGTCCACCGTTCGAGGCAATGGACGAGACGGGTGAATTCAACTTTTGGACGATACCTTTATCATAAGCATCGAAAGTTTTCCTCATAGCCTCACTTAAAGAGCTCTTTAGGCTGCTAGAAAACGATGTTAGACTAAATCGTAAGGTCAAATGACAGTAAAGGGTAATGAACTAACTCTGCTGTGGATGCTACGCTAGCACCAGGTAAGGGTCTGAACTCTTCCACTCGACTAAGTCTTCCTGGATAGTCGACCGGCGATTCGGTCATCGATTGATAGGATGGATGGGATGGTCTTGAGGATTCAGCTGGGCTGCTATCCACCTGCATAGCATTGAAGGCATGCCAACGATCCTTCAAACTGGAGAGACCGCCTTTGCGAGAGTCTGCGGGTGTCGCGCTGGGAAAGTCAGGGGAAGGTAAGGATAGAAGACGGTGTCTATAATCCCCAAATATTGAAGCGGGGGCTTCCATAGAAGGGATTCCAGGAGGCGGTGCATCTTGGGCATTTGGTATCGCTCTTGGTAACGTCCTTGATCGGGCATCACTTCCAAATGGTACCGGATATGGGTCTTGAACCCTGATATCAGGGACCCCCATCGGCTGGGGCGACACCATTCTATGTTGGATATTCATATCGATGTTGGCAAATAAAATGATTGGAACGGAGAAGGAAGAAAAAAGAAAGCACCGAGCAATCTATCACAAGTGTATGACTTGCTCTATCTTTCCTTCTTTCTTTTTTTCTTTCTTTCTTTCTTTCTTTCTATCTGGTTCTATCTCTCGTTCGTGATTGATGATGGTTATATTTTTATGTATTGAACCAAGGACTATAGTGTAGAGCGAAGGTCTCCAAGTCAGTTTCAGGAATCGTAAATCGGCATGTTTTGTGTTGGGGTGTTGTGGATCGGTGTGCAAAGAGACGATGGGGCAACAACAGGCGGATGCAGCGGCGGAAAAGGTTGCGGCAAGAGAAGGAGGAAAGGGCACGCTAAAGGATATATGAAATGAAATAGCTTCAGCCCTACGATAAGGCGAAGCAAGCTGGGACGATGTTGGACTGGAAGAGAGGGAGGGACGAGGAGGCAAAAAAAAACAAGCTAATCTAGCCTGGTCACTCAAATCAGATGGGCAATAGTAATATTGGCTACGTACGAATTCCCGTTCGGTATATCCGCTAATTCTCAGCCCAGAAGTGTAATACTCGAAATTCTCCAGCCTACTCTGCTCTGGGCAAAAAAGTCCCTTGACCCAGTTCAGCAAACTAGAAACTCGAGTCAAGACTCCGGACCCCAGTAACGCACCCGAAGCCGGCTGGTGTGCTGACCGAAGAAAAGTAATCAGAGCTGCGAAAAGCTAAGCGATCTTTGTGCTGTGTCGTCCAGAAATGGGTCAATCTTCCCGGTGTTTGAACCACAGCTCGAACAGTAGCGAAATATAATTGTTTCTGCCTCAACTGATAATGCGAGTTTGGTCCTTCTGCATTTGGTGCCTTCGGTCCTTAAAAGCGAGGAATCTAAAAAGAAAACAAAACCCTAAAATGTCGAATATTGTACTGATTGCCAAAATGCCTTTTCGGACGGGCTGAACTATGCGTTTCGTTTTTCTGCGGTTTGCACGGGATGGTATAAGGACGAAGGTAGGGAACGAGGCCGAGGAACCAAAGTCGCAAGAGAAACAAATACGAGTCCAGGAGAGTGGGATGTTCTTGGCCGATAAGAATGGAAGCTGCCAAAGAGAGGTACAGGTGTCCGAAGGGTCCGAGCAGTATCTCAATTCTCGCTAATTGGTGTATCGGAAGCGCTTTGAATCGGATGTTGAGCCAGAAAATGTAGAGCAAAAAGGTATGGCTATATGGCGGTGAGATGATCGAGATTGCGCGATATCCAGACAGATGAGGCCGAATTACTTGCAAAAAGAACAACAAATAGCAGAATGAAAAAAAAATAAAAATGAAAAAAAAAAAAGCTATGCGCCTTGTATGCCAAATGCCAAAAAACAGAAAACCAGGGAAGGTCAGCACGGGCAATCTAATGCTGTGCGGGCTACTCTCGCAAGGGCTCGTCGGTAGTGTGAGCACTCGTGAGGTTGTCGAAATAAATTTAGGGAGAGAAAAAAAGGTGGAGCGTTTGTTGTTTATGGTGGTTCGGTTTCTGTCGTGCGATGCTGTTTTGGTGGAGCTGAAAAAAAGGGCAGCAGGCAGGTAAAACTTTTTGGGCTGGTGGAAAGGCGAAAAACGCGAGTAATAACGTAACAAAGTAGTACCCACAAGCTCGCCAATAGTGCTTTGGATTGAGAATGCGAGTGAAAGAGGCCGTCTGGCGAATTATTAATATTACCTCAGTGAGACAGTCGAGCTTTTCTAGAAGAAAGAGAGCCGCCGGGAGTTAAGGCCGTCGAGGTAGTCTAGTCGGAGTGGATAGCTCTAGGCAGTCGCTTATAGTCAGAAATCGATTTGAAAGGATTAAATTTAGCTGAGCGGACTGGGACTGATTCAAATTTCAAAAAAAAAATAAAATAAAATAAAATAAAAAATCCGAGCAGACTACCATAGTTTATTTGGTAGGGCAAAAGAATGGGGAGGAAGCTGGTTTGAACAGGGCCATGTCATAGCATATATTAAGTAAATGTCTTTTGTCTGGGGGATAGGCTGAGAGATAGGATAGATCCCTCCCAGTCTCTAGCCTTAACTCAGTCTGGGGGCGCTCACTCAGGTTGAGCTTAACAAATAACGTCGTCTATGCTAATTGCGGAATGTAAAACGCAGCAGCAGCAGCCCTCGTGCAGGGGAAGTAGCCGGACAAGCGAGCCCGATGGAAGAGTGGTATGGTACGGATGTAGGATATCTTGGGGATAGGCAGAGAAGGAGCGAACGAGGTCTATAGTACCTTTTCGCTATTGCGTGGGAGGGAAATAATAGTTTCTTCGGCGATAAAATTCGCAAACTATCCCAAGTTAACGGGAATAAACGTGCAGAAAATTTCTTTTGAAAAAATTCTTTTTTATTTTATTTTGTTTTGGCTTCTCTTTCTCCCAAAGCAATTAAGAAGAGTTCTCTCGATTGCGTTCAAGAGCTAAAAGCTGATGAGAATTTCGGATTGGAAAGGGTCGGCTTTGGGATCCCGGGACAATGCAGTAATGACTTGGGGGATCCAAACATCGAAAGATCCAAAACGGCAGACAGTTTTTGGGAAACAAAATGGGTGATGACGATGGTAATATTCATAAGCATGGAAACTCACGATCACTAATGGTAGAGCATGTGCGCTCGTAAAGAAGGTAGGTCGGAGGGGAAGTAAACGGGGCAGAAGAAGTCTTCGTTGCTGCATGAAAAAAAGGGCTGGCCCTGTAACTCAGGTTCACCAGCTGCTCCTTCTTCTTACCCGGCGAATTAATTGCAGGTTCTACGCGAGATGCGAGACCCATTATATCGCCATTCCGAGAGGTCTGTCTTTCTTCTGGTGGGCCAGCACAGGCGAACAAACTCGTCTAAAGGTGCCTTAAGACTCCAATACGCCTTCCTCCAGACTTCTTGACCGTTTCGGTCCCTTTATGTATGACTGTTCTTCGTCTGTTTCTTACTCATCTAAGAGAATAAGAAAACCCGAGGAATAGCAGGATAAAGGATGGAAAAGCAGACTGACGATAGTTATGCGAAGGCGACTTTTCCCGTTATGCCTTACGTCTTGCCCACTATCTGGCCTTGCTAGTAATAGAACATAGGGAAAGGAGTGTGGGATGCAGGAAATAATTTTTTTCTGATTCTCTGTTTTTCTTCTTTCTTTTTTTTAAAATTTGTTTTACCACGCCTAGTTGTGGAGCCAGAGGGGATGATGGGCATGCATGGTACAAACTAGTAGCTAGACCAGCAGCAGAACGTGGAGAACCAGTGCTTGAAAAAGAAATATAGATGGATCACGATCGTGCTGAAGTCCGAGAGAAGGAGAGCTCAGAAAAGAAAGGAACCGAATCAAACTTACCAAACTCTTAGCTCTCGTCGACGAGTATTAGTTGGCTTGAAAATGTAAAGGAAAGAGGCGTTCGTCGTCGTCTCTCGTATGACCTCCTCTTGATGGATATTCCCCTCACGTAATTCCGCTGCGAATATAGTCGCTTGACGTAAAAAAAGGTGTCGAACTCGGATGTGTTCCTAGGGCTGGGCTGATGTTTAGCGGTGGGTGGGCAGGACATTTAAAAGGCGAAGACAGCGGGACAGCCAAACGTGATCCCCTATGATGTCGAAGTGCGGGAAGCTGCGATAAGTTCGACTTGGGCGATTAGAGCAGGGATCCATCCATCAAGAAGATATACGACCCAATGGGCAGATTAATAATAACAAACACGAAAGAACGCTCGCTGGGTTTCTGTGCTTTAGATCCAGTTTCTGTATTGAACCGGCGCTGAGATCCCAGTCCGTGCCAGTTTCCATTCAATCAACATCCATCGAAGGATGAATCCGCGCGCAAGAAAGAAAATCCTCCAGCTCGTCGGGAGGCCGAGGCAAGGCCAAACCAAAACACCTCAGGCCCAGGATGCTGTTAGCATCGACCTGGAAGGCTTGAGGAAACCCGAGGAGACTGGCTACCAGTCCTCGACATGCTGTGTCGATTCGTGCTAGATCACTCCACACACCCTGTATGAGGCGACGCCCCCAGCGATCAACCATCAAGCGTCCGATTTCTGACCTCTCCCGTCCATCAGGTCACACCTGGAATGCTTTGTTTTTTTCTTCCTTCGATTCGTCTCGTCGACCAAGAGTGGAAGAGGCGGAACCAGCGGACAGGGAAACAAAGGGAAAGGGTCGCCCTAACGAAGGGTTCAGGGAACTCGAGTTTCTCGGAGCGTCAGCCTCTCGCAAGAGGGAAAGAATACACAATGCGTCATCCAATCAAAAGGGATGTATGCAGTGATCCCTGCTGCCATGGGTGTTTTCATCCCCACCAGGCTGGACCGCCCGTAAGGGAAGGGGGGCGGGCTTCCCAAAATGAGGTTCTGACTGGTTACCTGCAATATGTCTTGCGCAGAACCGCTCAAACATTCTGCAAATCGATAGCCCAGAATGGATATAAATGCCGACTCGAATGTTTGATGTCAGCCGTTGACTGCATCCCAAACGAAAGCTCTCATCGATCGCGGGCTAATACTATCGCAATAGTGCAATATCGCAAAGTCCGACCAGCTAATGAATCCATCGATAATACGGGGATCCCAGGAGAATCTGCTCATCTCCAGCTTCACGGATTTCTTGGAACGAGCAACTGCCTGAATATATCCTTTGCATTGCTGAATCGCATTGGCGAGCTAGCCGGGACCCTTGGACCGAACATCGACCACGATAAGCCATCCACGAATGCCAAGACCCTGCGGTGGGTTTCCCTTGGTCATGGGGTAAAATTGGAATCGGAGGGTGATACTCATGCTAAGCTGCTGGAGGGAGGGAAACCGGCATCTTCCAGCCTCAAGCCTTGCTGCCTTCGCTTTCGATTCCATTTACCTTTAATTTTGGATTTTTGCCTCAATCCAGAAATTAGGACTCGGTATCGATACCAAGTCCAAGTCTATTCAACCGAAGGGAGGAGTCCCAGGGTTGGATGTTCGAATACGAAGCAATCAAGCTTTGATTCGCAATCATAGAGACGGTATTCTTCAGATGGATGTCCGATGTGCGAACTGCGACGCAAAATCCCTATAAGGACAACCAAATATTTCAATCTTGAAACAGCCCATGCGACCACGCTCCTTTGATCTCATCCTTACTTTTTGGCTTAACCCCGCCCAACCAGAAGCTGGGCTAGGGGTGTAGGATGGGAGGTCAGACCCTCTGCGCGAATACGGAGCTAGGTACATAAGCCTTTCGCAATCGGAGCGACTTACCTCGCCCAGGCATTAACGGCGAGAAATCGAGAAAAATTTTATGTCCCCGATTCTTGACTTGACATGAGCCCTTTGCCAAACTAAGACCTAAAATCCGGCGAAGAGAATCGCTTCGATACCATCGGTTAAATCCCAGCATCTACACCATGAAAACCTCTTTTCCTCCTTTCTTTTTTCACTTACAAAAGGAAACTGTCTGTTTGCGAGAAAAAAAAACCTGCTAATAACCAAGCGTTTGATTATTATCCCAAACCGAAGATTTTGCACAATTGTACCTCGGAAATCAAGTCACTCAGCCTGCTATATTTAGCAGCAACGATTGAAGCTCTGGGGACTTTGCCAAGAGCTTTGATATTAACACACGGGATCAATGCAACGGCAAAAAAGGACAAAGATGATAGGGGATGACAAACAGGTTTTTTGTTATTTCCCTCGTGCTCTCTGCGCTTTGTGAAACAATATAGACGGGAAGTGGTTTGAATAAAATTTGGACCCAGGTCGCAAAACGAAACTTGTAAGCCCCATTGGGCTGACCAAGTGGCTGTAGGGCAGAATTAAGAGTTTTTGTGAAAGTGGGTGGCAGCAGTTGCCCTCCTTGCAGATCTCAGATCCACCCACCAGCCAACCAACGTTGCCCTTCCGAAATGGAGACATCTGTGCTCCGTGTGGGTACACATGTGATATACCCTGTGCGACTATCTCTGTTGTGACACAACTTAATCCTAGCTTCCTTGAACTTTTGTCAGGATTTCCATCTTCTTTTGCTTCTCTTTTTTATGATATTTCTAGGGATTTCCCGTTCACAAGATGATACCGCACGCGGCAGGGCTTATGGTGGAATACATTATTGTGTGGGGTCACTCTGTGCAACCAAGCTGATGCTTCAACATATGCAGCATCAAATTGCACAAGGATATCAACCTTGCAAGCACAAGCTAAAGGTTCACCTTTCGACCCGGTAACCGAAGTCGGCGCCCAGTGTGTATATCTCAATCCATCCACCCGCATGATCGAGGAGGCAAGATGCAACAGTAATGCTTGTTGGCTAGTCTATCTGACTCAAAGCCACCACCATTGTCTCGAGAACTCTTCGAAAACCAAGTTTCGTCGCTTAGATACTCCGTAGAAGGCTGGTCTATTAATGTCTTTCACAATTGAAGAGAAACGTGGAAGACATTTGGTGTTTGTTGGCGCCAATTGGGGATTCCATTTCCTTGTGGGTCACAATTTCCAATTCCTGAGTGCGCTCCGTGTTCACTCCAAGGAATTCGGCCAAGGATTGTATGCATCTGGTTCCAAATGCAATGCACAACTTGTCACAATTCCGAGCAGATAGGTTAAATTTACGGACAAGGCCGTTTGAAAACCAAGACGTCCTAGATCCAAAACTTCAGTGTCGAGAACTCATAAAGTTTATAAACGAGTACTTCGTGCCGCCAAACAAAACAATTGCGTCAGAGAAAAGATTCCACAATCTTGTAACAAGATTTTAGACATCCTGTGACCTGCCACACTATAATACATTTACGTGTTCAATAATACGTCTTTCAATTGTCAAAACAAATCAGGTTCTAGCTGACCAACCCAAACACCACCACCTTCTGCATATTCTACTAAGCCATGGTAACGATAATCCAATGCAAGTAGTTGAAGACAAATAGTTTTTACAATTAAACTTTCAAGTTCCAAAATTCAAAATCAAGGAAATAAGCCTCCGTGTTCCTTGGAATGTCGAAATACGAGACACACTGACACCTAGGGATCCACTTTCCTCACCCTATATGATTGGCTAATATAGACAGCACGGATTTAACAAAGGGCATCTATGATGTCTGCGGCGTTCACAAACCCAACTAGCTCATGCCTTACAGGGCTTTTAGATTGCCCTCCTTGCTGTCGTCGTGAAGAGGGCGGCCTAACCGAAAGCTGGCACCCACCCAACCTAGTTTTTGCCCGCGAACAAGCATGCAGCCCTCTGGAAATTTGGCAGGACATATCCGGGGAGATGAGCCAATCATGAAAACTTTCTGGATAACTGCTTCTGGTAGGCAAAAAGGGTAATGCTTGCTTGGGAGGAGAATACAATCGGGTCTTTTTCTCCCCTTGGACTGGAGAGTGCAGAATAATTTCGGTACGCCGGCGCCACCGAATATTGATAGGCAACTCCGAATTTTAGATGAAGTGAATGTTCGAATTTGTTGATTTCCTCATAGAGCAGTATCCGATTCAATTGATACTGGAGAACCGTAGTATTGGGAGTAGTGGCTAGGTGCATTTTCGCCAGAGATATGGCAGTCACCGAGTATGGTGCGCTTGGAACCGGACCAGTATCTTGTTTAGGGAACCCCTATGATTTCACCCACCGACAAAATCTGCATACCAGAGAAACGGCCAAAAGAATTGGCATTTTCATCCTTGGTCCATCCTTTTGCTCGGTAGACTGTCTCCGTATAAATTATTGAATCCGGCGACGCCTTTCTGTTCGTTGAGGTTTTCGAGTCAAGTCTCACAACATCTTTATCAGCTTCGTAAGCACACCAGTAAATTTCAGCCCTCCTCTAACGTATACCCTTTTCTAGCCCCCGTGGGCTTTAATTTCCCAGCTGCCGTAGAGAAAGGGCGCATAGGGGAGGTTTTGCTGCGTTGTTGTCCTTCTGATATATATTCATTGATGTCCTGTCCGACCCCTTGAGGGCGCTTCCTTTCCAACAAAATTACCGTCGAATCTACTCTTCATTCTTCAACTCTTCACAACTGATAGCTATCGAATGCAAAACTTATAATTCTTATCTCGACTAGAACTGAAATAATAGCATCGAATTTATCGACCGATTACGCGAGATTATGTCTATAATGTCCCGCTTATTTCGAACGACGCGGTTCGGGGTCGACGGTCGCAATCGATCTCGAGCTCAACCCTTGCCGGACGGTTCTCAGTCACTCAGTCCCTAGAAACCATCCTCAAGTAATAGAGATTCATCTTGAAAACTCTAATTTAACCTACTCGTGTGGATTTTTACGAAATCGAACCCGATAGTTATTTATGAAGTATGAGATAGAGTTTGCATCTACGACTGATGCTTAGTGACATTTCGACAACGAATTTGAATTTCTCGCTCCTTATTTTCGAGTCGCCCCTTCTTAAATTAAGAGCGATTATCTTGATCAAATTTATTAATATTTTCTAGCGAGACATCCCTTGAAAAAAAGCTTTGTTGATATCGTTTCTGTCCTTGTTACTTTAAATGGTTCCGATCACTTGGTGCGAACTGCTGATAAAATGTTCAGAATCACGGTCTACCGTGGTGACTTCGTCCGACTATTATCAACCCGACGATTCTTTGGATTGACTTCGTCGATTTTCTTAAGCCTTGGTCAAAACATCGATTCTGAGCGGCAGACAGAACGGCTTCTCCATAATTTTATTCATACATCATTTTATTGAACGCTCAGACCAATTATCTTGACGAAATTCCGATTTCGATCTCGACTTCGGAACACAGGCCCGGGACTACAACCTGCTCGAAATCACACATTTATCGATCAAACTAAACTCTGACGAATTATGATCCTATTTCTTCTAAGCTATTTTCACGGGGCTGGGAATATCTTGACAACACAATAATTCGGCGAATGCAATATGCAACAACCTGGGAGAGACATGATTCTGGCAGCTCAACTAGCATCAAACTCTCAATTTTTACAAGATTCTTGGTTTCGAGACGGTAGTGTTAACTGGCACTAAGGAGCTCTGCTGCAATGCACTGGAACATGTGCGCAATCGAGGGTAGTTCCATTTTGGGTGTGAGACACCGATTGCTCTCAAACAATCGGCTATATGACATCGCTACGAGAACCCTGGTAGGTGAAACATTTTTTTAGACAATATATTCTATCATATTTTTTTTTTTTTTCCTTTTCTTTTCAACTTTCTCAAGGTACTGAAGTACCCAAGAAATTTATTCATATGCATCTCGAATTTGCTCGATACACACTAATACCAATATCACACAGGACCATCCTTCGGGACAGCCGGGAAGTACAAGGGATTCTTCAGCCGTTCCATATTTCTTTTTGCAATCTGCTTCTCGCGGTACTTGTCCAGACGTATATTGAAGAAGTTACTAAGGGACGGGGAAGGGTATAACACCACGTCAGTCCTCCGGTCTTCACAAATACAAAAGGAATAGGTGGTTGCCCAGAACAATGCATCCAAGGATGGGGACAAGCAGAATCCATGGCGTTTTCATGCATCTGAAGGCGAGTCAAATGTGCAGGTGACCACCACCCTGAGAGAGAGGGAACGAACGCAGAGGGCCTCGACGTACCGATGCAATTGATACTCGCTAAAAGAGGGGACTTCAACAGCCTTCTCGACCTTTGGTTTCTCGTCCTCGGGTTTCTCCTTATCCGGCGACTCAGTATCCTTCGCTTTTTCTTTTCCCTTGTCTTTGTCTTTGTCTTTGTCTTTGTCCTTCTTCTTTTCCTCTTTGCGCTTCATTTTTTCCTCGTATTCCTTTTTGATCTTCTCAAGCTCCTTATCCATTTCTTCTTTCTTTTTCTTTTCGGCTTCTGCCGCCTCATCGACCATGGCCGTCGCGAAACCTCGATCGCTCAGATGCACCGGGCAGATATAAAAAAAGTCCTAACGTGGCTGTCAGTCACATTGATACACTGGTTAACCCCGAGGCAACACGGAGCTTCGGTCAAATAAGCTTGCTTGGACATGGCTTAGCGACAACGTGCGAGAGGGGAATCAAACATAGGGCTGAAAGGCGTGGGAACGGCTGAAGGAGAAAGACAAGAGGAAAGTGGAGGAAAATCCACAAGGTTCAAGGGAATGCAAGGGATCAAGATTTGAAAATGGAAATGGAATTATGGGTCGAGAGGGGTCCGAGAAGGGTTGAATTTGGTTAAGCGTCTCTCTTTTTTACCTTTTGGCATGATGTGATGAGTACCGAAGTCGAGGACTTCAAGCATACCATGCAGGGTTTCGAGGATGTTTCTGCCACTTTTCGATGGATGTACACATTTTGAAAGGGAAGCGCCATCTGAATCGAAAAGGGCCAATGTTAATTCTTTTTTCTCTGCCTTAAAATCTGATGGCGTTTTTTGCCACAAATTATTCAGCTTGCAGGATTGTCTTTCGCAAATTTCCCACGATGGCGAGATGGTGATTTGGGAAAATCCGAGGGCTAGAATCTTGAGAGGTTTCGGTCTTGTTTATTTGGGTTTCCCGGTGAGGCTGAATTTAGCGAGTGGGGACTCGATTCGGAATACGGAAAGCTCGACCAATAACGGCGTGGCCAGAGTTGCAGCTCATCTGCTAGAACAACGTGTGAAATGACCTGACAAGGTCAGAAAGAGGTGTATCCCGGGAAATATTTGCTATATTGGGCATATCAGATCATTGTTGTCGTTCGTTCTGGAGATATCGGTTGACACTATTGTCACAAACCCTAGCCTTGCGCGTGGTCTCGCACGGGACGACAGCTTCTTTATTGTTTGAGTTAGCGCATTCCTGGGGCTTGAAATGGCTTCAGGTATAATATCGCACGAGTGGTTCGAACCCTGCTAGCTTCTCTGAGAAAGCCAATGCATCTTGATTCTGAGGGATCATGAACAAGCTAGCACACAGGAGAATACCATCTCGCCTTGTATTTCCAACTCTCGGTCTGCCACAAACCGGGGAGTAACCAGCAGCGAGTGCGATCCTGAGCTCGTGTCCTTCGTATCCTGCCTCCCAGATTTTTTCGGATACTCGTAGTTTCTCGTAGTTACGATTAGTGGGCGAGTGGAGTTTAGGAGCGAGAGCGCTTGAGCTCGGTGTAAGCTGACGGGCAAATGTGCACAAGTGGTACTCCGCCGACTGCCGGAACCGTTAACGTTCGATCGATGAGACTACTTTTGTCTCGAAGTATCAACTGCAATCGGAGATCGATCTGATCGGACATCGTGTACCAGCCTCGTCACAAATTGCTTACCTTAACGTTAATCGTGAAACAAGAGAGAAATAGCCGCTCGAGAACCTGAGATTCGATCGAGCTTTATGGCGCTATCCAGCATGCCATTGAAAGATGTTGTTGAGTCGAGGTCGCTCGCCTGAACGGGCAACATCCCTGCCCGAGTCCACCAATAACAGCGATCCTTGCCAATCCTTCACAACCCGCCAACGTCGCTCTTCCGACGCTCAACACAAAGCAGAAATCCCCACACTTTGATTAGCTCTGAGCCGATATATCGGATAATGTTCATCGGAGGCATGCAAGCTTCCCGGCGTCTATGCGCTTTATTGCCCGCGAAATCACACCGTCCGACCTTTGCTTCATTCACATCCCGTCCTCCATCATCTCTTTTGAACCGTGCAGGAATCCTCAATACTCCACGAACAATGTCTTCTTCTACTAGTCAGAACGAATGGCTCGTCATTCTTCCCGACAAGACGGACGCAGAGGCTGTGAGCCGCAGACTCGCGGTTCGACCGTAAGCTCTTTCATTCTTCTCCTACTACCAGTATAATACTATATTTGTGCCCCGTATTGACCAATGTTTTCCGTATACGCAACATAGGAAGCATCTTGAAGCTGCTAATGCAAAGGTCGCTGAGGGTAAAATCAATTTCGGCGGGATAATGCTCCATGAACATATAAAAGAAGGGGAGACTCCCAAGTTTAAGGGATCCGTGATGCTACTTCAAGTAGAAACGAAAGAAGAGGCTATTGAGATCATTAAGGGTGATATATACGTTGACAATGACGTTTGGGATTTGGAAAAGGTATGGCTTGTTCACCCACTCATGACCTCTCATATATGTTCAAAGATCGTACTAACAAGGTAACTTTTGATAGATGGAAATATATCCAGTTAGCAACCTACCTTCCGATATTGCGAGTGAAATGACATGCTAATATACTAATGTCCTTGTTTAGTTCCGATCGGCCCTGAGGAAAGCCCTCTGAGCTTCTCTTACATGCAAAGGGTTGAGCTTCATGATGTAAAAACACCACAGCTAGTGTAATGAAAAGATTGATAGCTACATTCAGCTTGAACGCTTATATGAAGCCCTTGTAGTGAATTAAACCGAGATGAATAACTGGAATGCGAGTTTATGCCTCCGCGAACATGAAGCTTAGAAGCTTCTCTTGCTTATATTACTCCTTCGATACAAGATATATGTAATATGGAATTTGATACTTTCACCGAAGCCTCACTTTCAAAGTAGCGTTTCTATAAATTCTAAAATGAGGGAAATGGGAAGCATACCATAGTATCTAGCAAGTCTTAGAAAATATGCAACGCGAAATCCGGGTATTTAACCTGATCCTCCACCAAAATCGAAACTTCGTCAACTCTCCCACTCTCAATACTACTAAAGCAGACCATATTATACTCTCCGGATAAATCACCTCTATGCTATCTCGCACCATTCCAAAACTTCAAATATCACGAATTCATATATCAACATCTCTACGATCTTTTGCAACCTCCAGAATCCTCGCAATGGCGACAGAACAGTAGTATGTTGTATTTTTCATACATGTTAGATTCCCCCGCAAAACTTCATAAACCTCGAGCTCCAGCTATGTTATAGCTATTCCCGTAATTGCTATAGCATTCTCTTGTATATACCCCTCATGTGACCTTGCAATACCTTGCAATTATCGTTACCGTAGTGTAAATGCATAAACTTAATCTTCCAAAAAAAATATATTATAAATACCCCTCCTAATATGACATCACCCAAAAAGCTTCATCATAGTCCCCGACCATCCGTCCGCTCCCCGCCTTGAAGTCCGCCCAAAACACTTCGAAAAAATCGTCCGCGAAGAATCAGCCTCCCCTCTCATCTCAAACACGCTAATGGGCGGCGCCTACCTAACCTCCCAACCGCAAACCCTCGACGCGACAACATGGGGATTCGAAGGTTCGGCTCTGGTGCTCGAATTACCTGCAGGATCAGGCGAGGAAGGGGCGAAAGAGTGGCTTCGTACGGATCCGTATAGTACCGGTGGAGTGTGGGACTGGGAGAAGGCTAGGATTGTCAAGTTCAAAGCTGGGGCGTCGAATGTGAAGGATATCACCATGGGAAAATAATTGTATATAACGTAGCATCATTATCTCGGTAGTAGAGAATGTATGTACGTGCTCAAGTATGAGGATACGCATGTTTAGAATTAATCCAAAGTCAAGTATTTTGGGATCTCATATCATATTATTATCATGATCTTCATTTTCTGATAATTTCTTCCATCCATCCATCCCTCCATCTCATTCATTCTCTCTTGAGTATACTAACATCCAGGGGTATCATACATGTTTGAAACACCGATGTGGGCCAAAAAGCGACAATTCAAAAAAGGAAAGGGCAAAACGAAATTCACACATACTGAAGATAAGAAAAGAGCCGAAGAGGCGTGACAGGGGAAATAAGTATAGATACAAAGAAGACAACAAGAAGACTCGCGGTGTATGCGTGTCGAGGGACGCGGACCAATTGATGATCACAGATCATTAGACAATAAATACTATGCATCAAACGAAGAAAGAGGTATTTTAGGGTATGAATAGACAACAATGATGTTTGTATGTGTGGTAATTGAGTAATTGTGGAGATATTTTTTGTGAGCAAGGGAATTTTTAAATCAAGTTTTAGTCCGTCTTCCAATGACTGGTCACTGTCATACCGTCGTCGTCGTCCGCCTGAGCTTGACATAGTTCGAAAGAATAGAGGGCAACTATATTTTATCCATTCGTCAGGACTCTACAAAAAGTGAAGTTTAAAGGGCGGGACCACCTACGAGTCGCGAGGACATTTACCCATCGCCATATTTGAGCACCTAGGGGTGTCCAAATAAGCATGTTTACCCAACCCATCTTCCCTATCGCTACACCGAGTTCTCCTCCTCGCATGGCCTCAAAATGCATCATCAACAAATTGGTATAAACTGTGATCATTGCAACTGGACTGAAGCTCCTGATAAAGTTTAAGAATCTCGTGGTACCGCCGGATGTCCCATCTGCATCGTCATCCTCATCATCGTCCTTTATACTGAGGCTTTTTCCATCACGGACGGCGGGTATGATCTTTGTGCTCGCATTAAGAACAAAGAGTCTATATGCCAATGAAACCAGGACAGAAGGAGGTATCGTATCTAAAGCGGACCGGATAAAGATGAAAGAAGACGTAATCGCTATAGGAAGAACTTGGAATATAAACTCTGATATTGCTGAAAATGAAGACATTATGACGGGTGGCAGCGGTGGAAAGTCCGGCTTTTGCGAAGCGTCTTGAGGGTTGTTTGGTTTGTAGTCGGTAAAAATCTGATACATACAGAGTACAACATATGAAAACTGTTACGAGCCACGTCAGTCTGTATTCCCTCTGTGGAAAGGAAAAACGATAGACTTGAAAACCTACCAGAAGCGAGCTTTCGATAGAGCTCCCCCTTCCGCTAGCAATGCCATATCCGCACAAGAAGAGAGAGCTCGTAACTGCCACCCCAATGAGAGTCGCATCAATGGCTGTTATATCTGGGAAGGTATATATCCGGTATATGAAATAAAAGGCAGAGGTGATGATTGAACCGGATGCGATTAGAAGGATTATCTAGTGGAGATAGAATTAGTAATGGTAAAAAATATGAGGAGCCAAACGATCCATTACATACGTTCCAGGTATCTGATTTCTTTCGATGGACGAGCCATCTGCCGATTTGCCCGACGGACTGAATGACAAGAAGGGTACAAAAGCCTTCGACTAGTTGAAATATTGGGGTGAATATCGTGAGAAAGGCGTTCCATGGGACGATGGTGAGTCTATCCCAGAGAATCGGATCTTCGCCACCGACGGGTTCCGGTTCGTCTGCGGTAAATCCAATGACTCTTCGAACCTTTTTCGCAGCACTATCGAATGGTAAAGGGTCGTTTTGGAAGCGATCGAGGTTGAAGATCAACAAAGCTGGGACGATTAGGTACTGCAGGATCCCGAGGACGTAGAGTAGTGGCCATAACGAGGCTCTGCGACTTATTGCAAGTCGTAATATCGATAAAATCCAGTAGAAGGTTGATATAGCGAGGGAGAAGGCAAGGCCACAGTCTCTCCCACCTACGTCAAAGGCGAGAGGCACCGAGACGACGATTAGCAGGGTGAAGCTCAAACTCGATATCAGTCGAGAGATGAGCTTCAAGGTCGCAAACATCGTGTACGGGTTTTCTTTTTGTTTTTGAAAGGTTAAGGAAGAGAGGGGTTTTAATTAATTTAAATTTTTCCTTCTAACTTCTGCTTTTTCCTTTCCTTGTTCAAAGCGGATGTTGAATCGGATGAACGGTCCTGATAAAGGACGTGTTAGTCCGGGGTACGACGTGAGGCTATCCCCGGCCGATGGGAGATGGGAACTACCAGTTTAGACCTAGGATAGCTGGGAAACCCGGACTTTGAGGTGGAGTATATCGGCGGGCAGCACAAGGTGTCGTGTTGGCAGCAGGGGTATTTTGTGGAAGCTGCTTTTGCTACTAGTCGATAAAAGTTTTTTTCCCTCTTGAATTCCCTTTTTCTTCTCCCCTGCTTCTCTTTCTCCCTCTACTTATTTTCTATAAAAAAAAAAATGAGGCGAGATGCGAAAGAGGGGTTAGCGGTTCTACGGGCGCAGAAGGGATGAGGTGGCAGGAGATGGGAGTGACTGCTGAAGCCGCTCCGAGAAGTCGCACGTGAAGGGAAGCGGTGACGATGTAATGGCGTTATAATAGTTGGTGGTAGAAGGTAAGTGAAGGTCCGTCGGACCAGTCAAAAGAAAAAAGGGGAATTCCCAGCTACGATAGCCTCCGCAGAATGGTGGAGATGACGGCGGAAGCGAGGGCAGATCTCGGGAGGGAGGATGGCGGTGAAGGCGAGGCGGGAGATGGAGATGGCGTCGGTGGCATGTGGGAGGATCGAGACGAGATGAAAAGGGTGGTAATGTAGGGGGTGTGACTACATGGTAATGGGAACGTTGATGTTCCAGCGAGCAGACTATCGCCGTCGTCGTCGAGTCCAACTTTGGCCCAGGCGTGCAGTCTTCTATTATCTTGTCGTCGTCAAGATGGAGGAGAATGAATACAATGATGGTGGTGATGATTGGTGATGGTGCTTGATTGTTATTATGACGGCAGAGAAGAGGAGTGTCGCCAAGGCTGCGTGAAAATGAAAACAAGCGATCAATCAGCATGTGCTTTTCTTCACACCATTAACCGCTGCCAATACATTCATTCAACCACCCATTTATCGATTCTCACGACTCAAGTGCTAAAGAATACATGCCGGACAGGGGGACTCGATCTGTAGCCCCTCACCTGTGCGGTTTTCGGCAGGCTAGCAATATGAGGGGTGCAAGGAACGAGGGGAAAGAGCGTCTGCCTCCCACCAGTCGATCCGATCGATGACAAAGAGTTATCAAATTCTTATCGCCATTAAAAACCTTGACACACACGACACAGAGACAGACCGATCGAATCGAGCCGTCGGCCGGCTGCAGGCTGGCGGACCTGGAAAGGCAGGAACTGGCCCCTCCATCCATCCATCCAACTATCCACCCGGAGACGCTAGCAGCAGGAGTGGGAAAAAAACAGGCTTGTGCGCTTGAGGCCTATAAATAAATCCCACACTGAAACTGACATCTATCCGATCTATAAACTTATGTTAAAAACAAGCTAGAGTGACTGTAAACGTATGACGAAAATCCCAACATGAGGTTTCCATTCCTATGAATATATCCCATACAAGACGAAAGAATGATGATCTGGCTTGTTTGCGTTGAGAGCTAGTGAATTGCGTTGTGTTTGACAGACTGACGTTGTCCTGCGTTGCGGCTCAACCGCATCTCTCCCGTTTCAACACACATGCATTCATCGTAATTCTTAGTCAGCAACTATCAACGTCATCCGTAATTATTATTGGTTCCGCGACAACGGGGAAATTGAAATTGATATTTTTCTTCAAACTATTCGATCAATCAGCGCGACTCGCCGCAACATCGCCGCCCTTCTCACTAGAAATCCCCCCTCCATCTCTCCTCCTCTCCTCCTTCCCTGGAGACTGTTCTCCTTCTTCGCAATCGACATCACTTTCAAATAGCGCATCACCCTCGTCAGGTCGTCCTCCCCCTTTTGTAGTGCCAACTCCTGGCGATGACCTGAACCGGCGCGAATCAATCATCACCTCATCTGTCCTTATAGCCGTTTCCAACCGCAATACAACTATTCGCACTACCTATATCTACCTTGGAAGCCTCGATGCTTCCTATTGCCCGCCATGTTGCGAAGCTCCAAGGTCAAAGTCCTCTGTTTTTACTGCAATAAACCTTCCTACATCCCTAAACCCGGTACTGGACCTGTCAGGCGCTTTGACTGCCCCCAATGTTTGGCCCCAAACCATCTCAACGAGGTATGTACGACATTCTCAACCGCTCGGCATTTTCATTTTACCTAAATATGAAAATATCTAATTCCCTATATACATATTATTTTTTTTCGTGATGCTAAATCCGGCCATTCGAAATTTATAGAAGGGCGAGATTATGGACCCCAATCCGACTCCCGACAGACCTCTCATTCGGTATGCTTACGAACGCAAGTCTCCCAACAGCCGCCGTATAAAGCAAGAAGGTTCCGTCTGTTGCAGATCCTGCGAGAATAACCATGCGATCATCGTCCAGCAACTCTCCAACTATCTTCCCGATGAATCCGACCCCAACTACGAATACCTTGCAGAACACATCTCCGACTTTAGGCGTCAACTCGAAGAGAAATACCCTCCGCTCTGTGCCGACTGCGCCCCCAAAGTGAATGATAGACTTCGTCAAATAAACTACAAGGCTAAGACTCAGGGTTTGGGTCGGCTGCTGCAAAATACAAACAAGATGGTCCAATCCAACAGATTCGCTCAACCGAAAACCTCGCTCATGTCCCTCATGAATGGTCTGATGGTATTGGGTTGGATCGCGTGGGGAGTTGCGTACTGGGCCTTGATTCTTTTGTTGATGTTTTGGCAATTAAATATCTCCATCTTTGCCATACCGTCAGATTCGAATTCGACAGAGGCAATCGACAGTTTGAATTGGACCACATGCTTTAGAGGATCACTCGAAAAGGGTTACTTGAACAACGCTTGTTATATTGCTTCATCCCGTTCGGTCAGCTATCTGTTTCCGTGGGCACTGGTCCTGTTCTTTTATAATTATAAATGGTTGCAGGTCCATCGTAACCCTGGATCGTATGTAGAAGATTGGCTTCCGTATCTGCTTTGCCAAGCCGTGGTAGCAAGTTTTATGGGCGTCAGTTGGTGGTTCCTCGGGCCAAAGGGGCTGCTCAAGACGGAAAAAGAGATCATCATACTGAGTAACTCGTGCCTAATTATCGAGGTCCTCGTTTTATGGGTCGCATTCACATCCTTAAAGCTGGTTCACCCGGTTAGAAATATATCTTTGAAGGAGGCGACACCTCTCGTCGCTGGCAGCATTGTTTCGCCTTTGTCACAGTCACAAGATCCCCCAAGCGGGATGCCATTCAGACCGAATGATAGAGTGACCCCCAAACACTCCAACGCGCAAACGTACACGAAATACACGAAACCGCAGAGTCAGCAAACTCCTTCCCAGAGCTTCCAGTCTCATCAATCATTCAATAATCACCAATCATACAGCCCCTCGTACGGCTCCACAAAACCGACGTTACTACCTGCGATAGATCCCGATGCTATGGACTGGAATCCCAGTTTCAGCGAAGAGAGCTCCCTACCACCATTCAACCCCATGTCCTTCTCACAACATCGGCCTACTTCCCCTCTTGGTTATCATCCTAGTCAGAAAACTGAGGAGGGGAATTCTTCCGATGAAGAAGAAGATGCGAAAACAGAATACAACGACTCCCCGATGAAACCAAGACTGGCGATGAGACCGAAGAGCTTGCTCATAGACGGTTTGATGAGCAAACACACGGGTCTAGAAAGTTTGTTTGAGGTGGCTGCGAAACTAGACGAGGCAAAGCCGATGAACCAGCCTGGGATCTTAGCCAAACGGGCCCATCGTATCAGTCAGGAGGCAGCCCGTTTATTAGCAGTATACGCCGGGCTTGTTGTCCTCGTTTCCTCTGGCGGGATGCTGGCATGTGCTGGCTTAGGCCTAGCCTTCCTCGTCGGCACTGGCACCAGGTTTGTAGATGCGGCATTGAAATCCGAATCGAGAGTTCTCACAATCACAGAAATGTGGAAGCGAATATTCGCAATCTTTGTATGTTTGCTAGAATTCGGTGCTAGCTTGCTAGTTGGTGCTGAGATGCTTGGTTTCTTCGTCCTACCCAAACCCACCAACTCGAATGTTGCAATGGGTCCGGCTTCTCTTTTATCGCCGGATATCCCACCCATGGATACCGCTATTCCAATCTTGCCGGATGGAACTGTAGATCTCAGTACGGCGCCAGAAGTTGCTATTCCAGAGCAAACCCATATGACGAAGCTCCTTCTACGAATCTTATTCTTTTCTCTGGCTTCCCAGCAAACTTGGGCTTTTGCTAAAGCGGCCTTATACAAAGGAACCCAAGTTATCGAGGAAGAGAAACCAACTATTCAGCGAAGAAATTCCCGAGACCTCGGTCTCAGCGAACCCATTGGCAGTTTCATGCCCAATCCCAACAGGGCGCCAAGTCCCACTCTTCCTCAAAAAGCATCCCCACCGTCTTCCCAACCAGCAACAACAACAACTGGATTCGGAGGTCTATCGCTCGGTGGACCTAGTGGGAACACATTGACTAACCGATCAAACTTCTCGTCATGGGGTAAACCAGTGGACCGGGACATTGGGATCAAGAAACCGCAGACGGAGCGGTTCGGCGCGACAACGACGAGATCGATGAAAGTGCCGCCTTCGGGTATGGCTAATACGGCAAGCCCGTGGAACACGCAGGCCGGTTATTCTTCGCAGTCGTTTATGCAACCGAGGGGGACAAGCGGTTGGGGCCAGTAGATTTCAGTTTTAGAAATTTGCGAGGTTGATTTTATAATTTTCATAATATGGTGTGCTATTCTATTCTTAACATTTCGATAGGAGGATCGAGGAGTGGAATGTTTACATTTTGGGGGGCTTTTTTTTTGCATTTAGTTGGCGTGAGATTGGTTGATTTGATTTTCTATTTGCATCGTCTCACGGGACTATCTGGCGTTTTAACTGTTTCTTGGTTTTGGATATTTGATATATATTAGCGGCATCTTGAGGGGTTTCCTCGCTGTTCCAGAAGAGTTTAATCTAGATTAATTTTTCTTGTTCTCTGTATCTGTGATCGTGCTATCAAGACTGAGACGTTATGCCTAGCTACTTTTCCTTGTTAAATCCATAGTTCAAAGTATCAAGATATTTGGCGTGTTGATTTCACAAGCAAAGTATCCTGTTTGAAGATTGGGATTTTTTTACAAAGTAGAATGGAAAATGTAATATTTCTCTGAATTAGCATACAATATTTCTGTATCTCCAAGGAATATCAGTCGGATCTTCGTCTCTGACTTTGGGCCATATGCTATATATATATAATATTCGCAGTAAATTGAGATAAGGTTGTCTCCGTCCTAAGAGTCTAAGAATCTAGAAATTCCTTGAGGTTGCTCAGCCCATCTTTTGATACCTGTATAGAAACACAGCTCTATCTTCTCTGCAGTGGTACTAAAAAGTGAACACAATATCCACGAACCCTGTGGACGACAGCGCTCTCGCCTAGCAATCCGTGGCAACGATGTCTAAACGAAGCTATTCGAGGTCGTAATATAGTATCGATAGTGACTTGAAACCATACAGCTAGCGATGATTTCATAACTCTTTAAAGGCTATATAAGGGTTTAGATGGGCTATCAGCCCATGATGAAGTTTAAATGTACTTTTTGTGGTATTTCCCTATGATATTAGTTTGTGGCCTTCTGCTTTTTTCTTTCTCTTCTTCTTCCTTTTCTCTCCGTTCTTCTTTTTTTCATTCTCTTCTCTTTTCTCCTTTATTTTTGAAATTGTACTTGAAATACACTACAAGGTATATCTTCTTTCTCAAGCTTTCTGTGAACTACGAAAACATAGTCCCGGGAGCCACGGGTTTTTCTCATGAGGAAACTGAGTTGAGAGTGACTTCGTCTGGCTTTTTCTTCTTTTTTTCTTTGGGGAGAAAAAATAAGAGATAGAGAGAACCACAGAGTGCTTCAACAAGAGAGTTGGGACCCTATGTCTGTTCCGTATCCTGTTTCTTCGGCTCTCTTAGCCGGTCTCTACCACGGAGGTAGAAAGATGGTAGGGCCGCCGCACCACGAACAAGTCTCATCAAGATCGCGAATAAGCCCGAGCTCGACTCGTCACGGAATTTTGACTCGGCGCATCGATGATGATATTGATGCATTTCATTTAGCCGTATCTGATTACAAATTACATTTAATAATTCTTTTGTTGTTGGAGTATTTTCTAGCTTGCAAAGGTACATCAGTTGCAGTACGATAAAATTGCTGCACCACAAGTTGGTGCTTAAGGCTGGGGTATTGGCTGAAGGTGTATAATAGTAATAATAGTAGGGTGGAGTCAATATTTGATATTTAGCGAGTAGTTTCTGTGGATATATTATCACAATAGAAATATCTATTAGCACATGACTCCATGCAATAACCGGCAAAATCCCAAGCAAACCTGCTAGCCATGGCTTCATTCTGTTCTACTTATGCTATTTCCTTGTTTATTTATCGTAACAATACCGGTTGCTTTCTAAGTCGAATTGATGATATTTGAGGTTACACAACATCCTTGTTGCATTTTCCGCGTTGCGAATGACGTCCTTTCGACCGGGGTCCCCCTCCGCCGCACTCAGTCTAGCTCCGTCCAACCAACTTTCCAGGTTTACTCGATTGGATTGATTCAAATTATAACATGTCGCCGCCGCTACTGCTGCGTCCTCTCGCCCCGCAGCTCCATCCGTTACTATTATCCACAACATCATCACTATCCTCCAAATCACCCTCATCCCTCCTCGACCTCCTTCTCCCCCCTCGTGTATCATCCCACCTCAAGGGTGTCGCCGCAGGCATCATGCCATCCCCGGTGCCCCCTCCCCCGCCAACACCCACGGATCCGAAGGATGATAAATCGTTATACGGCCGATTCAAGCTCGCTTCGGCGTTATGGTGTCGTACGTCACATTCTTTTCATACTCTCAAACCACAAACCAATTGGCCAATAAATTCCACCCGTCAACACGACTGAATTATCAATTGCCTTTCATATTTGATATAAAAGTACTAACTATATTGTTGAATAATTTAGGATCACCCGTAAGCGGCGCCTCGACCGCCCTCCTCACAGTCTACCTGTACCCCTTCGCCCGCCTCCTCCGCAACGAACACCCTCGCGTCCTTCCACGCCCCACATTCCTCCCCCTCTCGAGCGTAATGTTCACGTTGAGCGCATACATGGCATTCGCGGGGTACGGCCAAGATGCAGCGGGCGTGCTATCCTCGTGGAGTATGATTTATTTACTGATGAATGGGAGAAATTCGGATAAGGGTGGGAGAATCGCGATTGGGAGACCCGGTGGGGGACCGAGGGTTTTGGCGTTGGGCGTTATGGCTTGGAATGCTGTCAGTGGGAGTGGAGTGTTTTTGTTTGGGTGGGGTGGTGGACGGGGTGGAGGGGGGTGGAAGATGAAGATGCCGGATGCGGAGGAAGCTGCTGTTTAATATTTTTAGCTATCGGGCGCTTACTTTGGTAGGTGAATTGAAAGATACAGAAGTTGGTTCGGTTGGAGAGATGGATATATCATATATGGATCGATCGATGGGAAGTGTATATGGGTGTGGATATATGTCTGTACATATCACGACTCGATTTTTTTACACGGCGTTGGAAGACTCTCTTTCTCTCTTTTTAAAAGAAAAAACTGGCGTTTCTAAGGGTCCGATTTCAACTTTATCGGTTGTATGATAACAGAGATCGAAAATTAATAAAATTGCTTCAAAGATGTCATAATATACACGCCGGCCTTAACGCCATCAACCCTACGCCATCAACCCTACGCCATCAACCCTACAATTACAAAAAGACAACTATCAACCGTATGTAAATAATAGCTTGCCCAAGTATTTGGTTGGAGGGGTTTATTTCTTCTTCTTCTCCCTCATCACATCAACATCGGTATCGCCCAACCTCCAAAGATACCAACTCAAAATACTGCGATAAGGTTTATAAGCGTCACTCAACCTCACCATATCCTCTTCGCTCATGTACTTCCATTTGCTACTCTTACTCCCTTCCTTGGCATACTTTAGCTTGCTCACATCTCTACCTGCCATTATCGCCATACCACGCTGGATACCCAAATCACCCGTAGCAAATACATCCGTCCTCTTCAACGCAAACATCATGAACATTTGAATTGACCAAATTCCCAAGCCGCGCACTTTGAGTAAGCTCTCGGTGATGACTTCGTCTGATGATTCGAGGAGCATCTTGTTTGTCAGTTCGCCCGAGTCAAACATGGCGGCGAGACCTGAGATGTATTCAGCTTTTCGCTGGGATAGCCCCGCTGTGCGAAGAGTTGGGATTTCGAGTGTTAGAATTTCAGAAGGGGACGGAAAGTCACCAGAATCGTTGAAGAGGGCAATGAATTTTGTTTTGATGGATTTGGCGGCGGCACCGGAAACTTGTTGGGCTATGATGCCGCTGACGAGGGATTGAAACGGGTCAACGGGTTCGGATGGATTGGAAGGAGCGATAAGGTCGCATTCATGACGGGAGATGACGGAGGCTAGGTTTGGGTTTATTGAGAGGAGGTGGGAGATACCCGGGTGGTTTGAGGTTGATAAAGTGGTGGTAACTACTGTTTTTTCAGAGCCTGTCGGTTCTGTGATTTGGACGATTGTGGTCTTCGCGGTTGTGACCTCTTCGTCTGATACTGATTCTTCTTCTGCAGATTCATTCTTAGGTTTGACTTTTGAAGCAGTCTTTTTACGGGTACTATCTTTCGTAGCTTTTGGTTTTGCAGCAGCTTTTGTGACTGCAGCAGCTTTTGTGACTTCTTTGGTCTTGGTGGTAGATTTGGTTACTTTGGTAACTTTTGAAGCTTTAGGCTTCGTCTTTGTGACACCACTCGGCTTTGATTTAGGCACCGTGACAGGCGCCTCTGGTGTGGCTGTAGTTTTCGCACGGGTGGAAATCCGAGTCGACGACCGGACTCCCACCGCTGGTGCTTTCGCATTTCGTGCGACCATGGTTGCGAATGTTCTGATGCGAGTGGGTATCCCGAATGCGAAGGGATAGCGAACGAGAGAGGTCAGTTTGGTGGATTTTGGTGTGGGTTTGCCCGGGGTCCAATCAAGCGATAGAGGCACAGTCCCGCAAACACCGCTGTAATTATATATTTCCGGGATTCTCAAATAGTATCTCTACAGAAAAGTGAAAATGAAAGGAAAGGGAAGAAAGAAAGGAAGGAAGGAAGGAAGAGAGGCAAAAGATGGCGCGGGGAAATTGGAAATGACGAGACGGCAGACCCGGGCAATCAGGTGACGTCGCGCAAAGCCTGCTGACAAATCAATCCACTCTCTCTCACTTGTCTCCAGGCAACGGCTTGGCGGTAACGTATAGCGTCAGGCTCGACATTTTGATCGAGAACTGCACCGGATGGGACAGAAGTCTTATTTAGATAGTAATGATATGATACTTGCTTCGGTAATATATTAGAGGAGAGATGCTAAATAAAATGTCTTGTTATACAGAAATTAAACTCCCCAAACTCAAACGCCAATTGCCCCCTTCACATCCAGATATGGTTCTATATAGCTGGGGGTATATATATCTCGCTGAAGATATATGATCTATATGATCTGAATCCTCTCTCCCACGCAAGAATTGTAAGCCTCCTCCCCGGCCTCATCCTGCACGAGTTCAACCCACATCAATTCCTTCAACTTCCCCCTCATCTCCCCCCAACTCTCCACCCCACACAGATCAATATTCACTTTCAACCACGGCTTCAGCCACACATCGTCATCCCTCTCAAATATCGATATCGCCCCGACCATCAACAACCACAACATCACCTGCGGTGAGAAATCCTTACTGAAATTCAAATTCACTAGAGATGATTTATACGCGTAGGGTAAGTGGGTATACCCCAACCTCACCGTCTGCCATCTCAAAAACACGTGTGAGCAGAACGCCAACAATCCGAGTCTTATGGTCTCGTCCATGCTGTTCGGTGAAAAATGCATGTCGATGAGACGGTACATTATCGACGTCATCGTATTCAGCAGAGTATCCTGTGGCAGCCTGTTTTCGGTCCCGTATGTCACGTTCATCAACGCTGCGAATTCCTTCATGAATATCCACGCTTGCAGGAGACCAGGATCAATATCTTTGAAGAATTTCTCGGCGTCGTTGGGTTGGTGTCGCGGCCCGCCGCGGGCGACCAGGAATTGTGTATTGTTAGGGTACGGTTCCAACGGTTCGAAGAAGGGGGTGTCCAAGTAGAAGACTGGTCGTAGGCCGTTGTGCAACGAGATGCCTAGATCCGTTCTATACATCATATTATATTAGCTTGCTTTCGTGAAGATATATTGTGAGTAGCAGATGAAAATACCTCAAAACTTCCAAGATGAGCTTGCTATTCCGAAAAGTCCTCAACCCACCCCTCATCAAGATGAGCTTCCTCAATCCCAACATGTGATGCCTTGCTGTCTGCGTCTCCCCGATCATATGAGCGTACGTAGCCAGCATCAACACAATATACATTGTTGAATCTGAATACAACAATGGACCAGGACCTGCCGTCAATCTCTGCCGCAGTAAGTGGACTGTTTTGACGAGATGAATGGTTGAGTCATTGGTGAGTGAACGTCCTGGGTATCCGCGGATCAAATTGACATATGTGTGGGACATGAATGCGACGGTGTTGATGTAGGCTGGGTCTTGCATCAGAGCATCCCACCATTGAGATTTATGCTTTTCAAAGGAGAAACAAGGTTCAAGTGGGAACAATACTTTTTTAGACTCCGTTGAGACTAAAATATTTTTTCAAAAAAAAAAAGAAGAAGAAGAAGAAGTTAGCGATTTATTGCCATAATATATACGCATACATTGGGATTTAAAAGGGAGGATACTTACAAACGATAACATCATTCAGAATCCCTGGTCTGATAGTATCAGCGAAATCAGTAAAACAAAACTCTCCACCGACTCTGGGAGGTATAGGTAGACAAGTCGACTCGTCCGAAGTACCGCTGGATTGTGTCCCCGGCTTCGGCAATGGCTGCTGTGGCTGCTCTTCCGGTGGAGCTTCTTCCTCCCGGTTGGTTTGCGAAGAGACGCCGCCGGTATTTGCATCTTTGGCTTTAGCCTTCTTCTTTCTCGGGCGGGCTTTGCCCAGGTTCTTCCCGAGCATGACATGGCTACGGATGAACTTGCGTGTGTCGGCGTCCGCCTTATTGGTATCCGTGGAGACGATAAAGTGGACCCCTACTGTACGGTAGATTTATAATGACTTTAATAAGATTGTATTCTCAATTGGGAAATAAATATAAATCACGATACGTATGCGCATGTGTATGCGTATGTGCAAGGGAGCTTTAGCTTACCGGCCTGCTTTTGAGCTACTGGCATCTTTTTACACAACAGTCGAGATACTGTACGGCTATAGCTGTGGCGTTTAAGTAAATTCAATAGATGGAATTAAGTTTTCCGGATATAAAATGTCTAGCAAGTATGAACAGACGCGGGTGGATAGAAGAGACTGGGGGCAAAATCAACGGAGGATGTTCCGACAACGGGAATATATCGAATTAATCGCGATTAGGAATATAATATCCACAAGCCCTCCTGGACGATCGTACGAGAGCTTTGTAAGCTGGGAGAATGTGAAAAGGAGAAGTTCGAGTTGAGAGTTCACGTTTCTACAATTCCAGCTGGCCTCAAGTCCAGTCTCGGAGTCCACGGACGCATTTCGAATGGACGGGTGATAAGCGGTGAGGACCATGATCCCGGGATATCATTTTCCAAATGCGGGAAAGTCCTGTTGCGGAACACCGCCAAGCCCGTTCGCCAAGGCTTGATATTGTATTCCTATTCTGGTTTAGCGTTGTCCTACAGATACCACAAAGTATTCTCATTCGCAACTCAAACCTCAGAACAGCTTCAAAGGTTTTATAATGTACGCGTGCATGGCTCATTTTCTCATATAACATATAGAATAATTACTAGAATGCCCTAGTTTTAGTTGAATATATAAGCATCTCCTTTACCTCACATGTGTGCCCCAATCTACTCTTCAATCGCCCAATTCCAGCACTTTACAGCTCTATCCATTCACCCACTCTACCAATACATATACTCAACTCTGACAATCGATAATACTACACTTTTTGACTGTATACCTTCTAATAAACCACCTCAATAAATTCGCTTGTAGATTGATAACAAAATGACCTCCACTCGAGACCTCCCTCCCTTAACCTCCAACTACTGGGGCCGTTTCTGGCGCTCCCAGCACACTAAACCCCCACCCTTCCCCAAACCTATCAACCTAACAAACCAAGTCGCCATCGTAACCGGCTCAAACACTGGCCTTGGCTACGAAGCTTCCCGTCTCTTCCTAAACTTCAAGCTGTCCCGTCTGATAATGGCCGTCCGCTCTGCCGAACGCGGTGAAGCAGCCGCTCAAAAACTCCGAACCGAATTCCCCAACGCCACGATCGATGTATGGTCGCTAGACATGAACTCCTACGATTCCATCACCGCATTCGCAGCCCGTGTCAATAACGAACTGACACGGTTGGATATCGCCATCTTGAATGCGGGGTATAGCAGTCAAACGTTCAAGAAATCACCACAAGGACATGAGGAGATGATTCAAGTGAATTACCTATCCACCCATCTCCTCGCTATTCTACTTCTTCCGGCGCTTAAATTGAAGAGTCCAGCAGGTACTCCCGGTCGCATGACGATAGTTAGTTCCGCGCTAGCTAATATCGCACAATTACCCGAACACAAATCCATCCCTCTCTTTGCAGCCTTGGACGATCCGAAGAAATTTGGGATGCCGACGTACGGTGTTTCCAAGTTACTCGGTCATCTATGGCTATGGAAACTGATCGAAGGTGGGTATGTCAAGAATGATGATGTGGTGCTGAATCTCATCGAGCCGGGGTATTTGAAGGGAACGGAGTTCAGTCGTAAAGTCTCGGGTGGGACAAAGGTTGCGCTCAAGTTGTTTCAAGCGCTGGTGGCGCGGACGGTGCAGGATGGTGCAACGACGGTTATTGATGCTTCTGTTGTTAAAGGGAAGGAGAGCGGGTGCTGTTATCTAGCGGATTGGGAAATCAGACCGTAAGTTACTTTTATACCTTTATCATCTATCTGCTTGACGATTGTAGTAGGATATCGAAGGCTAATGATATACGATTGTGATTATTATAGGTTTCCTCCGTTTCTGCATACCAAAGAGGGTCAAGATGCTGCCGATAAGCTTTGGGAGGAGACCATGGCAGAGTATAAATTTGCTAATGTGCAAGGGGTATTAAACTCCGTAAAGTCTGGTTGATACGCATTTCAGATATCTACTAGCTGTGCTTGGACCGATTCATATCTAGGGTTTAATATGTAATACTCAATTCTAATATAATATTCACTTGTTCTAATACTTTGTACTCTTCAAATTAATCGAATTTCAATATACCCTCCAGCGCCGTTCTTGACGTCAGGCCACTTCCATGCCACCCGGCATTATCCATGCACATGTGAAATCTAACTTTGTGTTGACATCCATAGTTCTAACCTTTTAAGCACCGCAATTGTTTTTCGTCGTCGCATAACAATGGCTTCAACTTCAACCTCGTCTTCAATATCGTCAATATGCGCCCGCTGTCTGACCCGGTCGCGGACCTCGCAAATATCCCGAACCTCAATTGCCTCTAATCACCAGCGTCGACCCTTCTCGGTCCTCCACCGCCCGCCACCAAACTACCCCAACCATGTCCCCCTCAAACTCCCCGAACGCCTCTTCCTCGCCGCAGGTTCCGCCCTCATCTCCTTCCTCGACCCCCGTCGCGGCGATTTGATAGCTCTCCTCGGCGAAACGACCGCCCAGCCTTTCTTCATCACCCGTCTCCGCGACACCATGCTTCGCAACCCCACCGGCCGCCGCATCCTCCGCGACAAACCCCGCATCACATCCCACTCCCTCTCCCTCCCCTACCTCCGTTCCCTCCCACCAAACACCATTGGCGCAACCTACGTCTCCTGGCTCGACCGCGAGGGAGTGAGTCCTGATACCCGCGCAGAGGTACGCTACATCGACGATCCGGAATGCGCGTACGTCATGCAACGGTACCGTGAGTGTCATGACTTTTACCACGCCATCACGGGATTACCCATCGTCCGCGAGGGTGAGATCGCACTTAAAGCTTTCGAATTCGCGAATACAGGGTTACCCATGACCGGGTTATCATTGTTCAGCACATTTACAGTGAAAGCGGAGGAGCGGAGACGGTTATTCGGGGTTTATTTTCCGTGGGCGGTGAGGAACGGGTTGAAGGCTGAGAGTTTGTTGAATGTTTATTGGGAGGAGGTGTTGGAGATGGATGTGCAGGCTATGAGGGATCGATTAGGGATCGAAGTACCGCCGGATTTGAGGCAGGCGAGGGCGGAAGTTAGAAAACGGAAGAGGGAGGAGAGGGAGAGGAAGGAGGGGAGGGTTAGCTCTGTTCGTAATACTGAAGCGGGGGAGGCGAAGGTAGAGACACAGGCTGAGAGAGAGGAGAGGGAACAGAGGGAGATTGAGAGAAAGGCCATGGAAATTTTAGAGCAGGCGGATAAGATGTGATGTATTCTATAGCTAGCTAATTCTTTGTATATACTGAGGTTTCTATTCAAGGTTCTTGTATATATCAAATACACCATTCAATTTTATAATTGTCAGGGTATACTATAATCTCCCACATAGGACAACATCCTGCCCCATAGGAATCCACTTGACATCCCTCAACCTCGGAGGAACATAGTCATCACCCTTCCGTTCCGGTGACACAACCACCCCACCCTTCCCCAGCCAAGTCGGCGCAATAGTAACAATAACGGAATCAACCAGATATCGAGACCGTTCATCCTCCAACAGAGAATTGATGATGCTCCCCCCACCTTCAATCATCACACTCTCAATCTTCAATCTATCCTGCAGAATAGATAAAACATCACCCCACTTAAACTTCTCGGTTTCGTCCGTGTTCAAATGAAGATACCCCCCGCCGTGTTGTCGTAATAACTCCCAGCGAGATTGTATTACATTCGAGTCAACACTTGACGAAACGATGATAAAGGGTGCCCTCCCTTTTCCTTCCTTTGCAGTTTTTATAACCCTGCTATTCGCATTAATCTCCCACCGCGCGTGAGGGTCGAGAATAATGGGGATAGGGTGCCTCTTCGCATCAGCATTAATGATGGTATCTATGCGGCAGTTCAAGCCCGGGTCGTCGGCGACGGCGGTGGAAACACCAACCAGAATGGCATTGTGGAAAGAACGGAGGTGGTGTGTCATTGCTTTGGAAACCGGGCCGGAGAGGATGGTTTGCACACCCGGTTTGAGGGAAAGGGCGGAGTCGAGGGATGTGGCGAAGGTGAGGGTTACCCATGGGAGATTCCTATTCTCGACATTTTTATTGTTGACATCTTTGGAGGCTGGGAGGTAAGGGTCAATCTGGTCGGCGAGAGAGAGGGGAAAGCTGAGGGCGGTAGACATGATGCTTTGCATATGGTGTATAAGTATCTGGATGTGCATGTGTATGCATCTTGCCAAGTATGTGAGATAGTGTAGATGGGAAGTTTGAAATGTGGCATTTTGAACCGGTTTTGTGTTGTTGCTTCTGCTTGAGCAGAACAATCTGCTAAATGCAACGTCCCATTTCAACGTTGTAAGATATTCGGGACTTGCATCCGTATACCCTTTTCGGCTTACCTTTTGCACTCGTGGGAATAGCTCGTTAGAACAAACAGGTTGGAATGGTTATTCAATTGTTAGAGGTCTGTTGCGGTAAATGCAACTTTGATTACGCAATCCTCGCAGAGCAAGTTAATTAACGGCGTCGGCACAGATGCAAACTCAATATAACCTGAAAGGGACAGTAAGCATAGCTTGCTTTCCTCGATCATATGAGCAGATCGCCTGTGTTTCAATCTGCACCTCATGATACTTCCAATGTTGGAGAGGGGGGCACATATCTTCTCGACGAGCTCTTTTGTGGAGAGCACGAGTGGCGGGGTAAGAGGGGGATTGTTGAGCATCTCATCGCTCATCTCTATGGAGAGCGTTACTGCAGTAGATAGGAGTGTTCCAGAAGGGAAAAATTTGATATTTTAAGCTCACTGGGGAAGCTGGAGGTCAGCGGTTAGATCCTAGACATTTCTGGAGAGAGTGCAGACCCAGTTCGGCAGGAACGGGTCTTTTGTCTTGGAAGTACAGGGACTCTATTACGACATTGACGATTTACCTCCCATGACATAAGGGGGTGTGCATATTTTGGCGGTGGAGATATAATCTACTTGCATTTGGACTTTTAGTTCTGTGGTGTTCCGTGGACGTTCTCGCGATGAGGAGGTTGGGGATTGCATAAGTAAGTATTTGTGTGTGGCTATAATTATACATCCCGCAAGAACGGACGAGTACATGTACATACATGTACAACATGTAGTCGCCCGGGCCGTATGCAAGCATGCATGCAAAGCAAGGAAACTTTCCTATCACGTAATGCAAGTTGGACAGGTATTTTCTTCTTCTTCACGATCCTTCTTTCTTCATCTCTGAGCATCGCAGTCGAGATCTTTCTGCGTGGCTGTTGGATGCGAAGGAGAATGTGTTGTATGTGTTTGTGTGTAGGTGGAACACAAACAATCGTGAGAGGAAAGTCTAGATCCCCAGGCGTTTAACTGACGAACAATCAGTAGACGGTATGTTTTTTTTAAAATGGAAGCTTGATGAATTTTCTTCTTCTTCTGCTTCTTGTCTTTGCAAGATTGTTCAAAATATGGGGAGTTTGGCGGAGGAGGTTGATTAATTGCGGTGTCTCTGTTGGAGGTACCTTTTGCAAGCGCCGGCCATTTTTGGGTACAAAGTTGAGCAATGCCAATGTTATTAACCCCGGGCTTCAACCAGGGGCCCACGACCAATCACACACCGGCCCGGCGCGAAGGCTTTCGCACCTGCAAGCTTATTGGAACCTCGCTCAAATCAAATTCTGCTTGTCGAACAATTCTTCAGGGTGCTAAAAAGTCCCGGACCCCGCTGATTGGCTGACAGCCTGGTCGGAGCTACCAGCTTGCCCAGCTGCGGTGGCAGGCCTTCGACGACATCTCCCGTAGCGCCCAGCTGGGCCTGCACAGTAGCTACTACTACTAGTCGTGGGAAAAAAGAGATCTGATTCTTCGAATATTACGCCACCCGCAAATGAGATTCCAGATATTCGAGCCTCCCGGGCGCGCAATTCATTCGCTGCCCCCTTGCTCTCTCTTCTGCTGGGCAAATTTCGGATTCGCCTGTCAAGCTTCTATTTTTAATTATATCCGCCCGATCAATAGTTTATCCTCTCTCCCGGGATTTTTTCCCTTCATTTTGGCGGGCGGTTTTCTCCCCGATTTACTCGATCGAACAAAGACGTACCTTCGAAATTGGAGCTAGCCCCCAGCGAGACATGCAGACATCCGCTGCCCGTTTAAACGCCCACTCCACTGGGTTGAGAAAAAAAAAAAAAAAAAAATAAGAAAGAAAGACAAAATGGATAAACTCTACGGCAAGGTTAGCTAAACATCTCGCCAACCTACTTATATCCCAGATCCCCAACCGTTACCAGAACTTCTTCTCTTCTCTTCCCTCCTCGTCCTTCTGATATCGTTCGTCTTTGCCTCATACAACCATTTAATTCCTTTTAGTTTTATTCTCGTTGGTTTTGTTGCATCTTTAGCGCAATACCCTTTTCTCTTATAACGTATAACAATTATAATCGCATACTCACTTCGCTGGCCGTTATATCAAATACCCTTTCATTGAACGAATTTCTTATATATATCTTCTCATTCATTCAGACGGTTGACTAGTGTTCCCGTTTGTTCATTACATTTATTTTTTTCAGTCTCAGGAAGGCTGCTACGATTCTTATTGATATCAGAAGTCCCGTTCATATATATTTGCGATAGTTACGCTGCCCACGGCCGTATCATATCCTCCACCGACTTGAAGTCCTCACAATCATTTACACAAATAATATAAAATAATCAAAAGTCAAAATGGGTTTCTTCGACAAAGTCAAGTCCGGTTCCGCCAGACAGGAGACTCGAACTGTCAACCAAATCCCTCCTCATCTCCAACAATTCGATGCATCCGCATATATCGCTTCGAACCCCGTTTTGAAGCAACAGTTCGCCCAGCCGACTACCTATAACATGCCCACCGGCAGCCCGGGCCAGACTTATATGCAGAGACCAGGCAGTGGTGGTAATGGCATCCCGACTCCGAATAGCACCCCGCCACCAGCTCAGGCTGCCTTGCGTCCTGTGATTGATACCAATGTAGCTCCTGCTATTCCTCAACCACAGCAACCACAGCAACCACAACAGCCGCAGCAACCACAGGGCCAAAACCAGTTCAGCATGGTCTGCAGTAACAGCGTGACATCTCCTGGTGTTCAAGACGTCTATGTTGTCCCATTCGCCCAGCAGCAACAGCAGTTACAGCAACAACAGTCCCGAAGACACTCTTATATCCCGGGACAGCCACAGCATAGCATGTATACCAATACGTTCCCAGTCCAGATGCAACAGGGAATGCACTATCCACAGCAGATGCAACCACAGACAACCCTCCCGACTCTTTCACAGGTTCCCCAGGTTCAGCAATCTAGACAGCAAACCCGTGAACCATCACCAGCTGCTCGTAGATATTCCATGCAAGTTGACAGATCATCTCCACCCGCCAGCTTTCCATCTCAGCTCCCAGTCCAGAGGATGAACAGCGTCAAACAACCGGCCAAGCTATACCAGCTTCCAGAGATGCAACTTCAGAGCTTGCCTAACGAGCCTGCCAATAGGTTCATCCCACGCAACATGGATGCCAGAGCTACCCCGGAGAGAGATGAAGTCTTGACCGTTCTGAGACCCATGAATCTGACAGACTACCTTACCATCACCGGACCTGATGATATCACCCGTCACATCCCAAGCATCGACCGTACCGAGGCAGCCGTCTCGGAATACCAGCATCCAGATCCAGAATCCATAAATGCCAAAGCGTACCCCTTGATGCGAAAGCATCAGTGGACCCGCCCTTGCGAAGAATCTTTCGGGAAGCTCCTCGCATGGAACGGCCGTCGACTCACACCATACCCAACTCAAACCCTCGGTCGTTTGATCCGTGGTGAAGAAGATGTCGTCGATCTATCGGATGATTTCTGGTTGAAGCCCGTTCACACAGCCACCTGCGCTTGGCTCCAGGCCATCGATTCAGTGAGGTATAACGGTGAATACAACAAGGGAAACGCCTCGAGACTCATCACTACCACCACTACCAGTGTCGATGGTATCGCCGAGAAGCGCGAGGATCTCGATACCGCTATGATTCACTTTGGCAAGCACTTCACTCTCTACCCTCCAGTCCAGAACTCAGTCGCACTAGCAAGGAAGGAAGTCGTATTCTTCATGGAATTCGTATCTCCTGGAGTTTTAACGGAAGCCGGGAGTAAAATGTGGGAAGAAGGTCGCGCGGAGACGATGGGACAGGAAATGGAAACTCGATTCGCTCATTCGTACTACAGCGCCACCAGACAGGTATGTCCCTTCCTATAAATACTTCTTTATCCCTTCCTTATCTACCATAGTAATACTAACACGTAATCTTCTTTCCGTATTATAGGTTGCTACCGCTGCTAAAACCCTCAGATGCCGAGCGGGGGCTCTCTGCGATTATGAGAACCTCGTCCTATTCTACTTCAAGGGCCAGCCGGACTCGTTCACCGAGTCGGAATCCACGGCGGAAGTCCTGCACCTCAAGTACACCGACCCGCACGCCCGGTACCTCATGGCCGAGCTCGTGTACCGTTCCATGGCCGATATGAGCGAACGGTTAAACCTGGGTGATCTCGGCAAGGTTGTTGAGGCGAACCCGCAGATGAACGTGAAGAACTTCAATCTGATGTGGCAGAACGCGAGCGTGGTCAGGTGAATTGCAAGTGTACTGGGTTAAGTCTTTTTTTACCTAATATACAATCTTGCCAAAAGCCACCCCACAGGTTCTTGCACTAGCTACTTTGTCAAACGAGTTTCGTTATTATGATGCATATATTCTAGTTTCTTTTTAGTTTCTCTCTTTTGCATTTTTTAGGGATGGCGATGCATAACGGATTTATTAGCGTTGCTTTTAATGTATAACTAGTGTATGATTATTTCTCAAAAAAGGATTCCCTGATGAGCTTTTACTTTTTTGTTTGCATCGTTTGGTTTGGTTTGGTTTTAACGCATACCCATTTGCATTGCATTTGTTCATTTTATCAATAACGGTATTCGTTTTGATGGTGTTGTTTTGTTATCTGTATCATATCTAAAGTATACTAGTTCTTCCCTCTTTGAAGACATTCCCGTCTTTGTATGTATGTACCATGGCGAACCATTCAATATTTTCAACCATTCATTTATGGATCCGTAATGCAAACATTGTAGCTGGCTGCTGATAACTAGCTCGGACTAATCGTGTATATCTTATTTTCCTCTATTCCGTTCCAGTTCGGTGGCCCCACTCCTTCTTTACGTAAAGTCTTAGTTGGGGATTTTAGTTGAGGAAACTCGGTATCTACACGACCTTTTTATTCGATATGCCATTTTTGGAATAACAAAAAAAAAAAAAAAAAAAAGGATTTTCCTACATCATGTACAATCAACCCACGACACTATGCATGCGGATAGCGGTCGTGTGGACCCTCTTTTTCCTTTTTTCTGGTCCTTTCTGGGCGTTTCTCCCGAGGTTTTGGGTAAGTAGCCTTTGAAATTTGGATGAGAGGTATGGCGGTGCACGGAGAGCAAAATACAACAGAACAACGAGTCAGCGTTGAGGATATGAAGCACGTGGTGGCGCAGTCAGGCTTCCTTAAGGGTGGACCTCTCGTCCTCCTCCCCAATGCATGGAATTTTCCAGGAAAGCAAGGGAAATTTTCCTTAAAATTTTTTCATCTCGAGTACTCTCGTTCATCATTCGTCTGATCTAGCTCTCCTTTTTCACGTTTATACTTTTGAGGGGTTTAAAAACTTTTCACGATATGCCTGAATGCTCTGCGCGATATTAAATTCTCAGATTGAGGCGGTACTCTTTGTTGAAAAAGCAGATATAGCAAGATCGTTCTGAGATCCAGGCGTCCCCCCAGTTAGTCGGCAGGTGGGGATCCATCTCGGAAAAGGAAATGGAGCACACGCACTTGCATCCATCGACAGTACTAGACAGACGTAGACTAGTTTCCGCTACCCATTCCCCATCCCCTAGACCTGTTCTAGTATGTTTATCGTTTTGTTAATCGAAGGTGCCGGTGTGGGCGCGGGAAAATGCGACGGGATATTAGTGATGGTTTTCAAGGGTCGTTCCAGATACTGGGGACCAGAAGAAGACACTGGTCCGAAAGAGAAGAAAAAAAGAATTTAAAGAAAAAAAGGCAAAAAAGTTTGGGGGTCCAGAAAATTTTTAAAGAATCCGGGGGATGATTGTCCTGGCTAGCTGTTTCGCCCGATGTATGAGACCTCACGTTAGGATTGTGGATCTCTATTTTATTCGCTGCATGGTTTGGAATCTTTAGGCACCAAGGCAGAAGAAAGAAGATCGAAGAAAAGAGTGGTTTATTAGACAGCCGTATTTTCGTATTAAGACATGCCATGCAATCGCAATCTTTTCGTGATTCTATCCTGTGCTGTTAGTGAGCGTTTCCGTCCCTATCATGATCATATCCTTATCGAAGACAAGGCACCAGCCGGTGCTCGCCTTCATATGCCGCAGCGGGTCCTCCTCTGCCAGCTGATACATCTCTCAAGTCGCACTCCGATATCGCCATAGTTGACATCAAATACGTACTTTATGGTTTCATCATGAAATAATTTCGAAATTTCAAGCATATCGTACGCAATGGATACCTTGTTCATGCTATGTTCAAGGGTTATATAACCAACTAGCAAAACGAATTGCATAAACCCTCAATAATGACAGAGAGACCCGTGCCGGCCGTTCTTTCGAATACGATTCGAGACGCACAGGCCTGTCGTTTAAACTCCGATACTCGAAGCTAAGGCTTCCGATGCTACCCTTTGCATATCATATCTGCGGCTTGTGATTCCTCAAAGCGACGTGTAAATAGTAATTGGCGCCAATGCTCTTGCTATCAACTGGCAGCTTTCGAATGACGCTGACGTACTTGCTACCCTTGCCCCGTATTTGCATATACCATTGTCCTGTCGTTGACGAATCATGTAAGCTATTCGGTTGGTAGGTAAGGTATGTTTGAATGCTTTAGGTTTTTTCGCCTTGGAGGATGGAATGGAAGGATGGGTAATAGATCTACATGCCATGTCTTGACTGTCTCGTCCTTGTCTGTCATGCAGTTTTCAAATTCTGAAACCCCACTGTCCGTACTACTGCCATTACATTCATGACCAGGCCAGCCGCTTGGACAAAACGCATGAACGAACGCGAGCGCAAATAGTTAGCAGATGATCGAGAAAAGCTAGAAACACGAGCTTAGTTTGACGTTGCACAAAAATGCAAAATAATAGCACTTGCATACTATTTTCATACAAACATAGCCGTAACTATCTACCAAAGTGGTATTTTATATCCTCAAGCAGCTGAGGTGGGTGTATAATGTAATCTCATCTCAAAATGTAAGTTACGAAGCGGTCATATTATCCCGCCAAGGTCACACACTCCATCACATCAAAGTACACACAGACAGGACATCCCAGTCCCTAGCTTTCAACAGCTGTACAGAGATGCATCATGCATCATATCACACTCTCACACTCTCACACCCACGCACCCCAAAACAGCTCAAGTGGGTATCCTGTCGCATGCCCATAATCCCGTCATATCATTCGTCTGAAAAGGAGAAACTGTTCATGGCCACGATTTCCGGAGAACCCCACACCAGTTCATTATTTGCGCGATGCTATATCTCAGGCTGACAAGGTTGAGTAGCCGGCCCCTCCCCCATGTTCTCGCTCACTAACTCAGTTTTTAAGAACGTATATGCATGAACACGGATTGGCGGGTTAACTTTTTGATCTTCGAGTATATTATATCCAACTTTTCGAGAATATAGAAGCCGTGGTAGATGCGTTGCCGCTCGGAGATTATACAAGTCTCATTGGAAGAGATGGTATTAAATTGTGATATGTCTAATTTCAATAGCGAACCTTCCACCCCTCCCCCCCAAAAAACAATGCAGGTCTTCTAAACATATCGCAGCCTGTCATGTACAGTACAAGGGTGTAACAACAAGGTATGTCCAATAGAAGGTATCCGTTCAAGAAAATAAAAAAAAAAATAATAAAAAAGCATCAAACGCCATCTTCATGCAAACATCCAGAAACAACAAAATCGCTCCAACATCAAATTCAGCTATCCGAAAGAGAAGCAAAAAAGATACTATTGGCTAAATCATAAAAGAAGATAAATCATATTCGTGTTGGTCAAGAGGGTCATTTCCGTGAGGACGATATATATCGAACATGAATTCCCTGTGTGTATTGGATATTGAAGGTTTCTTCTCGGTGCAATTATTCTCCGCGCAATGCAAACCGGTCCCATATATTCAAAAAGTTGTGCAAATTCAAATGGTAGAAGAAAAGGAAAAGAACTTCCAAAGAAAATTGTACTAGCGACCAAAAAAAAAACCCCCCCCAGCAAATACGACGAAGAAAAGAAAATAAAGTTCTCCAGATGTAAGAAAGATGGGGGATGGTACCCAAGAAAATGCTTCAGATTTTAGGAAGTTTAGAATTTCATCCAACATGGTTAGGCAAAAGTTGGGAGGTCCCCAAGGCTTCAGGATAGGGTAGAAAGATCTGCAAATGATATGTGGCGTAGCCATTGCTTTTTCAGTTGTTCCGTTCGGCACCTCCATATCCCGTGCGTTATCTGAGTCACGGTTCCAGGATTGTCGGTTTGAGATTCCATATCCTTGAAGAAATTTGACGAAAAAGAATTGTTGGAAAATGTGGGTTTGTTACCCCACGCCAGTCCGGGAAATGCAAGATTTCGGGGCCTATCTAACCCATCCGTTCTCTCTCGCCATGCTGAGTAGCTGGGCATCTTCCCAAAGCTCGATAACTTGCTCATCTAGGACGCGTTCCTTCGGATGAGAGAAGCGTCTATATTCGTCAAAGACATTGCACAATGTCCATTTTTGGATTTTTCGAAGGCACCCAACGATACAGCCGGTTCGATGCTAAAGGAAGTAAGAAAATGATTCCGTCAGTCGCTGGGAGCTTTATTTGGTTTTCTGTGCGAGGATGTGTGCTTACCTTTCCCTTGTTGCAGTGAATGAGGATTGGGTGATTCCGTTTGTCCAAGATTACGCTCACAGCTTGTGTGATCTTGTCAAGAGGGACTGCAAGTTGTCAAAAATAAACTTTTGTCAGCTGAACATTCGCATCTCGCCGACTAGAATGTATGGAGAATAATAACCGACCTTCGACAAACGGCTCTTTGTTCGCTGCAATTCCGATTTGGATGTGCTGGATACCATTGGACTGCATAAACTCGATATTCGACTGTGGGTACTTTTCAGGGATCAAGGTCCTAATAGAGGTTCAGATTAGCAGCCTTCTCACGAGGCACCAGCCTTATGTGTCGATGTGGTTGGGTGACGTACAGGACTGTTTTCAGTTTCAACATTTTGAGATAAGGAAAGTTAGGCTCGGCGGGGAATGAGCTTCGATAGACACCAGGCCAGACCATGGAGAAGTTTTTGGGGACATCGTATTCCTCGAGAACGCTTGTCGTACTCAGTGTATAGGTGGATAGTAGGGTGGGGGAAGTAGTTTGAAGCGAATTGACTCTAGATTCTTCAGGGATTTGAAAGCACATGCTGCTAGTTGATGTAGTGTTTGTTCTCGTCAGAAAGCTTGCACTGCTCGTGTCGTCTCCCGACTCTTCCAATGCCGGAAGGTCTGATACGATTTTGTTAGTCACTTGGTTGTCAGAAATTCCAGGGATTTCGTGTAACTAAAATCCAGCTCCACACGAATGAGATGGCCTTAGTTGTGGGAAATTGGCTTACCCTCTAGTTCTTCTACTCCACCTAAAAATTTCATATTGTAGATTGAAAATGCAGTTTCCTCTTCTAAACTCATAGCTCTGGATAGTTTCGGTCTCTTGTTGCTACGGCCGCGGGTCGCTGATCTCGGTACAAAGATAGACGGCGTGCTGAACGCCGATAGTGGAATTGGCGAAGTCAGGTCTCGCAGATCGACATCAGAAACAGAGGCCAAACTCGATGGGAAGGCGTCTTCTCGTCGGTGTGTAGAGATCGCAATCATCGCGTGACCGGTGTTTTGTTTCTTAACGGATAGAGGTTCGGGCCAGGGAGTATGGAGCTATTCAATTCAACAACTAGCGGGACAATGGCGTGAGCGAAATTTCGGGAGCCGGGAAATAAGACGGCTGAACGGATGGTTCGTCTGATAAGGTCTGATCTGTAGGGCTGAGACGTGTCTGTGTGGGATTGTAGTTTGAGGAAGAGTTCTTGCTGTGTAAGCTAGGGAATCGGAGGACGGGAGAAAGTATTTATGGGCGTTAAAAGAGTCGAGTGAGTCGAAGAGCGAACTGAAGATGGAGAAGAGAATCCGTTTATGATCAAGGTTTCGGTTTCGTAGACTTGGAAAGGGGTGGGTTTAATTATCACGCGGAGACAACCTGTTGCTGACCGAGCTGGTGAAGTGGATTGATTGCTGCAAGCCACATGGTGTTTATATGTCGTACCGGGGAATGATTTGAGAAGAGGTTGGCGAAGAGAGGAGGACGTGCGTCGAGAAAGTGTGGGGGACCGGGGAGGGGTGAAATGGTTGATGAATGGTCGGATCTTTTGTTTTCTTCTTTTCTTTATTTTTTATTTTTTATACCTTTGAAGAATCGAGGCGGAAGGTGGTCGTCCGACTCCGCTGTTCCGATCCGATCAGACGGACAGACACGTGTAGAGGGCCAGAAAAGCAGTGCGGATTACAAGACTCGAACGAGGATATGAGAATGGTGATCGTGTAACGGAACAAGGCGAATAAGCAAAGACGATGCGGGAAAGGGAGGGAAGAACGGACGACGATGTTCTTCTTCTCTTCGCAACGTTTTTTTTTTCTCTTTCTCCTTCCCTCGTGCAGTACGGTGCAGCTGCAGCAGGTGGTGTTACCCCAAATTGGAGGTAAGGTAATGCTGGTGAGATGCCTGGACTGGGCTGGTCAGCCAAGCTAGACGGCTTTGGGCGTAGCGTGGGTGGCGCTTCTGGTTTTTCTAGTCAAATTCTTCGGTTCTTCGTTCGGAGAGAGAGTGACTTCTCGAACGTTGAAAAGCGCAGCTCTGAGAGATCGGTCAGAGGAGAGTGGCCATGGTTCAGGTTAGCACTATTCTTGGCTTTTTCTTCCTCTTTATTTCTTTCTTTCTTTCTTTCTTTCTTTCTTTCTTTCTTTCTTTCTTTCTATCTGGCGGTCCTGGGAAGGTTTCTAGTCCCGATGAGAGTATCACAGGCAGTATACTTGTTCAGTATATTTGCGAGGACCAAAGAATCGATCGCGATCCACTGAATGATTGCCGCAGGTAGTCAGAGCATGAAGGACCTTGAATAGGATTATCAAACTTATTCGGGGTTTGGTGGAGGAGGCACTAGAGAGCAGGACACCGGAAATAGAATCAAATGATAAATACGACCCAGGAAGACGAAGGAATGGATGCACCTGCAATTGGCAGCAGCAATCCAAAAAGCGGTCTGATCGAGGATGCCGAATCCGCCGACCTGGGAAGGGCGTGGGGGGTTAGCCTTTGTCAGCCGAAAGTTACCCTTGCATCCTTCGAATTCTTCGAAACCATCCGTGGAAATGCTATGGTATAATTGTAATCTCAATGGTAATAATAGCTATAAGCACGTGTGACTGTATGACGGCGGTGCTGGTGAGAGTAATATAAATGTTTTAGTCCGTATAAGAACCGGATCTTTTAGCTCGACCCGGAAACATCGATTGTCCTTTATAAGGGGAGAGGAGCTAGAGAAAGAAAGAGGGAGGAATTCCTGGTGCTCGCATGGCCACTTTTTTTTCTTCCAAGGGCACTACCCGCCGCGCCGCCAGCCCAATTTAGCGAGGTCGTTTAGATGGATTTTTTTTCTTGCAGAGGAAAATTTTAAATTGGGCTGCTTTGCTAGGTCGCGGTTAGTGGCCTAGCGGATGTCAACATGATATCGAAGAATGTCGGAAGATCGGAACAAGGCGGGTCGGTCTTGAACCTTGCGAATCTTAGTGGTTGTAGCTTTAACAGACTTCATTGGAGCCCAATTAGTCGGTGGGCGGTTTTGTACCGGAATTACGTAGCTCCAGCCACAACGATCGAACAATCAACCTTACGTTTACTCCACAAATGGTGGCGAGCCCTTGGATCCCCTCCGACCCCTCCGATCTCTCCAACACTAACGTATAACGGTGTGTACGGTCTAAAATCTCCATTTCTAGCGTCGGGTTTGATTTCGCACCGTCAAACGTCCTCGCTGTCGTCCTTTCCCTGCTTATGGTAGATCGTATCCGGGGCAGTTTTTTGATGTCATCGTCGTCACTGTTCACGTTCAGGTACAACCATGATGCTAGCTAGTTCCAGGCCCTGCTACCTTGTCTGAGCTTGGCTTGTAGAACTTTACTGCTGGATGCGTTAGACTCGGTCGAAACGGTATCCCCGGTTGAAAAAGGCCCGGAAATGGAGTTAACCAAGTTCACTATTGCTAAAACCCACGGACTCTTTGCTCAAACCGGTTGCCCAAACGAAACCCAATCCAAACCCATTTTTGATCAAGTTTTGATGTTATAATTCGCAATCCAAGATTAAATTAGCTCTTGCTCTCGTCAAGGCCATAATATCGGCACCGGCACCGGCATCGGCATAAAGGAATTGTCAGGACTCCTCAGGGGCCTACTTACTCGCGTGCTGATTTCTACCCACACGATCATTTATAACTTCTCTCAGCTCGTTACACAAATATCAATACTTCAAATCGGGACATGTTAATATATGATATCTCAATCCTCTCGATAACACCTCATATCTGCAGGGAGTTTGCTTCCATAGCCGAGCAATTAATGTTCGGATAGAATCCCTCGATATCCAGGTAAGAGGTAAAAAAGGGCTGTCGCATGACGGGCCTCCATCCATTCAGGCAACTTCCGGCGAGCGAAGGGGAGAACGTACGTAAGCCCTATCCACCACGGCCTCGAGTTGATGAAGTTTGCACTGGGCCCGCTCTTGGCAAAAGCTTGTCCACAAGCCCGGGATGTCAATTGGCTAAGGTTTCTACATCCCTCGCGATTTCAAGACTTTAATTCTCTCGCTCCTGCGTCGACGACAGTGCGCACGTGCACATTTCATACATGTGTCCCTTCACGATGGACTTCATTTGACGTTTCAGAATAACTACCATGTCCAAAGGCCCGTCAATCCGACAGGTCGGGCTCCCTTGTATTGCCGCCTGTCGGATCGTCATTGCAATATATTGGCATCGAAGCATGCGAAAGGTTCTTTCTCGTTATAATCTTGTCCGACAAGGTCTGGGGGGGAAGGGTTCGCAAATTTCTCACTTGTCCATTGCTAGCTTCCTTCTCTCAGCTGCCCCCAGTCACCGCAAGTGCTCCGTCATGACTTCCTTCCGTTGTTGAACGTGATCTTTTAATGACATGTAAACCGCGGCTGGAGGAGTCTCAAAACAGAACAGCAAACAACAGTCTCGAGGCCAAAGCAAACCAAAAGGATATTAATGAAAAAGGGTGAAAGATGTCAAGATGCAGAATAGCTTCGAATAAATTAGGAACTTTCTCCACCTCACCCTTGTCATTTCAAATCCAAGCTACTTGTACCGAGCGACCAAGCCTTTAAGCCTGGGTGGAATACGCAATCCTCGGATGCATCAAGCCCACTGGCAGGCTCGAACGAGCAATGCAACTAAGGGGAGAGGTTGTTATACATATATACCGACAAAGCCTTCACCCGCCCTGCATGCCAAGTTTCCCATTTGTTATTCTTCTTCTCGATTCGAATACTCACTGCCTCGGTCAGGCTATCCAAGATATTCGTTACCAGTTCACCAATCTGACTATATTACAATATTATTCTCTCCTCACCTTCCATATGCAACCACGTTTCTACGATCTATCCTGCAAATAAACAATTCACTCCTATAATATTATGCGAACCGCTTGAAATCCAAACAATAACCCAGATCCAACTGCCATCTGTTCTAAATTTCTAAATCCGACGAAAAAGACGGACCATTTCCTTCGTCTCTTCGGTTACTACAAAAGTTGCTAATATCAACACACCGACAAAAGACTCTTACGACGACGGAGTATTTGGTCTCACTGAGGAATACCCCGATCACTAGGTCTTGTCACCTTTACTTTATTTTCTTAATCCCCACCGATCTCCCGTTACAAATTTTCTCGCCTCCTCAGCCCACTCTTTTGTTTTATCTGTCTGATCATTCTGTTGTCGGCGTTCCGGTTTGCGAGATAACTTGGATTTCCAACCCAATCAACACACCACCTCTCCAACACTCCAAGACAACTTGAGTGCAAGTAAATGCAAACGAAGATAACAACAGTTGCCAAAAATTGAGACTCAACCATCTGAACCGCTTCGAGTTGCGGCTGAGCTTCCGTGCCAGTATTTTATCACAGGCTTATCATTCAGAAAGTTGGAGACAATTTGTTTATTCATTAACGACTGGCCCTCCCTTCCGTGAATATTCGAATTCCTATCTTTTACTTTACCTCTTGAACCCGAAAATCCCGTTCGAGTAAACTGGACTACCTTAGAATTCACAATTTCGAAAATGATGTCCGTCCTAAGAACCCTCTTTACGATTCTATATCTCTCAATTTTCGTATCCGCGCTGCCTCGAGCTAGTACGTATACCCGTCTTATGAATTACGATAAATATATACATTTACCTTCTGTTCGTTTAATTACTGAACCTTAATAATAATAATAATAATAATTTTTAACAGTTTTAGAAAGAGACCAAAAACCTCTCTCTCCCAAGAAGTTCCTGTCGGGCGAAAACCCGAACGGTATAACCTGTCAGGAAGATCAATTGATATGTGGCACAATCTGCTACGATCCAACCGAAGCCGAATGCGATCCTATTTTTGAAACATTGACTCGATTTGTACGTTGCCTTACTCGAATTACCTATCTCAAACGATACCGAAAATTGCGCAGACAAAAATTTTTTTATATATGCTAATCTGATTTTGTATTAATATTATAGGGACCTTTGATTGCCAATAAAAAGAAAGAAGTAGCCAACAAACTCGCCGAGGAGAGGCAGAAGCAAAAGGAGAAGGAGGAAAAGAAGGTGAAGTCCGTGAAGCAGGATGAAGAGGGTTTGGAAGAAAAGACTGTCGAGGTGTCGTCTGACAGCCACGATCAGGATCTATAGTCGCTCAAACGGGTTACCTACCATGGATTGCCGACCAATTTACTCCGAATTTACACAAGAGAGTCGATGTTTAGAGCGATTTATACACTTCAAGATTTTGGCGTTTTTCTGGCGTTCATTCCATTTTTACCTTTTTATTTTTGGATAAAAATCTTTGATGGTATATTTGAGGAGCTTTCTCATGTTACAAACACCTAATTAACTAGGCGGAACCTTTATCCAGTGATGATATTCCTAACGGTACCCGTACCTGCATTCACAATTTTAATAAGGAATAGGTTATATATAAAAAAGAGAGACACGTTCATTCCACCATTCTACAGAGAGTTTTTTAAAGTGTAAGAAATAAAAACGGTGGTCAATATACACAAAAAAGAAATTTATCATATGGTTATACTTCAATGCTCCCGGGCTTCCAAAAATACAACATAAAGAAATGGTCATGGTCAGAATCATTAAACAAAAAAAAAAGGAAAATAAATATCCCAGCCCTTCCCAATAACGAAACCATGCTCGAAGTAAATGCTATCAGCCGAAAAGAAAGAAAAGGAAGAAAAGAAAGAGGTAAATGCTCCTGCTGGTATTATTATAACCAAAAACTTTTCTCATCTGTGAATTTTTTCTCTCGTTTCCGTTCGCCGATTTGCTTGCGAAAAAAAAAAAAAAAAAAAAAAAAAAAACAATAAAAGACAAAAAGGAGGACGCGGTTCAATAACCCTTCGCCTAACCCGACCGGGATAAGCCAAGGTCATTTAGCTTTTGACAGCTCTTCAATTGAATATTTACGGCTTCTTGGAACTTTTTCTGGTCGACAAAGAACCAACCTTGGCTCTCTTCAATCTTTTCTTGTTTTGCCAAGTACTCTTTGTCACATTGCGCCCGAAGTCCCCTAACGTATATTCTTTCGGCAGAGCGGTCTAGCATGTTGAGTTTGGATGGAGAGTGATTCGCTATTTCAGTTGGATTTACGTAAAACGGTATCTTGTAATTGGGCGTTACGCGTTTCTCAGTGAACGGGGGCTTCGACTGCCATTTTATATGCGGGCCTTGGTGTCCCGAAGCGCCGTCAGACGTACCTCCAAAGCCGGAAAGAATGGAAGATAACAGCGAAAATGCGAATATCAGGATGAGGGGTAGTAATCGGATAAGTGTCGAGCCTATCGAGTTATCTTCATCTGCCGCTGCTTCTTGGTTCGGTCTCCGTCGGGGATTCGGGCCGCCGAAATGATGTATCCTTATGCCGGGACCGCCACCCAAATCAAAGAAGGTTCCGCCGCCGCCTACAACATCGAAAGTTAGAATCGGCCGACTGCGCTCTAGCGAAGTGTCCGGGGAATAGATCTAGCTTACCAAACCCTCCGCCGCCCCCGAAGAACATGTTGAACAATTCTTCCGGCGAGATCTCATCCGCGAATGGATGTCGGCCGGCAGCACCAGCGCCTCTGTTCTGAAAGCCAGCGAACGGGCCTCCCGCTCCGCCTGGTGATCCTCCAAAGTTTCTAGATTCGGGGTCGCCGCCGGTTTTGTCGAATATCGCTCGTTTCTGGGGATCTGATAAGACTTGGAAGGCCTTCGCGATTACTACACGTGAAGCGATAAAGGAAGATGTCAGCATGCGGTCCCATCATGGCTATTCGAAAAACGAGGTGAGTCTGTACATTTGAACGCTTCGTCAGCTCCAGGAGCACCGTTTTTGTCCGGGTGCATGATGAGAGCCAATTTTTTATACGCCTTTTTGATCTCGCCGTCATCGGCCTCAACCTTGATGTTGAGGATCTCATAGTAGGCCGTCGGCTTGCATTTTCGCACTCGATCCACAGCTGTCTTTTGGGCAGATGTGTATTCTCGATCTTGTTTGCCTTGTTGGTGGTCTCGGTTCCTAGAGGTCGAAGAGGAAGAAGTGTCCACTCCTGAGGCCTTTGCCGACGACATTGTGCGAGCCCTTTGTTTTTTTTTTTTCGTGTGGGGATTCAGGGAAGGACGAGTATTAAAGGGGTGAGGTGAACCAGGTAGCGAATGGCTCGGCGGTCGAACGATCGAGGAGAGGACCGTATACCGGAAGAGCGAAAGTCGGGTGTCGACCTGGGATGAGGCCTCGATCGGAGAGACCAAGTTCTTTGAGGGCCACCGAGCAGTTGAGAGGTGGTTGTTGGTTGTGATGGTGTTGTTTTGTGGATATGGTGGCGGTGTTAATGGGAATTCCGGCAGTCGAAACGATTTCTGGGAGGCCAAACAAAACCGCCAGGCCGTGCAACCAGCCTAATCGGCAAATTTCTTTATACGACCAAAACGACCTCGGTTTTTTGGTTTTTGCATGAATCTCAAGCTTGTAAGCTTTTCAGATTAATCGGAGAGAGAACCAATGGTAGCAGTGCTTTTTTATGACGATAGGGTAATTATGACCGGGCTCGAGCACGTTTGGTTTAGCTGCTCAATCTCGAGGTTCATACCGATAAGAAAAGAAGACCTCAAACAGGCAAGTTTCCCAGACCGAATATCTTAATTTGTTTGAGATCCAATTGGCTGCTGGATCGCGAGAATCAGAAATGCGCCGATACTCTCCAGGCTGGGTCTGTCAAGCTTGGTATTTCGTATCAATATTAGAGGACAACGGCGCATGACTCCAATTGCTTCAAACTCCTATGGATTGAACCCACCCAAAGAGTACAATGATATCTATAGATAGAGCTGCCAGCGTAGAAAAAATAGATCTATCCGGAATGACGATTGGTCGAAGTGGTTGACGGCGAAGGTTAAGTCTACACTTGGTGATAAATGCATGTGTGGGTGTGTTGAGGGCGGTGTTGGAGAAAGCTGCACCCAACACATCATGCACATCCGCTCGTCTTCATTCGTAGATCCCATTTGCAACGCAGCGCAGCCGACGTACAGTCGACGTACAGTCGACGACGGACGTGCATTCACTGAATCCATCCGTTGGCCGGCCATTGCAGTGTATCGTGGCCACGGCCACCTCACTTTCATCCTTCATGCACAGCAGCATGGCATTGAGTATACAAGAATGGACCACAGCTGCAGGCTCCGAATCCACACTGATTCCCTCCAGCTTCGAGATCCCGAAAAGAAGCTGCACGTTCACTTCACCGCAGCCGTATTGGCAAAACTTCCTCACAAAATATGGGCTATAGAGAAGCAATGGCAGCTCTTAGCAGTCGAAGCGCCCCAGAATCTTCTTGTAGGTTCATCCAATCTTTATATTATCCTTATTCGTTGTCGCCATTCTTACAACCGTCTACTTCACGTTGCATAATTTTTGCTAATTGGATTGCATGCATGATGGCGTCCAGTTGGACATCAAGCTGCTTTGGAAGTCCGAGCCTCTGCGGGGTGAATGGAGCTCTCTCACAGAATCACTAGGAAAGGCCCTGACCAAAACGAAGGTGAGAAAACACATATTATTGTCAGCTTCTTCTTTCTCTAGAATTTCGACTTGTTTGCTTAACCTAGTTCACAATATATATATAGCTCTGGGAACAATTGGGTTTCGCTCCTTCTCTTCAGATACCGTCACACGATCGAATCAACATCATCCTCAATTCTAAGAACCACACCGCCCTCCCACCAGGACTCAGTCTGCCAACATCAAACATCTTCGCCATATCTTGGACCTTTGATTTCAAGCCTTACTCTCGTACAAGGATTGTGGAGCTCCAGTTGCATCACATTCACTCTCTCGTCGACGACTGCATCAGTTCCTTTTTAAATAACAAACTAGGAGCTCAGGGTGTCACAGGCGGCTTACTAGTCCCTGGCGTGTTGCAGGTAGGAGACTTCCACCCATCCATCAATTTCATTTGAGATATAATTGACTTAATTCGTTGATACTCAATAGCAAATCAGAAGCTCCATGGCCGCGATGGAGGCCATAACTTCTACACTGGCGAGGTATGCTGCGCAGTGCGATGACTATAGCAAATTCAGAATGAAAATAAAACAATTTGTATGACTCGCCCGGCCGGGATAGATTTTAAGAAATTTCAGACTAACTTTCTACCACTCCCTTAGAAAGCCAAAGTTAGATCTGTCGGACCGGCCGTCGGTATAGCGTCGGACTTACCAAACGTCATCAAGAATCAAATCTATTATCAGATCTTTCGGGCGATTCAGAGCGCACGCCTCAAGAAGAAATATTGCTTCGAGAGCGCGAGCGACGCAGAAACCGAACTACTCTCGCAACCGTTAGAAAGATTCCAAGACCTCTTCGAGAGGACAGGATCATTGATCTTCTCACAAGACAGTGAGACTCGATATGCGGATGAGAGCAGCGAGTTCGAAGACTTGTTTGACGAAGAGGACAATTATTCCGATTTCGAGGATTTGCTAGAAGAGACCAAGGGTATGAACGTTGAGGAATCAGGTGATGAGATGACGCCAGATACACCAAGAGCGCCGTCGCCAATCATACCGCCTCTCATATTTGATTCTCACTACTTCCGAGCATCCCAATTTATTCAATACGACGATGACATGGTATCTGAATTTTCAGATTCGGATGTTGCACTATTTGACGAAAAATTTGCGAATTCAGTTAGTGCCCACGAAATTCCTGCGCCTGGTAGTGACGCCGGCGACAGCGACTATGACGATTGTTTTGTCAAATCAACAACGTTTCTTTCAAACTCCCCTCAATCTCACCTGGCGGAAAGTGTCGCGTCCGTCAACGAACACCAACAAGGTATAGCGTTCCAGGCGAGCGAGGAGACTACGCAGATGTTGTTCTAGTTGTACAACCATCCAACTGCTATTTCCAGTCTCCCTCCCAAAATTGCAGACATCATCTGCGACCATTTCAATTCCTCTAATATAGTAAATCCTATTTCGAAAGTTTTTGGAACTATTGGAACCGTTGGATTTCCTTTGAAGCAAAATTTGGAGCACCAGATGCCCTTGCTTTTTCTCTTTTAACTTTTCATCTTCAGATCACCAAGAATTAAAATCGTGTACTATAACAATCCTCAACCGCAAAAATCAAAACATATGAAAATGATCATTTGGAAGCATATCCTTACTAATAGCTACAACCGTACATTGAACATTTTTTGATGATAATTATAGAGCTGAGAGCGAACAACCTTTCTGTCAAACACCCATACAGGAACCAGAATGCGAAAAAAAGACAAAAGCAAAGCCACCCCCAAATCTATCTTTTACACCGATTTTTGTAATAAACTACAAGAAGTACCCCCCCAACATTCTATTCTATTCTTTTTCTATCCGTCTATATTGCGAATTTACCCATCCTTCTAATGGAACAAAGGGAATAAGATAAACAAAGGAAAGAAAAAAAAGGAATATTCGTAACTCACCCTACTCCCTCCCAACGGACGAGCCAGGACTGGTGAGGGCAGCGATACTAAACCTGCCGTGCGAGCCAGAAGACGTAGGCGATATGCCACTCATATGGATATCATCCCTGCTAGCATTCGCGCTTCCCATTCTCGACCGTTTCCCGCTCCGTTTCCCGCTACTACTACTTTCCTGCTGGGGAATAGGAACAGCAGCAGATCCGATAGCTATAGCCTGTTCGATAGCAATCTTATCCAAGAAATTCTTGATGACAACCGCCGCTTCCTCCGGCTCGAGCTTTGTGACATCTACTACCAACTCCCTAACACCGATCCAGTCGCCGAACCGATGGATTACTTCTTCATCTCTAATAGCTTTCAATACCTCCCTGTTTGTGAGTTTTCGCCGCGGGGTGGTTTTCCGACTGGGGTGGGATAACCGCTTGAGATTCTCTTCGAGAGAGCAGATTAGAATGATGGAGACGAAGGGTGAGGAGCGACGTTGAGCTGCGGTGAGATATTCATGCGAGATGGAAGTGCCGATGTGGGATGTCGATTGGCATTCGGTGAAGATCCAGGTTGTGGAAGAGTGGTCTTGCGAGGCGGAGTTTATGGAATCAAGAAGGGTTGTTCTCTACATTCGATTTCGATTTAGAATGAAAGTTAGAATGAGAATGAGATGAGGGGGTAGGAGATCTAGAGATATATCATCAGGGAGGGAGCGTACGAAGGCTTTGCGGAGAATTTGGTACTCGGGATCCGATTGGCTGAAAGTGGCCCGGGCAGCATCGATTAGAAGGTGATGATCGAATACTTTGGAGTTTTGTATTATTTTTCTAGATTATCGCCATTGCAACGGTTTGTTAGCATCGCCATCATTCTGGTCGTATCGTTGTCATATCATTATCACTATCATCATCATCATCATCATCATGCATGCATGCATGTGCATACGCATGTTGCATTATATGATATAGCGGATGTGTTGTTTCGACGTCTGGCTGGGTCTGGCGCAGAGGGTGACCCCCACGCGAAAGGATGTTTTCCGAACGTGTCCCCCCAACGGAACAGCCATCCTCGCCAGGCAAAATCCAAACCGCAGGGAAGGGCGTCAATCCGAGAATTAAAATCCCGGCTAGTTTGGACGGAGAAAAAATAAAAGTACGATATGACGATGGCATGATCGCGAAAAATGGGAGAGGGAGAGAGAGCGAATAAAACAGATGGTTGTCAACTTACTGCAATTCCTTCGCCACGGTCAGTTTGCCCGTGCCCGGATACCCGTTGATGAATATCGTCCTTCCAGCATTGCCGTTCCCGCTGAGGCTCTTCTCGTCGCCCGCGGATGTGGCGAGCGGTGCAGACATTGGATTCCAGGCATTGATGACGGGTGTGCTTGGTATCGAGTCCGGAGACGCCAATGACCGTGGCGTCCGAGCGGGCGACGAAGTGCTCGAGGTATTGTTGGAGGAGCTGAGAACCGAATCGATTGCCAGATTGTGATTCTGGTGGTGCTGCTGGTGGTAGAACTGGGTAACCGCGGGCATGAAGGGGTCGCGGTCGCGATTCGACATCATTTTGGCATGGTTCTAGTTATTATTACAGAATCGAAATCACGGAAAAAAGAAGTGTACAGGCTAGGGGAAGATGGATATTATCATTAAAGAACTCAGATAGAAAATATATATTATAGAAAAAGAAGAGAGAGCAAAACGGGAGGGTTTATCCTTATCAACAGGAACTGGGACTAAACCGTCTTTAAACAACCGCCCCGAAATGAGAAGAGAGCTCACTTGGAATCTCGTCACTTTTTTTTCGCTCTCTCATGTACAAAATGTCTCGTCATTATTTTGATGCATCTTGGTAAGGAGAAGGCGTTACCATCTGACGCAACAGAGCTGACAGTAAACGGGTGGGGACGACGCATCCGGACATCTAGATTTCTCACTCCTGAATAATCGTGTCGAGTCGACTCGAGTCCAGCCAGCTTGTCGTTCGTTAGTTCAGGTAGCGCAGCTAGCTGGGGCAGCTATCGACGAGGCTCCGTTCATGCGAGTCGCCCCTTGCTTGGCTTTAGCTTGGGGGTCCTCCAATCTTGGACCTCTAAAACTGGCATGTGAAGACGAAATGGAAGGAAAACCGTCCGCTTTCAATCGGCGTGGATTTTAATTGGCATGGATTTTAAAAAATCCCAAAAAGCCGCAGAGCAATTGCGGGTCACGATTATCTAGCTTGAACCTGGGTTGATATGGCAGATATATATGCATTGGGACTTGATATTTCATTCAACAGACCAAACTATACGATATCGGAAAAATTTTCTTGTCCGATTAATAATAATCCGCCACCAAGCCTCCGAATCCAGGTTTCTGCTAGCTTGATTCGATCCCTGAAGCTATCTCGTTCCAGACTGTTGCTTCTTTGGGACACCCATCTCTGCATGCTGCATAAAACAACCTCGTCTCGATGCTGTGACACCACTCAAATTCCAACATCAAGCAACACACACAAACATCATCTCCGTTTCATGTCTGCGACGGAAGATATGGCATACATGGTTTTGTAAATTTGATTTAAAAATTTTATTTCTTCGAACTTAGGTGATTGCAGGGAGATAAAGGATTCCCCCAATTGCTCTCAGCCTAATCTATCTATTCATTTCTCTAAAACAACACTTCGAGGTTATTTGCTTAACTCAACCCTTACTCGCATTTTCTTTCCCTTTAACAGAGAAAGAATAGATCAAGATTGTGAAGCTTTACGATAAATAAAAAAAGGGGAGAGGTGACAAGAACAAATTGTATATGAAATAGAGAAAAAGAAATGCATGCGGCGGATCAGAGAAGCATAAGCTTGTTCCCTCATGGTCAGTTTAGACACCGTAGGCAAAGGTTGGTCCCCACTTCTTTGCCATTTTACTGTAGAAGACTTGCGTGACCTCTGATACAGTAGTTCGAAAGTGCGGATGCTTAGAAGCAGAGCTCCATTCACTACCTCCAAGAGCCTTGCGGAGCTCTAAGACGAGATCAGTTGGCAGTGTGTTGGTACATTCCATCCGAATGCTGATCGGCTCGGCTCCAGGGACAATGCGCGGAAGCCCAATGTTAAGGTGCCAAGGCCTCTCCTCGATCAACTTTGGTAGAAGCTTACGATTTTGAGCGCGAATAAGCTCAATTTGTTCTGGACGAATTCCACCTTCCCTCACCTCCTGGAGATAAGCGATAGCGTCCGCAACATCTTTGTAAGCTCCGTCATCACCTTCAAAGGTGCTGTCTTCTATCTCTATCTTTGGAGGTTCCGCCATAGCAATCAAAGTGGGATAATCAACCGCGATATCTATCTGATGCGGTGGATATTTCACTTTGTAGGGTCTGCTAACCGCCTCCTTGATATCCGTGCCTTCTAGAGCTTCTTGGTGTTCTTCAGTTCCTTTGAGTTTGCCTTGTTCCGTAACTTTCTTGAGAGCAAAAGTTCTTTCGATTTCTGCCATGCGTTCTCTTTTCTCTCTCTCGCGTCGCTCTGCTGATGTTTCCCGGGCCTTCAAAACCGGAGGGGCGGGGGTAGTTAGGCGACTAAGTCTTCCGTATGCTTCAAAGTTCGTAGTGCTTTCGATAGATGTGTATTCATCAGCAGGTGTTCCTGATGATTTTCTTGCGGGCGTCTCATCTGAAACTGTGCTCATTTTCTCGCCTTTGCTCGGGAACTCTCGCAAAAACTTTTCTAAGGAACCTGTTCTCTTGGGTTTCCAGGAGCCTGGATCCATCTCATGAATAGACGGTACACCTTGAGGCCCTGCTTTTTCAACATCGGGCTCGAGGGTGATTTCGTCCAGCATGTCGTCAAAATTTTTGGCGGGACCTTGAGCTAATGGGCTCACGGTGGTAGCAATTTTTTTATGGATACGTAGAAGGACCTTGATTTTTCCGTAAAGCTTTTGAGCCTGCTCAAAATCCTTCTCTTCCTTGATCCGCTGTTTCAAAGCCTTGAGCAGAGAATTACGGTGGGATTCTTGGACTTTTTCGGCCCATTCTTCGATTGCCTCCTCAGAGATATCAACATGCCACCACGTCTTATCTTCGGGTGGCATTTGAGCTACAGTCTCGACTGACTCTTCAACTAACAAGGTTTTAGCTTTGAGCACTTCCTTTTCCTTTTCACGATCTTCGGCCATGAAGTTACGTGTAAGATTGATCTTTCAAAACAGAGAATTAATTTAGTTCCAATCCAAATAGCTTAGGCTTGCTGTGTGCTGAACTACTTACTAGAGCTTCAACAGCTGGGGGGCCGTTTTTTTCGATTTCGCTCCACTCTTTAGGGTGCAAAAAGTAATAAGTAGAAAGAAAGGAAATTTGTTGAGGGACATTGTCGTATTCTTCAAGCAAGTGCTTCCAGTGGGGTCTCGCTACCAATTCAAAAAATTTCTGGGAGAATATAATAGCCTTCTCCGAATTCGAAGGTGAAGCTGTACAGACTGAAGAAGTTGGAGTACCTGGAACGGCTTCTAGAGCGAAATTTTCTGGAGGGACAATTTCGGGAGGAACAGCGGCAGTAAGAATGGTATCTGGAGATTCATTCGGAGTGAGGGGTAGGACAGCAATCTCAAGAACCTTCTCTGACTTTTCAACCGGAATAGATGGGGCGGGAGCATCTTGGACAGCGATTTTAGGGGTTTCAGCCTTCACAGTGTGGCGAAGGTGGGGTGGGATAAAGCCTGTGGGAAATTTAGACTGGGCCGCCTGTTGAAACTTTTCAACTTCAGCTGAAAGATTCTCAGGGGCCATGTCCTTTGCTGAACTCATAGGTTTGGCCACAGGTTTTTCTACATTGGAGTTACTTGTAGACTTGGCGACGGAGGCAGTGAAAGGTTTACTGGTCAATCCAGTCTTTTCAACCATGTGCTTGAAGAAGACGTCCTGATCTACGACAAGTGGTCCAGCTGCGCGCCATGGACCTCCTCTTAATATGCATCGCAGTTAGAAATGTGTGAATTCTATTAAGAGTGACTTGGAAATACTAACTTTTGGTTTGTACCAGGGGAGCCGCGGGGTAGTCGAACTTGAGGGACTTGACCTAGTGCTCGCACCTGGAATGGTTTCCCACCAGCACGTTTATCAGTCGGACGATTGCCAAGCACAAATGGCGGAGGATCTTGTTTGTTGCGGAAATTGGACGGTCCTGGACCGCTACCGTTAGGGAAGACTGGCCTCTCTTTAAGCATATTCTCCTTTTTAAATGTAAATGCACGTTCAGTCTCAATTCCTGAGAAGCTACGGCGTCGTCGGGGGTGATAGCTTGCACCTTGTCTAGAATTTATGGAATGTAAATTATTATTGTTTGTTGCATAAGATTTTGGTTGGGATAAAGATAAAAAGAACGCTTACCTGTGAAGGTCGCCTTCACCCAAACCATCTCGCTCGATTCCAGCACTATCATCGTAAAGTGCTATTGAAAGTTGACATTAGAAAATACTGTATCACAGGGCTAGATTCCTCGCTGAAAACACTCACCAGCCCAACGAGGATCCGCCTCGCGCTTTCTTTCGCCAGGAATCTTCTGGGGACCAGGATTGGGGTTTTCATGGGCCACATGAGGGGGCCCGCCTGGACGGGGACCAAATATGACACGAGCGTCACCTGGTCCTTCGAACCGGCCTGCCCGTGGGGGAGGAGGTGGACCCCGACGGCCAGGGAATCGGTCGCCCAAAGGCAGAGCTGTAATGCGGTGATCACCAAGGTCTGCCTTTGAATACGGTTGCAGTTAGCTAAAAGGGATTCAAAACTGTACACACAAATGTAAGATTTACCTTCATCTGCTCGATCATCCGTCGCTCCTCGTCTGTCTGATTTGGGTTTGCCATCGTTCCAGTGGAAGATAGAAGATGGAATTTAATATTTCTATGAGACTGGAGTTAGATAGAAGCAAAGAAAATAGGCAACTAGGCATGTTCAGAAGGGAACGGATAGGAATGTAGGTGGCGAATATGGCGGATGAAGCGATAGCAATATCTTTACGGTATATATTTTTTACTCACCTAAGAGAAAATTAATTTGAGCTGGAGTAATAGATTATAAACAAGAACAGAGAATAAAACCTCTCCTGAATGAGAAGAATCTATCATTTAAAAAACCCCAAAGTCGTATGGTCGAGGGATAGATAGACGAAGATGACTTGGAGAATGTTGGGGATGAGATGAAGACGAGATGAAGAAGTGAGAGATAGAAGATGAGAGATGAGGAGGAAGAGAGAAAGAGATAGAAGGTGAAATGAGGAAGAAGAAAGGAATAGAAGGGAGAGGGAAGCTTGAGAAGGAGAGAGAGGACTCTTGTGTACACTTACTTACTCAAGGACGTATGTATATATATATAGATGGAAACAGACAAGAGATATGTCACGATGGGGGCGTTGACGATGCAGGAATGAGAGCTATGAGAAGGAGGAGCAGACGAGGGGATAGAGAGAAGGTTTCGGATGGGAAGGCCTATCGTTGACGGTGGGATAAGTCGAGTGTGGGCGCTGAGGGAAACTGAGCCCACTCAAGCAACACCTGTCAACTGTCAACTGTCAACTGTCAACTGTCATCTCCGGCAATGGAGGTAATTGTCACTGGCGGAGAATCTCAAGATAAATTATCACTTAATGGTAAACCTCATTATTCTTTACAAAATGGTCAGCTTCAGGTCAAATTTCTACAGAGCCAGGCCTTACGAGCACCACTATTGATGCATCTTGAAGTCTGCGGTTTTGTGTTGACAGCGTTGGAAACACACAACTCTACCGATTTGAATAAAATAGAATTGGTTTGAATTTAAGGTTGCATGCATAAATATAGATAGACCTTTTGTGAGATCAATCGTGGTTCACAATTTCCAACAGTTTTCAATATCCCATCCAACTCAGATGGCAGAGGGCCGGTCTCGTTCGTCCTCCCTCTCCAGCCTTGACCCTACCGAATTCAAGTTCCCAGAGGGTCTAGTCCCGGAGAGAGAAAACCTCCAACCCGGACGGGTCACCACTACCACCCTCGATGGCACCCTGACAAAAACCCCACTCCGACTGGTCGAGGACCTCACGAACGGTTGTGGAGGCCAACTTTGGCCGGCAGGCATCCGGTTAGCCAAGTACTTTATCCGCCGGTATAGAGATGACACTGGTGCCCTGGCTGGGAAACGCATTATCGAACTTGGAAGCGGCGGGGGGGTTACCGGCTTAGCCATCGGTCTTGAGCTCGACCAGATTGGTGCGGAGGCGGAAAAGAATGGTTGCGAGTTTTGGATGACCGATATGAGCGCCATGATGGACTTGATGCAAGAAAACGTGACATTTAATGGCCTTCAGGATAAGATAAAGTGTGGTCTTTTGGATTGGTTGGTGACACTTTATCCCGTACTGATGATTACAGAAATAGAATTGAGTTTCTAAACTGGAATAATGATCTTTAAATATCAGGGCGGACCCACTCCCGGACTTTGTGACCGAGAAGCCAGTTGACATTGTCCTCGCCGCGGACTGTGTATATTTTGAACCGGCGTTCCCGTTGCTCGAGAAGACGCTGTATGTATCCATGAATTTCCCACTTGATATCCAACTGCGAAACTTACTCTCGGACTTTCACTTGTCTCTTTATCCTCTTAGTTGCAATATTGCCAGACCGGATACAGAAGTGATATTTTGTTTCAAAAAACGAAGAAAGGTATGGTAATCTAAACCGTTGTTCACTCTAGTCAAGGTTAAGGACCAAGATAGTGTGACTGTGATGAAAGCATATACTAAATGAAATCGCTGGTTATCAGGCAGATTTGCGATTTATTAAAGCCATCCGGAAACATTTCACCCTCACAGAAATAAAAGATGAGGGATTCGAAGAATATACCAGGGAGTCTGTCTATCTGTGAGTATACATCAAGGTCGCAAACATCGTACGGGCCATGGATAATAATAGGAACCCCTAGCTATTCGATGAAGAAGAAATATTCATTACGCGCATAAATTAGACAACTATAGTGATCGTACAAGCTACGATTAGAATAATAGTAAGCAGATGCATAGACAGGCCATGGTGCCCGAGTTACAGTGTAATACCTGTGTATTATCTACTGGTCGAGACCATTGCAAATCTGTGGTACGATTAAAGTTACTGCGATAGAAGGGGAATATATACATCGTAGATCTGATGCTGCAAAAATCATCATGCATAATGCGATAGCTGACACATGATCATGCGCGAGCTTGACTGTGCTACCGGCACTCATGTGGATACAAATCCATAACCGAATCGCGATCGCCAGGCACACATGCACGTATCTCATGAATCCCTGCTCCTAGCATTGCAATAGAGAAAAAATATAGAGAAATACTCTTAGTTTTAAAAATAAAAATAAAAAAATAAAAAAAAAACCCCCTTTCTTGAGTTGACTTTCAATCGGTGGATATTCCACATTGGGAAAGAAATATTTGGGTCACCAAGTAAAGAAAAATGCAACATCCAACCAATGCAACGCCGTCCTGGTGCGACTGCAACTCGTTCGTTCGGTTTCAAACTAACTGATACATGTTTCTATAGCCTCCGTTCCTCGGACCAGACTACTCTGTTCCACGTTTCCACAAGCCGGTAACAAGAAGGCAACCCTTCCAAATATAATAATGCTATTATACATTTGCATATTTTTCATGTCCTTGAACCACCGTGAAAATAATAATAGATACATACGAAACTCGTTACTCAGAGGAGAAATATGGTGACGTTAGGTCATCCACAGGCCATCCAACTTGTCACTTGATCAAGTTGAAAGAAGAAAGAACAAAAAAGAACCCCCCATAAACTTTTCAATAGAGAGCTTTTTTATACTAAATAAAGGTGTACAATAATGGGTAAATAAGGAGAGACATAAATATTCCGCCGTCAACGTTAATGCGCCGTGCCCAAAACCAAAACATAGAAATAACAAGTATAAAGGGTAAATAAACGTATACACAAAATTGACAGTTTAATGTTTTTTTCGGGTGATACTTTTCCCTTCGCGTGCTCATAGAAACAACTAAAAAACGATAGTTTTGGTTAGCAGGTGGGTATTAGAGTTGTTCCAACGATCCTGTCGGGAACTTTGAGAAACGCCCTTCTTCCTTTAGACATTTCAAAATCCACAAAAAAAAAAACCCCCCGGGATGTGAGAGACATGAATGGATGTGTCGGATTTATTAGATCCCTAAAACTTGGTTGAAATATGTTGAAAAAATATTAACAGCTGAAGTGCAAAGCATCCAGCGCTGTGGGGTATAAGAAAAAATCGTGAAATCTTAAGGTTGTCATGATAAAGAATTCCTGTTGGCGCGTCAAGCGAAATCGGTGTTTTGAAAAGACAAGGTGGCAAAAATCAATTGCACTCTAGCATCTTGACAATTTTAATATAGGGCTCACATAGTCCCTTTAGGATCTGTGTCCGTACGATTGGAGATTTGCACTTCCTGTTTGCGAATCTCCATGAGAATGTGTTTAGAGTCGTCTATTCGCTTTTGCCATTCTGCTTTTGTCTCTTCTCGCTGCTCTCGAATAGCTTGAACTTCCTCTGGGGTGTTCCAACCACTCTCGAGGAGGTGTTTCTCTGTCACCTCGAAGGCTTCGTCCTCTTTGATCATCTGCTCAATCATATCCGCAAGGGAATTAGCGGTGACTGGACCTTCACCCGAGAGTTGACGGCGATGCTTTGGCGACAATATTGCTGGTGAGTCAGCCTCCACAACGTCGGGCACCATCCGTTGATGTTGATAGCCGCTTAGTGATAATGGGCTAATGGTATTTACCACGGCGGCTCTAATGGGTGGTAGGCGGGGCGAGCCGAGAGGAGAAATTGGCGGCTGTGGGAGCGGAGACTTGACCAAATCACCAGCGTGGGTGGGTATGATTTCGGGAAAGTTTTCACATAGCAGTGGAAGGTTCGAAATGGGCGATGTAGCAGTTGAGCAAAGGCCAGATTGAAGAGGCACAGTCTTTGGGAAATAATTTGGCATAACAAAAGGGGGGAGTGGCGGAGTCGGGGCACAGGTGTGTATCATCTCTTCGATGGAAGAGAATGAGTCGTTATCCGGTAGCGGAAGCTTCTCTGCAAAGTATGCGTCAAAATCCTCATCGGGCGTATCAGGCGCCTGTCGGTACAAAGTCGGCATTGTAGATAGAGGCGGAATAGGAGGAGGGGCATGTACTGAGTGGGTGCTCGATGACCGCCTCCGCATAGACGCCCTGAGTTTTGGTGGTAGCATACGTTGGAGGACAGTTGTCCGCCTGCTAGTTTTCCCCATTGTTTCAGGCACCGGGGATGTTGGTGCAGATGGGTCTGAAAGTGTATCGGGGTCATAAAGTTCTTCGTTTTCTTGTGAAAGCTGGGGCATCGTCAGTATCGCCGTTAGTGGGGGCTGTCTAACTCCTGAACGGACTGAATCACAAAGTCAGCAAAGATTTTAGAATAGAGTTCAGTTTCGAGTTTATGAATACCTGTGGGAGCTATAAGAGGTGCTGTTTCAGTGTTAGGGGATTCTTGTGGCATATCAGTGGACTCGACTTCTGCCTGCTCGGCGATAACAGATGTAACAGAGGATGTCCGATTCTTAATGCCACTATGAACTCGCTCCGACAAACTTTTAGATCTACTCTTCCGTCTCATGTCCTCTAGAATTTCACAGTCCAGCCCGAGGCCGCTAAAAGTAGCAACGACTTCGTCGTCTAGTTGTCGCCAATTGCCCTGGAATTCCCCGATCTCTGGTGTCATCGGCAACGAGGGAGAGAGTTCAAAGCTCATGCAGGGAAGAGGCTCAGCTGGAGTTGTCGCTACTGATGATGAAGAACTTTGCAACCTTGGAGCGGATATCGAGGCTTTGCTAATTGATGAAGCTAAAGATGAGGAGGAATTTGATGTAGGAAGAATGGGTTCGACGTCGACGATATGCGAAAGTGATGATTTGTGTGCTTGAAATGGCCGAAGAATAGGACCAGGGACCAAAGGCGGTTCGATATGCGCCAATTTGTGAATGCCTCGTCTCTCTGAGAGACGACTCAGGCCAGACGTTGATACTATCGTTGATTCCATCGTTTACTGTGGGGCAGTTGTTGGTTTCGTTTGATGACGCAAAAATCGCACTCGACTTGTAAGGTCCAACTGTCTTCCCTACTTTTTTATGGACCCCTCGAGAGACCTCCCCCGCAGCCTCTCCTATGAATAGTGCTAGACTTCCTTGAGATCGTCTTGGCCTGGTGCTTCCTTCGTTTTGTGTAATTGTGCCACAAAACTAAAAACCGAAATGGTTGCAATTTTGACCCGAGAATATAAGCTGGAAAATGTTGATACCAACTATTGGCGACCTAACAGTCGAACTCTGAAGGACGAGAATCAAATCCTGGTTTGTGCTGTGCCGATTGGGGTATGTTCCCTCTTTGAGAAGAAATCGTTCGACGCGGATTCCACTCTTGTATCGTGTGTGATATATGGTGTGTAGCAAAGTCTAAGAACAGACAGGGTCGCACACCGTTTACCGTTCCGTGCTTGAACTCTGCCCAACACTATTCCGATGGCTAGAGTTTTCGTGGTTCAATATTTGAGTCCGGTTTGCTCGGATGTTTCTAATATTGATGTCGTACTTATGTCCTTGTCAATCGAGTTCGAAGCTGATGCGGAACGAAACTTATAGAAAGAAATAGAAATTTGTCAAAAGGTAGCAATCCTCGGAATGATTCCTGCCTCAGAAAAGAGAGTCCCTTCAATGGCCCAGCTTGATCCGACAACACAATAGCCAATTCCAGTTGAATGAAAAGTTTTCGTTCCTTCCTTCCTGTTGCCGGTGGATGGTCGTCGTCTTTTTGTTGTTGTTGTTGTTAAGCCAGCGAAAAATTCGCTATACAATCGCTATACGTTAAAAATGGGCGAAACCGCAACAAAAAAGTACCCTTGCAATGTTGGTTGGATGAGATGGATCACACCAGATCAAAGGGAAACGCGAAAGCTAGTATCCAATGTGAAATGCCTCGTACAAGCAATTGAGTCTAGATGATGGCGGGGGAAACGTGGTTCAATCTCGAGCCGTCAAGCAGGCCAGCCCCCACGACATCAGGCGTGGAGAAGTACAGCAGATATCTCACGTCGAGTTAGGCAGGCCGAAGGGTCCGAAGGCCTGCGTGGGTGGTTCCTGGTTCCTGAGTCGTGTTCTTGGTGTTTGTGGTGGGCAATCCAACATCGACGGCCTAGCCTCGAAAATAACGTGATTGGGTGATATTATTCTAGAATTGCTACTGGCAGATTTTGACTGATTCAAAAAAGATTCCACCAACAGCGATCGAAATTGCAATTTTGTATAACAACAGCGGAGACTTAAAGCAGGACTTCCTTTTTCTCTCTCCAATTGTCGATTGGTGCTGCTGTGATATTGTAGCGGGATTGTAGTAGGAACCTTGTAACCGGTCGAGTGGTCTTGCTGGTTAACAACTCTGCTCAGCTCGTGGGAGCGAACGAGCTTCCAGGCCGTTCTGGAGGGTATCACTCTTCTGATTGCTAGGAAGCTTGGTCACGAGAACGAGAATGGGAACAAGGACTCTTTCCTTTGACAGCCGCAGAGTTCAGGAGTCTGTTCTGGTTCTCGCCCGCCGGGTGGGGAGCTGGCACTGATGTCAACCTGCAGCGTTCGTCGAATCGCAAGCTGCCAACGCTTCTTTTTGAAAGCTGGTCGCTTGATTTTTTTTGATTCGTTACCGTCGAACAAAGAGACCCCAAATTTCCAACAAAGAAATCTGACTCCGGTCGCGTAGGGTTCGCACCAGACGCTGTTGCTTTCTAATTCGTTCCCTCTCCGCCTGTCGTCGATTGACTCCGGCGACCTACGGAAGCGTGTGCAGCTGTGAGCAGCGGCGCTTTTGGGTGCAAGGTCGGCGCAGTCAAGTTGGTGTGCTTGGGAAACGCAACACATATGCCTGTGCCCCAAACCTTTCTTCGGTCTTCCTGTTGTGCAATAGACTCCCCTCCTTCCACTTGGTAGAATATAAGCTCTTCCTCTGGTGAACCACTTGATCGAAGCCAGCAATGTTGTGAAGGGTATGAACAGCTTTCGGTACTGAATATTTATCTGTGGCGGCTAACCCATTGGCTATATGATCTGCTGTAATGTCGAGGTTTGGCTGCTATCTGGATTTCAAGAGAGACGATGGAAAACTGGAAATCACGGGAAGCGTCAGCAGCAATAAGAGGCGTAGTGGGAATTCAGAAGGCCGGGAGGAGCAGGGCGAATGATTACTGGTGGTAGCCCTTGATAACCGACATGGGAAACGTTGTCTCTCCCTCGGACTTTTTCTGTCTGGCTGGAAGGACTGCTTGCTATCAAAGAATCTCTCCAACCTTGCTTTCTCAACCCTGCTCCAAACAACTTGCTTGCAACAAGCGGACAGGCCTGTGAGTCTTTCCAAGCCTTCGAGGTTTTCGTCACTCATACCCAGCCAGGGTTGCTTTTGTTTCCCTCCATAGAATCCAGCAAATCTCATGTGCGAACCCGCGGTCGGTCTCACGAAAGGTGTCTCAAGACGGAATCACGTTGGTTCTTTAGCCGATGAGGCCGGGAAAAGAGAGAGACGAGAAAAACGTTTTACAACGTGGCGCACCTTTGTCCTTCGTTCTAGGAACGGTGGGTATCATTCCCAACCAAAACAAAACGGTCATGTTTCATCAAAAGCTCGCCCATTGCCCTCAAGCAACTTTCCTCCCTTCCTTCCCGTGCGCGCCCCATCGGCTGCAGAAGATCCATCCCCGCTACCCAGAATCCAGAGCCCAATGTGCAGGGATATCAGAGCTTCTCTTGTGTTCTCTTCTTGAGAAACAGGGGTGTCCTGTGGGTCCTCGAGGATTCGTCGCGAAAAGCCTCCTCCGATCTGGCTGAGATTCCGATTCATCAAGCTCATCACTCGCAGTTCCCCCCAACATCAGCGACCGCCCAATGTACTTCTATTCACGTACCATTCCCACCATCACCAAAAACCAAATGATGCGATCGTTCTCGCTCCGCAGTTGCATCCTCCAAACTATGTTGAATATGCACATGCTAGCGAGAAAAAAATAACTCACCCGTTGACAATTATAAAGTTCTGTCAACATGGATTGGCTCGTTTACGAGCTTCGACCAGCGACAAATCGCATGTAGGCTCTTCTTGGTCAGATAGCATTTATCCAGCTTCTTGCGCAGCAAAACCAAGTGACGTGGAAATACAACGAGGATTGTTCCTGCATCTATGCTCATCCGCCTGCCTGCTTTGCATTGGCCCCAGAAGTCTCCCACGAAAGCACATGTCAGCTCGTGTTGCACAAGTAGGAAGCTAGCCAACCAAGCAGGAGCCGCAGCTCGTGATCTAATTTGTACTTTTCAAAACGGAGAGCAGAGTCCTGAGAATATTCTTGCTCGATCCTACCCAGACGCTCAGTGCTGGATTGTAAAATCTGCCAAAAGAAATCATCTTTCAAAAATGCTTTCCGTTTTAGACCCCAAGTGATATCCTGCTGTTGCAAAAAATAGCAACAGGAACATGGGAAGAAAATTTCGGATATTCTCAGGGTTTAACCACAAATATCAAAACAACGCGCTCGTTCTCATTCCGCTTTCCTCGGCCGGCGGACCAGACCAGACAGTGTAGGCCCTGGTGAATGACGTCCAACGGAAACAGTCAAATTCTGCGGTTGATAGAATTTTTCAGCTCGTCCCAAAAACGGAAGTTGTTAGCCGGACGAGGCAGGGTGCGCGGGCTTTTTTTTTCTTTTGGGGAGAAAAACCTTCTCGCCCTCCCAGAATATCTCGCCCTACCACGCCAAATGTCAACGGTTTTCCTTGGTTTTCGCCATCAAGTAAGACGACACCAGGTCGCGTATGCAACGATTATGCAAGTGCGGGAAGTTTTGAAACCTTTGGGCTAGGTTTTAATTTGCGACCGACTTAACCTGCGATGTGCCGATGAGTGTAGGAACCGCTTCGAGGTTGACATATTGAGAGCGACCTATCAGCAGTTCCACTTTAGTTCTCCAACGAAAAGTCAATTTCATAACATCTAGCGATCGCATTGGTCCCAAGTGACCTCCGCGCTATGTCCTGCACGCTAACTTGACTGCGGGATAAAATTCGTCGGTAAACCATCGCGCAGTATGTTAGCTCCAATGACCATTGAAACACTTCATATCGCATGAAATTGGATTGCTAGGAACTCTGTGATCCTGGTCTTCATTCCATTGGTAGGCGAAAATGCTGATATATTCTGCGTATCAGACCAATATATTGTTTGGTGGCGTGCCGATATAAAAGTGTTTTTGACATATGTCTAAGCGAATTTCCATCATTAGTAGAAGTAATAGGAACAAGTCATCGTGCATTGAACCCCTCCCCCACACTATAATGAAAGCCAAAGTCCTTGGGGAGGATTGTAATGTGAAGTATCATGGATGGGGGCAATTTCCTGCCGCCCGTTTGAATGATTTCGACGACGTTGATAGGGCGAAAAGATTTTCAAGCATGGATGTGGTCTTGACAGCTAACTAGTGTGAATGATGCAGGTACCTGCAATAATCGAATGATGATATCGATAAGCCAATCTGCAAGTGCCAACATCGGTGGCCCATGCTTCCTCCGGCAGGTACAGAAACTTAAATTGATTGATCAGCTTTGGCGTCCCGATCGTAAGAGTAGGTCCGGCTTACAGATCACTTAGATTTCTCGTCGACCTTGCCTCGGAGCTCCAATGCGGTACAATCGGTATAAGCCGAGTCTTTGTTGAGTGTTGACAATGGAGGACGGCGTTCTCGGGTGGGCTCGACATCCTCACCGTGATCAAAGCTGTCTCAAACGTCTACGAGCTTGGTGATTGCTATTCTTGGTGATTGATAATTCGGTGACTCTCAAGGTTGTTTGAGAACTGGAATATTGTGCACGTGGAGGCTGAGGGTGCGTCCAGATAGGACAGCAAGATATGTGTTGTCTCCTGTTGCACTTTGTGAGACTAGTTCAAATCGGGCTACCCTGGAGATTTGAGGCTCTGGTCTAGCTGGGTCAGAAAGTCATGATGTTGCTATTGTGAGAGAAGCTGTCAAATTCGACCTTTCGATTGCAACGATGTGACATACAAGAAATAGAGACACCTGCCAATTCGGCATCGGTCCCGAATATTTTTCAAGCTTCAGCTCCGGAAGATTACTTTGAGGAGTCGGCTCACGACTCAAGGTGCTAAGCGAAGAGTCACCAGTGCACTCCCAGATGTTAACATGTCTTTGTCGAGTCAGAGCAGATGAGACAGCAGGATCTAGCAGGCCGTGACGTCGCGAGACCCAATCGACAAGTCTACGCGTCCCACGACCGACGGTCCATTGCTCCGCGCGAGAACGGCTGGAATGCTACACGCTTGTCGGTGTTGCCGAACAAGCCAGAGACCTTGGGGAATCGCGTCCACCGTCAAACCCCGATTGTATTATAAATATAACCTTGGCTTCAGTTACATCAACGATTCACGAAATTCTCAAACCCGGCGAACCATGGCATCGAGAAGCAGAGGGAAGAGAAAGACACGCGAGGAAACACCAGACCATGACGATGGCAGAGAATCTCCACCACCGATCAAGCGGGCCAATGCGAGCAGTAGTATGCAGCTCCCCCAAATTTTGATATATCTTCACTTATTTTCGGGGCTACACCTAACATTCACTCGCAGGTTCCTCACGTACTTCTGCTATAGCTAGTTTTTTCACTCCTACCTCCCAGAAGGCAGCACCGGTAGAATTCCAAAAAGATGGATCCTTATTATTCGGATCGTGGAAACCGACTTCTACCACAAAGACTACTTCGCTTCAGGTCCAGACATCCGTAACTTCCACAGACTTCACCAAAACCACCACTTCGTCAATTGTTCAAACTGAAGTCTCAGATGCGGTCGATAATGTGGCCCAAAACGGAAAATTAAAGTTTGCCGGCTTTGATCTGGTAGGCCTGATGACTGTTCGAACAGCAAGTTTAGAGCTAATATCAATATTCCAAAACTATAGGATTCAAACTTAATATCTACGAAGAGTGGTAATAAATTCGCCAAAGATGGTGATGATTGGAAATGGTGGCATCCAAGTGTCCCAAAAAAGCTTCGAGAATCGTCTGAAGAAGGGTATGATTGGGTTTGGACCCGCAAATTTACATGTTGCTAACAGTAAATCCTGGTAGATTTCATATCGTCATATTTACGAATCAAAATGGATTGAAGGCCAGTGGTTCAAAAGCAGAGGCTAAAAACAAGGAATTCAAGAAGAAAATAAATTCTATTACTATGGCCTTGAATCTCCCAATATCTCTCTATGCTGCAACCGAAAGCGATCAATATCGAAAACCTCGTACGGGAATGTTTGAGCGGTATCTTCAAGATCTAGGAGAAGATGCCTCTTCAGTCGACCTCGAGCGTTCGATATTCGTTGGTGATGCCGCCGGCAGAAAGGGCGATTTTAATTCCAGCGATCGGTAATAAAAGTACCAATTTTCTTATTTTGTATTGCGAACCCTGCTGATAACCATATGACCCGATGCAGCGAATTCGCGGACATGATCGGCGTTAAATTCTTGACTCCAGAAGAGTACTTCCTTGGAGCAGATCCAGAACCGTTCGAATTTGATATTAACCCGGTCAGCATACCAAGGTCGACCCTATCGCCAGGTCTGTACAGCTACCCCAAGCATCAAATTGTAGTATAACCTTAACCTTCGTGCAGGTTTTAAAAAAGAGCATCCCGTCGAGTTGGTTCTATTATGCGGTCGCCCAGCTGCTGGAAAATCGACTTTAACGACCAAATATCTGGAGCCTATGGGGTACGAAAGGGTAAACCAGGATATCCTGAAGACTAAGGATAAATGCCTGAAAGCCGCAGAAGGGTATCTCAAAGAAGGTAAAAGCGTGGTCATAGGTATGTGTGAAGATGAATATAACCGCAATCGCAATCATCAAAATTTACCTTCTAATACGCCTGTAGATGCTACAAATCCAACAAAAGAAGTAAGAACAGAATGGCGACGTCTGGCAGCCAAGATTGGGAATGTCGCCTGTAGATGCATTTATCTTTCGACAGCTGAAAATTTATGCAAACACAATGATGCGGTCAGATCGTTCTCTTCGGTGCCTTCCCTGAACCCGGAAAAGAGAACTGTTTTACCCGACATCGCGTTTAACACCTTCAAAGCCAAATTCCAAGAGCCCGAGGCAAGCGAAGGATTCACCGATATCACAGTACTCGATTTCGAGTTTCGAGGAACCGACGCTGAGTATGGGGTTTGGAAAAGGCATTGGATCTAGGCAATGGTTGCTATTTCTTTCCTCCTTTTTTTTTTTTTGCTTGAACAATTCAAACTTGTCGCACCTGCTCTTGAGGTACACGGATAGACGGTATATAGCGCACTTGATAAATATTTAGATAAATTGCAAACTAGATACTTGGGCAAAATAAAAATTAAAGAAAAGGGATACAAATTAGAAATATGTTTTCATGGTTCCCGGTACACGGAAAAAAGGTCGCAGCGCAGCGCAGCTTGGCGGCGGATGATGAAAGCAGGCCAGTTGAAAAGGTCACGTTGGTGATCACAAGCTGGTGTTGCGGTTGTTCCCCCCCCGCGGAGAGGCCATCTCAACTTCCACACCATCCCCCATCGTCCACCAACCATCTCCACATGCATCTCTGACGACATCACCAAACACCTGCCCTGTAGCCTCGAGCCCGAACAGGCTGGAAACCGCCTTCGTTCGTAATATCATTTCTCTCAGGAGAACGAAGGAAAAGAATAATAACCAGAAGCAAAAGCAGAAGGCTATCGTTTTTACAAACCCGGACGCCTTCTCGCCCGCAATATTTCCAGCCTTCGGAGAGGTTTTTGGCCAGAGTTAACTAGCAACGATCCCCTACTTCGCTTCCATGCCATCGGTCTCCCCCAACTGAAAGCGGCCTTTGATCCGACCCCATATTTCCTGGCCAAGGTGTTGTTCTGAAGCCTCCCCATACTCCTTCCCGACTCGGCAATCTCCAATACCTTCACCTTGGATTCCTTATCAACACCGCCTTCTCTCCCTCCCTGGGTATCGTCCCTCATCGATACCTTTCAAACCAAATACCGGGACAACCTCATACCGACCACCCTTCTAGCAGCGGTAATCATCGTCATCCTCGCCGCTCTAATGCAACGAGCGGCAGTCAGAGCAGCCGTCGCATCTGCCCGGCGGGCTCCCGGCTTCCTGCTCAGGAACAGACCACCGCAGAACATTGGTGCGGCAAGAACTCTAGCAACTAGCACCCTCGCTAGCAATACGGGAGGCACAGCCTCAGGCTCATATCTTAGGAAATTCACCCTAGCTATTGTTTCTTCGTTGGTTCTGGGATCCGCCTATATTGCTTCCAAAGGATCCAACCCATTCCTCGCACGAGTATCTCTATTATCGAACCCAGGCGATCAAGAAGCATTCTCAACAAGCGCCAAAGATGATGTTAGGATACGGAAGATCGTAGCGGTCGATCATGAGTCCCTCTATACTGGGACAATCACCGGGGACGGACCTTTGACGAAGGATTCTATGGATGGACGAGCCGGTCGGAAGGTATTGGAAATGCTAACGCCCGAAGAGGCAACAATCAAACTACGACAGACCGAAGAATCATATCTAGTGGGTCGGGACAGAGGTGTTTACAGATACGACGTCGTCCAACTTCCAAGCAATGATCCTATCGAAGACGACCATGCCGAACGTATCATTGAGGTCCCCGCTTCTGTCGCAACTGCGGAGGAAGGTAAACTAAGTACGGATTGGATGTTTTGGGGTGTATTTGATGGACACAGGTATGGTTTTACTTTTTTATTTGTCATATTTCATATCGCAAATAATGGAACGTCGTGAGGTGAGCTAACTTCAGCCTATCAATTCAGTGGATGGTTCACTTCAGCAAAGCTCCGGCAGCTATTAATCGGATTTGTTGCTCGGGAACTCAATGCAACCTACAAGGCGGCTAGCACTGATCCAAAGTCTAAGCTTCCGACCCCCGAGTCTATCGACCTTGCTATAAAGAAAGGATTTGTCCGTTTGGACAACGAGATCATCCATGAATCGGTTGAGAAGGCTGTTAAGGCTTCATCTAGGGCCCAGGCTGCTGAGCTTCTAGGACCAGCATTTTCTGGCTCTTGCGCCCTTTTGGCATTCTATGATAGCCAAACCAATCTGTTGCGTGTAGCTTGCACGGGCGACTCAAGGGCCGTCCTCGGAAGAGTTCAGGAAAATGGGAAGTGGGCTGCAACACCTCTGTCAGTTGACCAAACAGGATCCAACAAAGATGAAGCACGACGCATTCGCCAGGAACACCCGGGAGAAGACTTCGCAGTATTAAATGGTCGAGTTTTGGGTGGACTAGAACCTACAAGGGCATTTGGGGATTCGCTTTATAAGTGGAGTATCGATACTCAGAATATGATCAAGAACAAATTTTTCGGACGAACTCCAAGCCCAAGGTTAAAGACCCCACCTTACGTTACAGCTGAACCTATCGTCACGACTACAAAAATTCATCCAGAGAATGGCGATTTCCTTGTGATGGCAACCGACGGGCTATGGGAAATGCTTAGCAATGAAGAGGTCGTCGGCCTAGTAGCCAAATGGCTAGAGAGCCAAAAGAAGGCAAAGGCAGGAAGCTCTGCTGATTCATGGTTCGCCAATATCTTTGGTTTTGGTAAGGGAGAAAAGAAAGCACTGCCTGTCGCAACCAATCATGATGGCAACCAAGACGATGCAGGACAAAGAGTTCCGCTTCGGCAGAAGCAATGGGGTATCACTTCGCCAGAGGACAAGTTTATTATTACAGACCAAAACTGTGCGACTCATCTAGTTAGAAACGCCCTGGGTGGAAAAGATAGCGACATGCTATGTGCTCTTCTAACGCTGCAAGCCCCACATAGCCGTCGATACAGGTGAGCTCTTTTATCTTCAGAACCATCTATTAGCAAATACTGACCGTTTCAAAAACAGAGACGATCTTACAGTTGAGGTCATTTTCTTCGGAGAAGGGGATAAGTCTGGCAATGTGGTAGTCAACGAAGCTGCCAGTTCAAAGAGCAAAATCCAACCAAATTAATTTTTTTTTAGCGGCGTATCAATTTTAAGAACGACTAACTTTCTACCTGCAGGTACCTTCTATGGCTTTCTTTATTTTCAAAACCTTAACTTTCCATTCCTACTGTACATTCACACAGAGCGACCCTCAAGCTTCATCGTGTTACTTCTTCTCTTATTTTGGTTGTAGTCAAGGCGTCGATGCGGGTCATTTTCATTTTTCTCTTCTCTTTTTTCATTTTATGTTCTACATCGGCAAAAGCCCGAAACTGTATAGAACGGGGCATACCTCCTCACATATCTTATTTACTTCAATATCCACACAACGATGATCCGTAGATGCTATTAACGCCGAGTAAATTATGGATTCTCTAAGTTTCGTTGCGTATCTCGGAAGTTGGACGAATGGGAATCGCTCGATATCCTCCCCCTCTAGTGACTTTACTTCCCCTCATCCTCAGCCATCCGTTCGACCTCACCAATCCACCTCCGCAACTCCGAACCCCACCCACCTATCCTTCTAACCTTTCCTCCGTTTTCAACACCTCCGTCCTCCTCCAATAGCTTCGCACCAAATTCTCTGCAATAGCCATGATGCGTTATGCACCACCATATGATACTATCGTCGTTTGGTTTCAAGACATTGAAGATCGATTCGTCACAGCCTGGAGCGCACGCTGGCTCCATACGTATCAGGCGGAGAAAGGTACGGAATATCAAACGAGGGAGGTAGAGTAACAGTGGCGGATCAAGCCCTACATATTTTCCTCGTCCCCAATATAAAAAAAATTGAAAATTAATGAGCAAACTAAACTCATATCCCGGAGGAAATTAAAAGGCGATACAAAGGCTGCAATATTCACATTTTGTGCTGAGGAGTGTATACTGTGGGTCTGTGGGACTTACAGACGCAATCAGTCCTCTCATTCTTAACAGCGGGACCCATCCGCCGCGAGTAATTGCCGTCAATGATCCATCCTGTTTCGCGATGCTGTTCAAGAAGAAGGTTTATGCGTGTTTGGAATTCGTCTTCGGAACATTGGACCCAGTCTGGATTCCAAAATACTTCATCGAGTGGGATGTATGGGGTTTTTAGTATAGTGGAGAGTTGACGCGAAATGGTTGACTATGTTATGGACATGTCGGTTTATCATGCGTACAAATAGAAGCAAGTTCCCATTTTATCGTCTCTTTTTTTGAGATTCATTTATCGATCGATCCAAGGAGTGGTATCATACCTTTCCGGAGCCTTTACCCGATATCACCCAACTTTTAGGTTCCGTGAAAGAAAGATGCGTAGTTGTGTAAACCTACCGCTATTACCAATGACATGTATTCTATAAACCCCTTTTCCGTCTCCAATGAGCGGGGGAATTCGCTGCGATTGACGAGTAGAAAGTAGGGGCGTAGAGGAATCCATATCACTTGCGATAAGTCGTGAGCTTAGGATTGCTTGTTGATTGCTTACTGGTTTTTTGGATTCTATCAAAATTTTAAGGATATAGCTATGAAGGAAATATGGAGAGATCCAGAGGATGTTGTAGATTTTGTGTTGAAGGAAATCTGTCGTTTCCCACCTGCTTACTCTATCAAGATGTAGGACCGGTTGCCGGCAGTTCTAGTAAAAGGATCTATCTTCGGCTCAGGATCTAGTGTCAGTTTATTAAATCGAATAACGTTATAAGGCCCAAGGACTTTTATGATTCGTTACACGGTTCGTGTCTTGCTGCAGGTTACTACGGACTTGGCTGCTTTTGGTAGTTGTGAATAATTATTTTGGTAGTAAACATGAGGATCAGAAGCCTGGAATCGCCAGTTTGCGCCATGCATGCAGAAGCAGAGCAAACCCGAGCTCCGTCTATGATTCATGATAAACAAAGACCCCGGATGTTGTGAACAAGGCTGGAAGCGAATAAATGGAGAAATATGAAAGACCATATACCAACTCCGTGCTATGCATAGGGACGAAAGCAATAGGAAAAAACAAAAACCCCAGTCTAGTGATGAAGGCGAAGGAAAATGTTTTTGACGTTTAAAATTTATCTTGGGGTTTTCGATAAACTTTAGAAACAGTAACGAAGGAAAAGGAGTGGGGTAATTTTAAGTGCCACAATGTATAATATATACAAAAGGTTAGTTGAGATGAGTGACATGATTCGTCTCGAAGCACCAGAACTAGACGTTCCCGGACTTCTCGTCGGTGTCAATGTGCCAAACAACATAGTTGGGGAGTCCAATGACTTGATACCCTGCACGTTTAGCCATCCGTGCAAATCCTTCGGTTTCGGCCTGGTTCTCGAATGCATAGCAAGGGAAATTGATTCCTAAGATCCAAATGTTAGCCTGGGATGAAAATTTTGCTCCTGGTACAAACTTGTATAAACTTACCGGATCGATGAACATCTGCTTTAACAAACAGCGAAACACCGCCTATTCCATCGAGTTCGATCTCGACATCTTTGTCGTTCCTCCAGTCGCCCATTTTCGCCATGTAATTTCTGCTAGTGTTATATTCTTTGTAGCCTTCAACCAGAATAACGTCTATAGGGAGCGACTTGCGTAGGTCTCTACCTTGAGCGGACTCAGTCCAAGAATTATAGTCGACTTGTGAATGATATTAGCTTTAACGATATAAATTAACTGAATTTTTTTTTTTAAAAAAAAGAAGAACAAGAAAAGCAAGTCTACTTACACCTTCCCTCAATATCTGTACCATTCTCATCGTATCTATGAAACCAAATATCTAAGAAAATAACTCGTTAATTCTTGCGCTCAGTCGAATTTTTTAGGTATGAAACACCCACTAGGAGCGATAATGTCTTTATCATGCGCGATAAAATCTTCAAGAATAGCATCAGGGGAGTCTTTAATATCAACGTCCCTCCACATGACCCACGAATGCTCGGGTTGCAAAGTGCTGTAAAGCAAGAAATTTCTTGCTCTTCCCATCGCTTTCCTTCTTGGTGCCTGGGCTTCGAATGCGTGCCTTTCGTCCACGCTTTGTGGAATGACAAGACCGAAATTTTTCTTGATGATAGTACCACTTCTGAAGGGAATTTTCGGATCCAAGCTTGACTGAACGCTATCTAGCTCCATGGCCAAAATCGCTAGGGTATCATCACTGGAATCGGAGACAAGAAAACCAAGATCTATCAGGTTATGAGGGTAGGATAATCTAACGAGTATTTCAAAATACCGCGGGAGGTAGGCGGCAGCGTCTCGAAGGGGTGTAAGGATTAAGACCCGTTCTTTATTGTTTAACGCATGTTTTCCGGTTGTGATTTTATTGAGATTGTGGCTGCCAATGGATTTCGCATTGACATCAATTGGGTTGTGCTTGTTTGCAAGAATTGGTGTGTGCCTGTGCTGATGCCAAGCAGCGAATTCATGGGGAGATATCTCCAAAGGCGACAAACCAGGGCCATAGCAGGCCCAACGACTACACAGATTAAAGACAAAATATATTAGAATTGTGGCCAGTAAATTTTGCCCTGCTGTGTAGCTTGAAATATTGAAAGCTCCATGGATTTCTAGCCCTTTGTTTACCGATACTTTCGGCAGGCGATTTAGAGGGTCTCGTCTTGAATACTCATGATGACCAATATCTCGCCAGACCCAATAGCAGAGCACAAGGAAAATATAGGGAAAGTAAAACAGTGATTTGAAGTAACGTACCTTTCGAGAGAAGAGGCAGTTGAAAGCAAGCTATTCCATGTGAGGATCAAGATTGCTGTGACGACAGCAAACGCTAGGAAACGGGTGCGCAAGAAGATATGTGCGAGGGCTCTTGGAGGTGGAAGAACCCGGTCTGCTAGAGGTTTCAGATCCAGTCTTCTGGAATTGGGTTTATCCATTGCAGCCGAGCCAACGGGAGAACGCAGCCTTTCGCGGTGCCTGCAGGGATAGTCGATTAACGAACGAGAGGCGCAGGAAAACACCAAAGCTAACACAAGACTTTGGAGTGCACCGACAATTACTTCGTAGGGTTGACAATACCGTAGAAGTATTATGGATAGTGTATGCAATTAAGATGGCGACAAAGCAGCTAAGGTTTTGAGAAATAAACAGGAAAGGAGTGTCGATGATGATGATGATGATGATGAGGATGAAAATTGCGTGAAAATGAGAGTGAGAAACATGCGCGCAGTTCGGAACGTCGATAGGCCCAGAATGGCTCTCGCAGGACGTACACATGGCATATCTCACAGCTACCGTATAAAGTAGCATATCATACGATACAACAGGAGCTGATTGTGAATTCAATTGAGAAGATATAATATCATGACGGAGCGTCTTCATGAGGTGCTTATTTTTGTAATCTGTAGCTCTGGACATGGACTGAGTGTTGACTGTTAGAAATATTCGAAATCTGAGAATTCGAGTGTCTCTTCAGCAGGAAACTGTCCCGTACTTTCATCCCTTCTCTTCCAATCGGGTAAATTAATGCAGAATATAAGAATTACCATCGACACTCGCAATTACACAGTTCGATCGATTCGGGTCTATCTTCCTGGTTGAATCAGCCTTTTTACACTGATCCTCGAGATTCCAGGCGCAGCAGCACTTGCAGTTCGCAGTCTTCCGCGTTGCGTTTTGGTGCGTTGCGATATGCCCGAGGATCCGCCAATCCCAATGCACCCTACAACGCACCGTCGTCTTTCGAACCTCTCTTTCTCTCATTTCGCGACGTCTCATTCATCCATCCATCCTGCATATCATGGCAACCTCCTCAGCCTCTATTTCCTTCCCTCTTGGCTCACGGCTGGCCAAATTGGTCGGTGCTCTCTCATTAGTCATGCTTGATCCGCCTTGACTATTTCTTTCGTCTCTGAGAGTAAAATTGACCCCTTTTGCGCCTAATATATCACCATCGATCCTGCACGGTTTGTCGAGACTGTATAGCGTCAGTTCTCTCTTCGAGCTTTCCAAGCCTTACGGAATGATGGCTTCATATCAGTACTACACCGACCCATCGAACATGTACCAACAATCGCATTTCGATCCGAATCAAGGCCAATATACACACCCGAGTCCAAATGCGCAGTGGGACCAATCAAGCAGAGCCTATCCAGATGCATATGGCGACCCGAACGGCGGGAATCACCAAGCTGGATACGACCCACAGCAGACGTTCACATATTCACTACCACCCGAGCAACTACCGCCGCCGGCGCCTCCACATACAGACCCAACTCAACATGGGATGGATTCGATGCCAGCTATTCACTGGGATAACCAACCTGCTCAACCGCCCGCTCAATATCAGCATCCTCCAGTAGCGCAGGCATACTTGATGCCCCCACCTTACACTGGCTTTCAAAGACCCATAAGTTGGCCATCAAGTCCTCAGGAATACCAAAACCACTATAGTACCCCGACTGCAGGTTATGATACGACAGCGCCTAATTATCTTCCGCCTTCTCCTCATCACAATGCTCCCACTGCTGTCGGTTCATATGCCCCACCCTATCATGGCCATAGCCAACATCACTCTATCTCGGGGCCTATACCTCCACCGCTCACTCCTACGTCAACTTTCCCAGTCCCTCCATCAAATTATACCGCTAGAACGACAGATTCGGCTATGGATGATGCGATGAAAATAAGAGATGCGTTTGGAGGTATTTATATTTCTTCCTTATAGCGGTGGTAGTTTGGAACACTTTAACTAATCGCATTTAAACGGAAATTTCTAATCAGTTGGCGGTCTTTACCATGCACCATTAATTAGCATCATCGCAAACAGATCGCCAGACCAATTAGAAGACCTGTTATTAAGCTATAAGCACCTCACGAGCCACGATCTACTGCGTACACTTAAAGACGTATCTCGCGCCAATAAATTCAGCAATATTATTGATATAAATACCAAACACTTCTATACTGCTGCTATGGCTATTCTTCTCGGCCCTGTAAAATCAGAAGGCTTTTGGGCGATAAAGGCTGTCAAGGGAGGTGGTACCAATGAAGCACTTCTGACGGAATCTTTATTCGGTCGTACAAACTTCGAGATGGATATAATGAAGGGATATGTGCGGAGCAATTACTATAAAACTCTCGAGGAATATGTTCATTCGGATTTGAGTATGGGTACAAAGGAGTTCTTCGATATGGCGATGGCGGACGATCCATCAAAGGACCCTAGAACGCCTTCCCATCTAGAGCAGGACAAGATCGAAGCAGATACTAGGAAGATAATGTTTTCAATGCCGAGTTTTAAACTATTCTCGAAGAATGCCATGCCTATTTGTCAGGTCTTCGCGCAACGGACGCCAATGCAGTTGTCAGCGATTGCGCATGAATATAAAAGTCAAACGGGAAAGAATTTGAGGGATACGATTAGCAGATCTTTTATTGGTCACATGAAGGACACGTTATTATACATTTTGGACGGAGCCGTAGACAGGGTTGAAAGAGTAAGCCTTTGTTTTTCTTGATGCTAGTAGAATGCTAGGGTCGCGGGACACGAAAGCTGACCACGATAATTTATAGGATGCAAAATCACTGGAAGACGCAATGGAGGGAGCCGGAACGAGAAATCACCTGCTAATATCGCGACTGATTCGGATCCACTGGGACAAAAACCATCTTGCCGAGGTAAAATACAAGTATTCGCAACTGTACAAACAGGATCTCGTTTCCAGGATCCGGAAGGAAGTCAGGGGTAGCTATCGGGACTTAATGATCGCCGTTGTGGAGTCCGACACCTCGCCTTGGAGAACGTGAGTGATGCGGCTTTTTGTGGGGGATTTGGGGGCTTGTATTATGCGGGGGCCTCCGATTGGAAACCAGTATTGGCAACCATTCGGGCTTCTTGATTTGGCTAGATGCGGGGGAAAGGAACGCGGTGTGGGAGTGGCTTCCAGGATTGGTTTATAGCACACCAGGACTTATTTTCACTCAGCAGGGCGTGGACCATGGTTTTTTTTTAATGTATGAATTTTTTAATTATCGTGTATTTTATTTTGGTAATGCGCCTTTGCTATGTCGTATACGCAAGCAGAAAGCTAAAGGATCATGTTGTAGTCTAGCTATTCTAACAGCACCGAACGGTATGGTTCCAAAAATTAGAAAAGGAAATTGATAACAACCAACCAAGGAAAATGAATCTCAACGAGATGGAAGGCTTTTAAGGGTATCAACAAAGCTGAAGAGGAAATTAAAAGAAAAAAGAAAAGAATGGCCTCCAAGTTTGAGAAAAGAAATAAAGGAATCCAAAAAGTCAAGTAGAACACCCGCTGCCGTGTAGAATGAAAATAGCCTCACTCTCCTATCCTCCACATAGGGACTTTGTTTCCCTATCTTCTTGCAACCGATCCAACCTCAAACAATATACAGAGTGGATTTCGGATGGGGAAATACTCGAGTGAGTGAGTTCCCATGAGATCGTCTCAATGACAATGACGAAAGTGTAGCGAACGTCGTTACAAATATCACTTCGTCGGGTTTAGAATGTTGAAAATGTCGTAGTATCCATCGTAGTACTCTTTTCCATCACGGGCCAATCGCTCCGATTGCCCGTGCAAACTATATAGCTCCTATTCTAGTCCAATCGCTGCCGCCATGGTCCAATCAAAAAGAAAAGATAGGAATATTAAGCAAGGGCACTGGCACCACCGCTCTGAACGGCGTCAATCTCGGCAGCTGTCCACTTGAGTCTGCCGAATCGAGCTGGTAGCTCGCTGCGGTCGAAGAACTCGCCGGGAGCTGGTTGTGGTGAAAAGTAAGACTTGGAGGAGGCGGATCGGGTGGCTAGAGGACCGTGCTGGTTGGCAACGGACTCACGGTATTGTTTGAAAGAAGTGGGAAGAGAGGAAGATGGAGAAGCTGGGTGGACCCGGGGAGCGTGGTCGATAGTTTCCGGAATGGAACGCTTGCCGACGAACTGGATGAGTGGGGTGCGGCGGGCGAGGATTCGAGTTGCGTTCATTGTGGCGGTGGTAAGAAAAGTAATCGAATTTTGATGGTAAGATATTATATAACGGAAGGACGGAGGGAGTGAAGTTGGAAGCAAGAGCAATGGATGAGAGTAGTCGATGGATAGAAAGAGAGAGAAGGTTTTTATGGTGGTTGTGGTGGGATGATGTTGGAAATATAGCAAAATTCAATGGTGTTGACTAGCGACGACGGGTTCCGAGAAATTTTCGGGGCGAGTCAGAAAAGAGGAAGGCCGTTGAGACAACAGATGACACTCAGAGACAAAGCCAGACGACGGCGTCTTTTTTATACAATTGTCGAGATGGTGAGTTCCTGTATGACTCCAAACTGCCTCCCGTGGTTCATGCTTATATATTTATATTCCGGCTAATACAAAAAAATATATTCTAGACTAGTGGAGCGGAAGCATGAGGAATATTATTGACACCGAGACGGACGCCGTTCACCCCGGCGAGCTGCGTCCAGCTACCACCCAACCAGCCAACCAACCAAGTGCGCGTCTCCGATAATGCGCATGCACGACGATAATCATGCCACCACATGTCAAGTTCGGGCAATGGCTCGTGTGGTGGGAAGGAAGGATCGCTCACCCTTCCCCACGGCCTGCTGGAAGCCAAATCCAAGGATGAACGGACGTGGGATGCCGTTTGGATCTCGTCTGAGGGTGTTGGATCCGCCAGTCTTCGTTCTAGTTCGTTCCTTTGCTCTTTCGCCGTTGCAGCGGAGAGAAAATTTTCAGCTTGCATTGCATGCCCAACTGCTTTGGACGCCGTGGAAATTTTTTTTTTTTAAATTAATACCACACACCCGTTATTATTGATCGAACCATTTCATGGCTAAGGCAAACTCCGAAATCGCTTGCATTCGAAGTGCTTGTTACTAAGATTTTCCGCAGGCAAGAGACAAGAAATCATATCAAGAAATATTAACCTTGAAACCTCAATCAAATCACACATTTCTGGAAGCGGGATCGAGGATGCATCACTCTCGTTCTCACCAGGATTCCCCACATCCTCTTCCTGGCCTTTTTGTCAAAAAGCTCCAGCTGCAGACACACTTGCCTCCGAAATCTTCCGATGGTTTGGTGATATTTGCGGTTAGCCGTTCGTTTTTTCTCGAACAGTATTCAGAAGGTCAATTCTCTACCCCAGGCACATGCGTCCATGTACCATGATGAAACGAATTCAACATTCTTTTTCACATGAAACTTTTGTTTTTCTAGCTTTCCTTTTTCTCCCACACAAGCATGCTTCCTTTGCTTACTATGTACCCCTTCTGATCGCAAAATATCTGAGGATATTCCGTGTCATTTTTGTTTTTGGCTGAAGTCATTGCATTGTGGGTTTGGCAGTTGATCGTGGCAATTTTGATTCCTTCGCTTCTAGCCGATATTCGGCGCACCTTGCCAAAATATCATAGCTGCAGAATGAATCACGCCTTTTGCAGCTCAGAAGTCGCTTATCAACTGGCACCAAAAGTGCGACTCGATTCAATTACATGTTAAATCAACAAAATGTTCCCATCCTCATCAGATATCACCATGCACAGCAGGAGCTACAGAGAACTACGAATAGTGGCTTTTTAATAAGAAACTTTGCTTCGGCTTTTTATTTATCTTTACAACAAGGTATTGCAACTATTTACAATAATGTGCAGAGGAATCAAAAAAGAAATATGTCATCAACAAGTCCAGCGCAAACAAAATAAACCTAAGTATCGTAACCCATTACAATGTATACAAGTGTAAATATACAATCTGCTCTGAAAAATCCATGCACACCTTTAAATTTTTCGTGGCTTTCGGATATCGCAAAAAGCGACTAAAGAACCGACCCGTCCCGTCTACATGAAAGAAGAAAAAAGAAAAGAACAATTTTCTGGGTATCCTCGCAGTATCCGTAGAGCCATAATAAAAACAGTAGACAATAATACAATAAATAATACACCGGAAGATCCAATACAAACTGAGGAGAATCTACGGGGATCGAGGCTTGCTCATCAAAAGATGAAAGTACTCCTCAGCCCACGTTGGTTCTTCCACTTCTCTAACAACGACAGCCGCACCGGCAACTTGGAGAGTGTCAAGCTCATGGACATCCAACGATGTTTTCGCGGAATGAACATCAACTGCTTGAGATATCATAATGTTGGCGAACGGGTTATCAACCAGTGTCCGCTCAGCAGTTGTCGGACGCTTTGATAACGGCCAAAGTATGCCCCTCAGCTTTTGAGACAGCAAAGCAGGCTTAGGTGAACGGAGATTTCTTTCAGTGAAACCAGAAAATTCGGAGTGAATCTGGCGTGCGAGTACCTCATGATCTCGGCTGGTCGAGAAGGTTCGCTGCTGAGCATTGAAGAAATCAAATGGTGCGATCCGGATGCCATCACTTAATTCTCGTTGATGTATTGGGACGACAATGCGGAATAAAAACATCTGTGCAGTTGATTGTTCGACTTCGACATTTGCGGTACGGCAGGGCATGTATACCGGTGTGGAAGAAAAGATGGAATCTAACCAAAAGGTGTCCGGATAGGCTTTTCTAAGAGCGAGAACTGTTACACGCATGTCCTCTAGGAAAGGGCGCTGGTTAGCAGAACAGGCTGCAAGTTTGATCTCTAGTGCTCGGAGCACATTCGTCATTGACAATCCCTGAAGTGACTGCATGACTGCTTTCGTATCATCGTTCAAAGATCGGACCGGTAGTTGAACGCATGGGATCAAATTGGGCTGTAGGTTTTGTACTAGAACGTCAAATCCACCTTCGATGTTGGCACGTGCTGCGAAACATCCAATGTGGATACCAGGTTCCAAAATGCTCTCCGCGAGTGTTGACTCTCGCATGCTCCTCAAGTGTTCCATTAATTCGTCTTTGTTGAGCTGTAGCGAGCGGGCGACAACCTCAATGGTGACTTTAGGACTAGCGAATCGGTAACCATGAGACTGTAACCTAGCGACATCTTCTTTGGTAACTTGACGATAGACGAACAACGTCTGACCCTTGCCGTTTGTGACTTTTCTTAGCTTTTCAACGTCGCTTCCTTCAATTGGAGCGAGGATTTGTCGTCTTGGCCCAATATTGGTATGCAGGATCTCGTCATAGAGGAAACCAAGCTGCTCCAAAGGTTGACGAAGCTGTTCACTGAGTTTCTTTGCGGCGACGCAGAGCATTTCGCGGAATAAAAGGTTAAGAGCTGATTGGTCTTCAGCACCAAGCTTTTTAATATCGGTTGTTCGAAGATGCTGTTGCATCCCGGATACAAAGTCCTTAACACCAGCCCAGGAGTGAGAAACCCGGTAGAACCACAAGAACACAGGGTGTTCCTTTGTGAACTCTTGATCGAGAAGAGAGTTCAAAGTATCAGTGATGACTTCAGTGGGAAGAGAACCACTCGTAGTGACCATGAGACGACCTTCTGGATCAAAAACAACAGCAGAAATTGTAACCTTGCGAACTTTGCTTATCATTTGACGAGTCTTTGCACCAAGGATGGCAGCATATGCCAGGAGACAAGTACATGTAAAGACACACTAGTTACCGTGTTAGAGTGCGTTTAATACAAACTTTCTTCTAATGAGTGGTGTACTTACCAGTGACCCAACGACAATCACAGTTTGCTTTCTATCCAAGGTGCTCTTAGGTAGCTCGGCATTTCTCAGTCTGTAAGATGTTCCAACGGTGGCAAGCCAATGCATACCCGACACAGCCTAAGATTCCCATAATCAACGAATTGTTCGAAATAAAATAATCAAAACAATATCCCCAAGAAGAAAAGGTTACTCACACCTGCTAAAACGAATCCACAACAGATACGCTTCCAGAAAGTGCCAGCCCATTGGGCCCGAGACACAAAGAATATAAGAAGTGCGACATTACTAGCAGCGAGGGCAATGATCACACTTCCGACTACAAAAGCGATCTTGTAGACGGAAGTATAATTGGATATACCGAATTGTCCAAGATAATGCATGAGCACAACGGCCAACCCAGCAGTGGTTCCACCGATTGAAACTCTAGTCTTGCTGACATCTTCGTTGGTTCCGATAAACATATATGCTGACAGAAGGACAATGATAGGAAGGAAGAAAGACAATGCGGTGAAGCTTGAGTTGTACATGAGCTGGTGGCTATCAACTCCATAGTCTAGAATGATTGCCCGATTCCCAATAAAATGCATTCCCCAAATTGCAATCTAAACAGTGTTTTATATTAGAAACCTATTGGCTCTGTGTCTGCATTTCGGATTGACTCACCGAGCCCATAGATATGGCCGAACCGACTAATAAACTCCTATAAGAATGAATAGGTATAGTAAGTATCTTGTACATGAAGACTATAAGATAATACGAGAAAAAATTGTAGGTAACATACCAATTGTACCATCCTCGACTGCCTGTTCTTCGATGTAGAAGTTCGAGCGTTGTGACCGACCCGATATAGGAAACAGCATATGATAGGGCGACATATTGAGCTTGGATTTCCTGATGTGCAATGTCGCCCGGTAAAAGTACTGGTCGTTCCATTTGAAATCCCTCTGAACCAATCGAGGTCCCGCGTGGCTAATAGTACTGAAATACGGTATTCACGAGGGTTGGGGTCTATGGATGCAACAAGACTCCCAAAGAACGAAAGAAATCCCACGATATAAAAATGAAACCAAAAAACAAGAGAAGGAATGATCGGCTGTGAGCGAAGAAGGGAAACCGGAAAACGGGCGGAAGATATAAGTAAGTAGTTTGGTGGTTGGGGCACGAACCGGTTATATTTCTGAAATAGAGAGCCCCGTCTATGCAATGCACAGGCGGACTCTATCCTTCAGCTGGGCAAGACATGTGTGCAACCCCGGAACGTGGACTCGCAGACGGAAGAGAAGTCTAGGCAATTTGGCTGGCACATAGCCGCCATGAAATCATTCTCCTCGGTGCCCTTGCTTTTGCAAAGTTCATGTTTTTGTATGCAATTTGAAGACAACCTGACTAGTGGCACCCCCTCCCTTGCGTCGCAGCCACGCAACCAAAGATACAGGTTTTATAACCCGGCTATCAAGCTAGACCGGGGACGGGATAGTCTCCACACGAGGGAAAAACAGGTCGCCAAAGTAGCGTTGGCTATGAGGACCGTGATAGAAATCGAGGCCCGCCCGAGCAGAGGGGTTCTGATATCGAACAAGAAGAAACTCCGAGCCATCCCGTTCAAATTTGCCTGTTGGTTTCTTTTCTTTAGCTCGTGTTTTAGACACACACACACACACCCGGCTGCCAACCTTGACACATGCACAGAAAGCGAGAAAAAAAACACACACACCGTGAGGGGAAAACTTGCACTCGCAGATGGGGCGTCCACTCAGCTTTTGGAAAACTATCGAGGCAAATGAATGCGGCAGGTGCAGTACAGGTGCGTACTGTAGACGTAGAATTTGTGGGAACGAGTGATAATAAAATGCAGAGATTGCATGCCAATGCATTTGAGGGGAATTAAAATTGTTTGTACTACCAACCCAACATCTCGACTCATCTACTCCCTACAGCCCCCGGCCCTCATGCCCTCATACGATAACAGTCGGGCGCCAGTAGCATGGCTTGGCTCATTATATTCGATGATGTTCAGCCGAACGGAGAAACCCTCGCACAGAGATGCATCTGGGTCGAGAAGAGTCTTGGAAACGAGAGTTTTGGTGGACAGCCAAAAGAACACCCAATACTGAGAACAAGAGTTAAAAACCCAGCCGCAGATGTAATTGCCTGGTCCATTGACCCAGCGCGATCGATCTGAAATCAATCGAGCTTTAGCCGACCAATCATATGGAAGTGGGCGCAGATTCGATCTCGCTAAACGAAGGCTTCTGATATAGCCATGCTCGATCCAATATTAAAGCGGCATGGGGCTTTTTGCATGGAAGCAAGGTATCGCGCACTAGTCGAAAAACAACATTGCGACATTGGCAAGCCTGTCTCGCTGCTGTCAGTCGGGCATTTTTCTCCTTTTTTTGTGGGCCCACGGCACAAATCTACCAAAAAAAAAAAAAAAAAAAAAAAAAACTTGTTGACTAAATCCGCAGATCACTGGGGCTCCAGCAAGTCTTTACTACGGTGTAGGTGCTGTTAAATCGTTATAGAAAAGATATCCTTCTATGGTCCTGAAGCGAATATCGCAAATTCAAAGTGTGTAGTGCCAGATGAAATTAAAATATTCGGCGTCTGAGCTTTAACACTTCAGAAACAAAGAAGAGTAAAAAAAGATAAGAAGACCCTGAACAACGGCCGTCCCAGTAAAGGGGTCCAGCCGAGGAGCACGGGTGGTCTAGAACCCCTCCCTCTCTCGGTCGTCCTCGCGATGCAAAAAGATAACGGGGAATGAGCCCAAAGAGTACACCATGTTATTTGGGAAATTTCTTTTTTTCTTCAAGTCTCAGCGGTAAAAGATTTGACATAAGTCTTTCTTTTGAGATGGTTAATCTTGAAAAGAAATAGAATGAAAAGAAGAGAGGAAAGAGGTCCCAGGAGTATGGATGCAATGGCGATAGCAGATCTCTCTCTAGTCACAAACTAGGCTAGAATATTCGCGTGCAATTGGCTCTTTTAATATCGAAAGGAAAGTTTGCCCGGTCCAGCCGAATGAAGTTACCATTATTTGAAAGCCCGAGACTACTCTCTAAAATCGAAGCTACTCTCGAGATCTCTCTCACAATTCAAATTTCCTGCTGGGCTCGCTACGAGGTGACGCCTCCGCAATCTGTCTTAACTCCACGTGCACCAAGAGAGAAATATGCAAAGATACACCTCCTTATAATTAGGCGGCCGCGGATGAATCCGCCATTCACATGATTCAGGAACAATGCATTGCATTTCGATCAATGTGGAGAAATTTTTTAATGTGGGTATCCCGGATGGACACCTGGAGTATGCAAGCCCAGGGCTTATCTCGTATCACAGCTACAGAAATACGAACCCAGACTCACGTTGTGGGACTCAAGGAAGATAGAGAAGAAAAATCCAACAATCATGGCGAATCAGTCTTCTGCTAAATTTGGGTCTGAAGCTGTTGCTTCTCTCCGAGAATTGTCTCTTGGTCGTGTCTTTGAGTCAGAGTAAATATTCCGGTACACGTGCTGCCCATGTTCTGTCAAAGCGCGAGGTCCGAGTGCACGCACAAAACGAGCTCCGCCTCTGTCGATCGGCCATAAACGATGCTTCCCTCCGAAACGTTGAAACTGTCGAGTTGGAATAACCGTGCTTTGTAAAGTCAAATCGAACACCCGGGTGTACGAAATCACGCTCCGAGCGTTCTACCTCTCGTTGTCCTCGAGAGGAGCTAATTTGTAAATCTGGAGATCGAGCAAGCTAGAAGGCGCCACGAGCGGCAGATTGACACGACTCCTGCGGTTTTGGGCTAGCTCGGCAAGCTGACCCATGGAGAAGTCCACACAATCATCTAGTGGCCGATCTAGCTTTGCAAATTTTATAGCCTCGGAGAGGCTGTAGCTTGAGGGGAAAGGCCTTGGGTCCCCGAGACAATCTAGGAGCAAATTTTTTATACATTTAGACTCGAGTTGGTCAAGACTTTTGGGAGGGAACATTCCGTGCACAAAACACAACGATCAAGAGATTCATGCGGATCCTGAAACGGGGATGCTGCAAGTTTTCAACAATGCAAGAGACTCCAACGGTAATGTGTGAAATTAATACCAACGCGATGCTTCGTCCGAGCGCATTGGCGACCTCAATTTGCCCCCCACTAGCCACCCCTTTTTCACTCAACAATGCTGCCCTCAAGATTATCGGGCACTTCATCTCTTGTATCAAGCCACGATTGTTCTGCCTCAGCCTTTCTTCTAGCATCAATATAAGACACAAACTCTCCATAAGTCTTTGGCATCACTTGGAAATCCGCTTCCGTATCAAACGTATAGGTAAATGTACCAGTATGACGAAGGGAGCTATGATGAACATCTCGGACCTTTGATTCCACCCGAACCTGGACCCGAGTGCCTCCTGTAGGGGCTGTATCTGTGTGCACTACCTTGGCGGTCAAGTATAAAATCCCACCAACAGGGACGCTCTCTCGAAATACAGAAGGCGACATCGATAAGAACCTCGGCCGTGAGTGGGATGCAGCTGCGCAACAGGTGAACGCTAATTCAAACGTATTTCGTAATAATAGCCCGCCGAAAATCTAAAAGTGATTAAAGAACGTGAAGTATTAGCAGAGTAATCCACAGCGGGACCGAGGATCATGATTAACGATACATACCATGTAAGACTTAAGGTTTAAAAAGCCAAGTCAAGTTAGCAATTCGGCTTGGGAAAACACGCAGGGAGTAAGGGAGAACATACATGTCGATTCCGATACTGCCAATGGATTCGAAAGTTAGAAAGAATCTATGCCGCTTTCTCCACTTCTCGATCCTTGTATATTTAGCTAGCTTACCTGGGGTTGCATGATTTGTGTGGTTTGTATTTCGGTATCCGACACTACCGACTCGGTTTGCCGCTTAACAATAGCTACTTGCACAGGCATCACGACTCAGAGCTCACTTACTATACATCACCTTTGCGGGTTTTCCGACGCCAGGGTCTAATTTTTGCCTCCATGTTAGGCTACACTGTGGAATACTCATGCAAGGGGTTTTCTTTCAAACATTGACATGTTGGAGGAGTACATTCCCTTGTAATGTTGTTGTTGTCTCCACATTTTATGGATTAGATTGCTTTCTTCCTCGTTTGGAGCTTGCTTTTCGAGCGACGTTGACGCAAGGGCCTTCTTGAACTTGTTGCGCTCTGATATCGGCACACCATTAGCCATTTGTTGAAAAGCACATGCGTGCACACACGCCAAAATATCCACACCCGAGTGATTTGCGTACCTTCTCCTCGGGCAAATATCCGCTTTTCCTCAGCAGTTTCAGCAATCAAGGGGTTGATATTCGTCGCTCTGCTATGTTGTTAGCGTTTGCAAATTATAAATAGCAATAAACGTTCAAACGGCCAAGAGGCGATCCAATGGTGTATACTTTTTCGTAAAGGGGTCAAGCGCGACCATTGTGAACTGACAGGTCAAAACGGTCTTGTTCTCCTCTTTGGCTACAACCTCCAATGATATTTCCATGCTACTCCTGTTGGACGTCCAGGTAACCATCCCTCGAAGCTCCATATCACAAAATGAAGTCGGAGGGTGGAGGAGTGATATCCTGTCCACTGCAGCTGTCACAATTGTGTATCCCTCACCTTTAAAAGTGGGTTAGCTACAAAAGCTCAATCTTATAGTACGATGCCTGTCGCCTAGCCGGAATTTTTAACAAACATACCGGCGTGTTTATACGCTATGACTCCTGGTTTCCAAAATCCAGTAGTCAGCCAGGATTCCCAATATCATATTTCGCTTCACATCGGCTCACCAGAAAGCGCATCGAGATCCATGAATATGTTTCCGAGTCTGAGTTGGAAAGGGAGCGAGAATTAGTCAATACCGTATTTCTCTAACGGAATTATATCACGACAAAGGAGGAGATGCTTTACCTTAGCTGGCCAGTAGCATTGACGTATGACTGTTTGAGATGTACCACCTATCAATAACTCGGATTTCCCAGAATATGAGGGAGGCATCTTGATATAATTTCCGGCCTGCCTTCGGGAATCCTACATCTACTAACCACTCATCTTTCCCGAACTCCAATGTCTAAGTTAAAGTGTCAGCAAATTGGCTTTCAAAGCAAGGCAGGACGCTCTAGCTGCTCATGGGCCGAAGGGATCCCGTAACTGACATAGCTAGAGTAACTATCCGACATTCTCTTTGGCGTCAATTGTGATTTGTTTGCCTCCATCTTAACCACACTGTTCTTTTCTTTTAGCTCAAGGGCTTTCAACCATGGTATTGAGAACTTGGGAGAGAGAAGTGTCGGCTTGGCCGGAGCAGCTACGTATCTCCTAAGTTGGCTCCATGGAACACTCGAAAGACGGTGGTCGAAAGATTTGATATTATGCAATGCTGTGGTATTGCGGAGGCTCGAAGGCTTCAATCTCGCGATCCTTTGCATGGCAGAATATATAGACCCAATGCTTGTATGACGCTGTAAATTCGGTATTATTTTTTTCGATTTGTAGCTGAAACTTGAATATCTTCTAGTTGTGTTTGTTGCATATGTTGTTGCAATTTGGCTTCCCAGCTGCGGTTACGAGCCAAAAATGAGCACCGATTGCAAGATGTAGCTGAATTGATTAGGCTGATTATTGATTCCGCTTGGTTTCGTATGCAGACCCAGTCGAGTTACCACTTGTTAACTTGCAGGTTAGGCGAGCCAGCTTAGATGCCCAGATTGCCAAATTAGCATGTGCCGTGTTCGACAGAGCTCCCGCTCAAAGTTTCGGCTTCGAAATACGAGATCGATAGATCTTATCTAATCGTGAGATCTAAAGATACACCGCAGCCTTACAAAGAGATGGAGCAATAATAAATTTACAACTAAGCTTGGCATACATTTCTATCTTTCGGAATCTACGGGAATTCGAATGGAGACACAGGGTACCCGAGCACGTGATATAATGTGGCAACATCAAAAAACTTAGCTTCCGACTTCCCCTCCGGATTTTTAAGCAGGCGGTAACTTCCCATCGATGAGATCGATGATGCCGATGATGTATGCTCGTGTTTAGCAGCTTCCAAGTCCAGCGATCGAGGACCCGATCCGGCATCGAGCTTCAAAGGAAAAAAAAAAAACCATTTTACCGTAGGTGACATTTCGGCACAAAAAAAAAAAAAAAAATGGTGCTTAGCAAGAATGAGTTGATTAGAAATCCGAATTTTGAATATTCCAAGTTAGCATTTTGGCCACGGAAGGACCAACCAAGCTGTTGTGCCTGGCAGAAATTCGAAGAGTTCCGCTCGAAGTGAAGTCGCCCATTTTACCCGTTACAGTCGGACGGCGGGTGTGACTAACAGAAACCCCCAATCCCAGATCCGAAGGAAATAAGGCAACTGGGCAAGCGAGGGAACAGCTGCGAGTTCGTCGGCTGTTATTGGCCCTTTCTTCCATTCCGTGCTGCTCTCTTTTCTCCTTCATCTGCATCACTGAAAAGGAAGAAGCTCTTTGAGCGCTCTGAATATACACACGCCCACACAGACTATTATTCTTCACAACTCATATCATTCTACCATCGCGAGAAACCGCCGATATATCATTTTATCTTCCGAATAGGTATAGATAGGGTGGAAGGGTAGACAGAGAGAAAGGAACAAAGGAAGGAACAGAAGAGTATCGGCTCTTTCTGTTGGGAACAACCAAGTACTTGCCGGCGCGGCCGAATCGCTCGACCAGCTTGATCTTCCTCCCCAAGCGCTCGCTGTTCCCCGATATCCACTTGCTGTTTCGCTCGACACAACCAGCAGCAGTCCAAGATATAATCATCATCATCATCATCATCATCATCATCATCATCACCACCAACCTTCGAAAAAAATCTTCTAAAGGGAGATAATATCCCTCCGGCGTCTCAACATGTCGCAATACCAAGCAAATCTCAACCTTATCAACCCAATGTTCGGGGCTGCGGAACCAATCGAGGATGCCTTTGACCAAAACAACCTCGATATGTTCTCGAACGCCGATTTCTTCGACTGGGATATGGGCCAGTCGATACATTCTACAATCGGCAACCCTGAGACGGAGAGGGATATGGAAAAGAAGATGGAGTCAGCCGCCTCACTGGACATGTTTGGCGGAGATGGGAGTCTCGACAGTAAGTCTACACGATGTTGGCAATCGCGATATATTACACCTTTTATTCTACTCGACCAGGCCTTCCGTATCTCCTCTTTTTTTTGTATGTTTGTCTTCATTAGATCCATTCCTCGATGGGTTATACGCTGAGTGGGAGGCAGAACCAGAAACCCTGGAGGAAACACACAGACATGTGCATGCAGACACCCACTCATTCATTCAAATGCCACCCCACGGCCCACTCTAGATTGGATAGATTGGGCGAAAGTGAGGGATGCCACTGTCCCACGCTCGCCCGCTGGCCTGGACAGTGCTGATGCAGGGCGCCGTTACCTAATACCATTTATTCCATCCTGACAAAATGCTTATTTGAGCCTAAACCACGGCCTTCAAGACCACATTTACTCTTTTGCTTGTATACGAAAAAATCTCCTGGTCTATTTTGCTTTCCCTTCCCTTCCCTTTCTTGCTTTCCAGCTTTTCACCGGCGTATTTTTGCCCTTGAATCTTTTGTCAGAATTTTTCATCAAATTTTTCTCGCACCGACGGGTCATTGTACCCTGCGACGGGGCGGAGAGCGTGCAAGGCGCCGCTGCGAAAACGGCGGGTGTCATTCTCGTCAATCACGCCATACACGCTAATCCGCGATTGGAATCACCGCAAACGCGCAAACGCGCAAACATACCGCAACGCATCAACACCTTACCCCGGACTCGTCTGTTTGGGCGCCCCCGCTTGCTTCCCTTCGAATTCCCTTCCTCCCTTCCTTTCCGCATCCCCTTCTTTTTTTTTTTCCTTTCTTCCCGCTGCTTTACTACCCCCCAAGAAAGACACCAAGAAGCTTGAATGAAACCATGTAGCAGGTTGTTATCGCTGCTACTGGGTCCTGTTCGTTTTGTTCGCTGACATGCCGCTCTTTTGTTTCGCTTCAAATCAGGCTACATGAATTCCGTTGATTTCTCCCAACTCTCGTCGTTCATGATGAGCGACTTTCCTCATCCCCAACAACAACAATCACAACAACCACAACAACCACAACCTTCGCACTTGCCTCCGGCCGCCGCGCCTTCGCAGTCCTCCCAACCTCATCAGAGGCCTCGCAACCTTGCCATCCTCCCACAGCCATCTCATCCCGCGCCAGCCCTCGCGCAGAATGGCTCCTCGAGTTATACGTCTCCGGTGTCACCCGTAAACTCTAATTCCTTGAAGAGAAAATCGATTGTCTTGGAAACAAATTCCTCGCCTCGATCTCTCGAAGAAGCCTCGAGACTGGCTGCCGAAGAGGATAAGCGACGGAGGAACACTGCTGCATCCGCCAGGTTCCGAGTCAAGAAGAAGCAACGAGAGCAAGCTCTCGAAGTACATGCCAAAGACCTTGAGACTAAGGTCCAGGAATTAAATGGCAAAGTTACCACCCTCGAGAACGAAAACAAATGGCTGAAGGATTTATTGATGGAGAAACACGGTTCCAATGAAGACTTTATCAAACTCATCAAAGCCGCTCCTTTCCCTCTATCAACGTTAGCCAAGTCGGAAACCGAGGACGATGACGGGTGAAGGGCTCTCAAACACTTTCCATTTGAGTTGTCAATTGTATAACTATCCACGGAGTGTTTTGTGGCCAAAAAAGTCTGGGTTTCTGTTTTTATTTTCCCCCTGATAGCCCGTTATATCAAATTATCTAGAAAGCCCGAGAGCACCGGTATATCTTTTACGCCCTGTACCTTACGATAATGATCCTAAGGTTTTGACGGCTTCTAAATGATATCGTGACTCTTAGCATCTCGATTTTTGGTCCCGGCTTTTTCTCTCTTGGCGTTATGGGCGACTAGTGTCCTTCACCTTAAGTATTATTATTAACGGTCTTTGGCTTGGTTCTTTTTACGGGTTTTGTTGGTACGACTTGTGTATAAATCTTGATATCCCAGGGTTCCTTTTACTTAAATTTCCTTTGTGACAAATATCTCTTCTTTTTATGACCCAATTCGGGAATTAGACATACAATCTATGACCGTCTTATTATAGACGAGCGGGTTCTGTGCGACCAATATATGAGCATTTCTAAAGCCTCGAACGTGACTTCATCGTAAATGTTATCTACTATCTGGTACAGCAAGAGGCTGTCAGTTAAATATGCTCTACTGCTGGCGTTGAAGCTCAGTCGAGACATCCTTTCAGTCAACAGAGGGTATATATCTGGATTCTGCTATATATCGTACAACCATCGACGTCCGCCTCAGACTCATGAATTTGTCGTTGCTTTAGCCATCTTGGCCAGTAGATTTAGCGCGGAACCTGCGAGAACCCATTCTGCTTGATCTTTCGAGAAAGTATGAGCTGTTTGAATCAACTTCTTCTCCCCGGTTTTCTCCTTCACAATTTCCAATTGCACAGTGCCCTGGCCCCCGTTGCTGAGCATGTCGTGCAATCCAACGGTCGTCACCTGATCTCTCGGATCAATCAAATCATAATCAGATTCGTTCACAAATGTTAATGGAACCAAGCCTTGCTTTTTCAGGTTCGTCTCGTGAATCCGAGCGAATGACTTTGCGAGTACAATCGAACCGCCCAGGTATCGAGGTTGTAACGCGGCATGTTCCCGCGCAGATCCTTCGCCATAGTTCCATTCGGCGACGACTAGCCATCCCACACCTTTCTCCTTCCATCGCCTCGCGAGATCTGGGATGGAAGTTTTGGACCCATCGAAATCAACCACCGTATTTACAGCATCTGTCTCAGCATTGAGAGCTCCGATGAGGGTGTTATTGGAAATGTTTTCCAAATGACCCTTGTAAGCTAACCATTTTCCTGCGGCAGATATATGATCTGTCGTGCATTTCCCTCTAACCTTGACTAGAACCCTCAAGTCGGACAGTTCTGTTTTTGGAAATGGCGGGAATGGTTCGAGAACAGCAAGACGGGTAGAACTAGGGGAAACTACAACCTCGGTCTGGGGATTGGGTGTCGCTTTTGCGGGAAAGAAGGTTGATCTACCAGCTTCGAATCCATTCTGAGGAAGTTCCTCGCCTTCGGGGGGCGAAAACTTGAAATTTGAGCCAGACGGTGTTTGGATAGAATCAACCGTAGGATCGAAATCCATCTTGCCTGAATATACCATTGCTGTGACAATCTCTGGCGATGCGAGGAAATTCATCGTATCCGGGTTTCCGTCGTTTCGAGCACGGAAATTTCTATTGAACGAAGTCAAAATTGCATTTGAATCGCCCTTCTTCACACCGTCTGTTCGTTTCCATTGTCCAATACATGGACCACATGCATTCGCGAGAATGACACCTCCTGCGCTTTCGAGAACATCTAGCGTGCGATCTCTCTCAAGAGTAGCCCTGATTTGTTCTGATCCTGGCGTAACGAAGAAGTCCACCTTGGGTTTCAGTCCGGCTTCTCTCGCTTGGTTGACTATGCTCTCAACCCGAGTCATATCCTGGTAACTAGAATTTGTACAGGATCCTATTAAACCAGCACTTAAATCCGTGGGCCAGCCATTATCTGTTATAGCATCTTTGAATTTAGATAGCGGCGTTGAGAGATCTGGTGTAAATGGGCCATTGATGTGGGGTTCAAGTTCCGACAGGTTGATTGTGATAAGTTTGTCGTATTCTGCTTTCGAATCCGCGGATAGGAAATCGCCAGCGGCAGTTGCCTTTTCTGCTATTGGGCCTCTGCCGGTAGCTTGTAGATACCTTGACATACTAGGTGTGAATGGGAATAACGACGTCGTAGCTCCAATTTCAGCTCCCATGTTGCATATTGTCGCCATACCGGTACAGCTCAATGATTGAACACCTTCACCATGATATTCAACGATATAGCCAGTCCCTCCCTGTAGGTCATTAGCGAAGAGCTTTGCAGGTCTCAATTGAAGTAAATGGCAACAACATACTCTAACCGTAAGCTGGCCAGCTAAATTTAAGATGACATCCTTAGGAGTAGCCCATCCATTAAGCTTGCCTTCTAGTCTGACCCCTAGAATCTTAGGTGCCTTGAGCTCCCAAGGGGCATCCACAAGGGCGTCTACTGCATCTGCTCCGCCAACTCCAATACAAATCGCCCCAAGTCCGCCTCCATTGGGCGTATGAGAGTCTGTTCCCAGCATCATGAGACCTGGGGCAGAGTAGTTTTCTAGAACAATTTGGTGGATGATACCAGATCCAGGCGCCCAAAACTCGATCCCATATTTTGTCGCAGCTGATTCCAAAAAGTCGAATATTTCTTTGTTTCCTTTGATGCTTTCGGGAAGATCCACATCGGCACCTTTCTCTCCTACAATCATATGGTCACAGTGTATCGAGGCCGGGACAGCAGTAGTTGGAAGCCCGCAACTCATAAACTGGAGCAAAGCCATCTGTGCGCTTGCATCCTGCATCGCAACCCTATCGACTTTGAGCTTGAGGTATGCATTGCCACGTATGGAGCTTGTATCTTTGCCCGACAGTGTCGCCTCTGGGTTTTCTAGATGCGAGTAAACAATCTTCTCGGCGAGCGTCAATGAATTGCCAGAACCGAGAACGCGGCGGACCGTCTCATAGTTCTTCTGCAGTTTCTCATACGGCGGTGTTCGGGCGTTGCAATTTGGGTGAACTTTAGGAATGGCGGATGCTGTTGCGAAAGACCTCACCTGGTTATAATTCAGCATTCGTTCCCAGAAACCGATACTGAGGGTATTCTAACTGCTTACATGAGAAAGTCCGTTTCGAAGTAGCTTCGATTGCAACCGTGATATCCTCAATGCCGCCGACATGACTGGCACGTATTCAAGTATATTCCGGAAATGTAAGCCGATAGTAATGAAAGTTCGCGAGCCGGCTCAGCGAGAGAATTTAACTTAACATCGTCGGTTGGTGTCTCAGCGAGAACTCCCCTCCCCACGAAGCAGCCGATAACGGACTCAATTTAGTTCTTTTTGGTGCCTAGGTAATAGCCGGCCTCTGATTCGCGCATTGGAGTTTTGGAGAACCTGCTTTGATTTGGAGGCCGAGGCAGGGTATGCCATAGTTTATACATATATGAACGGTCTGCAATAAGCTAAGACCAGCATGCTTTACTCAACAATCTCTTGGAAATGATATGGCTATGTATGGGAAGGAGATTTAGATCTCACGATTTCAAGACTACGTTCAAATATCTCCAGAATATTTGCGTGTTAATAAAGGCTCTTTTTTTTTTTTTTTCTTTAAGCGAGTTCAAACATTTTGCGCGAACCGAATTGATGTCGTCACGCGATCAAACAAACCAACCTTCTCGACGAAGACTGAAACAATAATATAACCATCAAATCTGTGCAGGATGCTGCGGCTGCTGCAGAGACCACTTCTGAGAAATACATCGTCATGCCGGCCATACTCCTGCTGCCCGTTCCAATTGCGGCGGCCCGAAACAACTGACGTTGGGAAGACACTTCCTTCAAATATTCATATCACCAAAACCCGGCCATATCCAACAAGGTTTAAAATCTTCGATTCCCAATCTTCATCTTCAATATCCCCTCCAGATCATCGACTACGACCAGATTTTCATAATACAATACGACACCCACACATCAAAGTTGCTTCCTTCCACAGTACGTACGTATTCGCTTGCTTCAAGCATGGTGGTTACAAACCCACAGGGATAGATGGCAAAGGCTTACAGTGATGGGATTTTTTGATACAGATGCACGAAACCGCTGCCGTCCGACCCTGAGGGGCCAAAACCTAAGCGCAGACGGGTCCTACCTTTGATTTCAGAACGAGAAAACATTACCAATCTACCCAACATCCTCACCGTAACACGACTAGTTGCGGCTCCCGTTATCGGTTACCTTATCCTTCATGACCAACATCTATGGGCCGTCAGTCTGCTCGCTTACGCAAGCTTGACGGATTTAGTGGACGGATATGTGGCCAGACGTTGGAACCTCCAGACAGTAATTGGAACCGTTCTCGACCCATTGGCTGATAAACTTCTCATGACCATTCTGACGGTTTGTTTGGCTGTTAAGGGTGCTCTTCCCTGTTAGTACAACCAAATCAATCTTCGAAACAAAGTTCAAAATGCTTATTATGATGTTTAAATCATTTAGTATGGATCGCAGCTCTCATCCTAGGAAAGGATGCTGGCCTTGGAGTTGCTGCGGTATATTATAGATGGATATCCCTTCCCCCACCGAAAACTTTCTGGAGATATTGGGATTTTTCGTTGCCAAGTGCTGAAGTGAAGCCAACTACCATTAGCAAGGTATGATTTAGAATCGTAATGTAGCTTTCTAGCCCATATAATCCCTGTTCTTTCCTCACAAGCTAACCACCGATAATCTAGTATAACACTGCACTCCAATTACTCTTGCTTATGGTCGCTACTGCCGAACCATTAGTCACTATGAATATCTCAACCGCTATGGTGGCACTACAGTATGCTTCTCGCTTTTCTTAGACTTTAATTGTGTATATTGACCACTGATAAAAACCTAGGTATACGGTCGGGACAACCACCGTGTGGAGCGCTTTGTCATATGTATATACAAAAGATGCTGTGCGAATACTTCCTCAAAAGCAGGAACTGGAGCCTAAAAGACACGAAGGAAAAAAAGATAAGTCGGCCTAGTGGGTTTATTGGGATCTATTACTCAAGCGCATGGTTAAGTAAGAAATAAGTCTACAGAAAGTATGTAGTATAGCTTAATTTATATAAAATTACTTGACCACAAAGGTTTCATGTGATCTCGACGTCTCGATGTAACCATGATTTTGGTTACTTATTAGACACTATGTGTAGCGGAGATACAACCTCTGTAGACTGACTCAGAAGCTCAAATTTGCGATTGGAAGTTCGAGCGGGTCGCTGCTGTGTTGCATATGCACAATCCACGGCAAGAAGCCGCCGCTGTCGGCTAGAAAAGGATGAAGTTGAACCGTTCCCCTCCAAAAGCAATAAGCTCTAAAACAGACCAACCGATTCATTTCTATATCTCTAAAAACTCATATCCGTAGATATATATATCACAATGGCTAGCCTGAGAGTAAGTGGAAAATTGTATGCGGGGATGTTACTAGTGTCGACCAACAAACTCAATTGATTTTCTCCGAAGTCTCGGTGTTCAAAAGTTCTAGCTATCGGACGAAACTACGCGTATGGCATCGCTCTACTACTAATGATTCGATATTCACCATAAAATCGCCAATGTAACTAACAGGCCGATCATTTAAAACAATAGTGATCATATCACCGAATTAAACAATGCGAGACCCAAACAACCTTTCTTCTTCTTAAAACCCCCCTCATCAATTCTCGAGCGCGGAGGCGGCCCGGTTTTATGTCCGAAGGGTGTTAGCTTGCATTACGAGGTGGAACTCGGTCTGGTCATGGGGAAAAAATTGAGAGACTTTGACGAGAATGATTCTAAAGGCGCTCTCGATGCAATCGCGGGATACGTCGTTGGTATCGACATGACGGCTAGGAATATTCAAGACGAAGCGAAGAAGAAGGGTCTTCCGTGGTCTACAGCTAAGGGCTTTGATACTTTTACTGTTTTGAGCGATTTCATTCCAAGGTCGAGACTCAATTGATAGCCACTCAGTATGATGCGTTTGGGTTATTGGAGCTGATGTATTTTATATTGACGCAGGTCTAAGGTTCCCGATCCACATGAAGCTGAGCTGTACCTCTCCATCAACGATGCTGTGAAGCAACAAGATTCGACAAACCTCATGTTATTTCGGATTCCAAGGATACTAGCACACATTTCACAGATAATGACTATCGAAGAAGGGGACGTGGTTCTAACAGGTATGAGAAGCCTCTAGTATATCCTTTTGGATAGTGGAGAAGCTAAATTTCAATACACAGGAACTCCAAAAGGTGTGGGTCCAGTGAAAGTTGGCGAGAACATGAAGGCCGGTATAAAATTTGATGGAGTCGAAATTGAAGAGGGCAAAATTGAAGTCGATGTGGCGGAGAGGTCAGGGCCCTACGCCTTCAAGGAGACCTAACCATGCTGATGTACATGACGAAATGTGTGGATCATATATTTAACAAGTGTGCTCGGGTTTGGCACGCCGAACAAGGCAACTGCCCGTGTGAGCGAGCTTCATATAGATATATTCGGATATATCCACCTTAATGTGTAAATGCAATCTAATATGGATTGATTATTCTTCAATGAGTTCACCCGATGTGATGCGTACGGAAAGGAACCTAGAGTCACACTCCTATTACAAAATTTGTGTGAAGGAAATCCACGGTCTACTAATACATCTGACAGAGGTGATAAACAAATTCCGTCACTTACAGCTTGCATACAACCTGCAAACCCTCAGCATTCCATGGGAAATCGCCCTTTTCAGTACCGGAATACCAACCATCTTCGATCAATTCAGTTTCAAGCTTTACCCAGTAATCGCTCTTCCCGCCATCACCGCTCTTAACATCAAAATCACCGAGTCGAGCCTGAATATCAGTCGGAGAGACCTGTAAACATGGGATAACTGTTAGTATCAGGCCGGAGAGCACTCGTATCGTTATTTTTAGAATTCCCACCTTAACGAAAAAAGTGCAGTCTCTCAGAGTCATCGCAGTGAGGAATTCTTTTGATGTATGATCGGCCTTTAAAATTCCGTTTGGATCGAGAGATGCCTGAAGTTCCCGTAGAATAGAGAGTTGGGGGCCATTTATTAGGGCTTTCGTGACTCTCGTAACCAGGTTTTCATCCTCGTTCCTTGGGTGCTTCAGTATTCGTTTAACCGCATTCGCGTTCCTCTTTTGATCTTGAGACACCAGATCGAATGGGCAGAGGCCACGCCATTCGACGGTCTTTCCTTTCCTCAATGCTTCAGAGTGTTTCTTCAGCCTCAGTGCGCAAGTCCTGCAGCGCCTCCAATCGGCAGGAGCATTTGGCGACTGTGTCAGCCACTTGGCCTTGAACTCGATGAGAAATTCGCCACGAGATATATCCGGGGTCATGTCTTCAACCAAGAATGCATATTTCTCTTCCATCTGTTGTTCTGACGGACGTGGGTCACCAGCTAGATACAGATGTCGGCGATGGATGGGACGAGCATTTGTTTCTTCCAGGGAGTGCAGTACATCGTTGGCACGCGATACCAATTCTTGGGGTAGTTTAACAAGTGTCTGACCAACCATAACCCCTGGAGGGAATAAAGGCATTATAACGGTAGAAAGATACTCATACGCCAACAGGTTTGACTCTGATGATGGAAGACATTTCCTGAGGCGGAGCAAGACTTCGCCATAACCTAGGGCGGTTTGGGGATTGCCATTATCTGAATTATCGATAACACCAACGTCGGGATCGATTTCCGAGGGAGGAGGCGTTGACTTTGAGTATTCCTCTTTTAGGGTCGATGGTGGGATTGCAGCCTGTGGTAAAGAAATGCGCCAGATGACCTGTGTGAATCTCCGAAAACTCTAGTTAATATGCTTATATATTGATTTTCAAGAATAATATTTAGGGCTTGGAAATCGAGATTTGATCAAAACAAGATACATTCTATTCTTGCGAAGCAGGATTAGCTTTGGAGGTGCCCTAAAACTTACATTCGCAGCGCCTTCAGCAATGTATTGCAAGGTAAGTTCCTCGGGGAGAATGGGAATGGGTTCCACGGGCATCTTGATGGAAATGTCTTAAAATAGTCAGCCGATGGTTTTTACTTTTATGTATTCTTGGGAGGCCGGAGGGGCTCCGAGGTAGCTTTTGGGGAAGAGCGAAGCGCGAAAAAATGACCTCTCGGTCAGCCACCCGCTGTCTGCAGGATAGTTGCGGGTTCTTCTTTTGCAAAACTGACACTCAAGTACTCTGTGCTAGCAGTGTTGCTTTTGCGAGAAAGAGTGTCTTGTCAACGTAATGAAGGAAGGTGCAGGTGGTTGGTTTCGGTGCTTAGCCTAGGATTCTAGAACTTTAGGATTTGTCTATTATATTTAGAAGGTTAAGTGTACATATGTATATCGGTGTATTGCGGACTCGACGCGCGAAGAGTTCAGCCAACAATGTGTCGTGCTAAGTCTTCTAAGCGTCGCTTTAAACCCCAGTTTGCAGTGCACGAACCGGCGCCAGTTTCGTCGGCGCTGTCCCCTTATGGCAATCAAGCACAGCCTGCAGCCACAATCATGACTTCCATGGAGGGATTCTCATTCGCTCTCGAGGAACTCTGCGAAGTCGCCTGAAGGACATTTTGTACCACCGCCAACACGAATCGATTGGTTGTGATTGACGAGCCACTTGAGCGTGTGGCTGGGTTTTGACAGTGGCTGAAGTCAATTGCAGCTGGCTGGTTGAAACATATATCAACATGATTGTCCTAAAAATTGTTCCAATTCTCCCCGGACATAACAGCGACGGGCTGGCCATGCAAATTGCTCAATTAACAATTATAATTATCTCTGCCAAACTTGAGATTTGTACCTCCTCCGTCAGTCTCTGGGATGTGGAGTCCACTAATATTATCGATAACGAGAGTCGGTCGCAAAACCCTCTCTGTCGATCGGAACGGAAGTTTATTTAGTATTCAGAACTAGCAACGATGCAATGGAAAAGAATGTGGCCGGCCAGCTTTTCCGGGACCAGGTGCTACCTCGTATCCGAATCCAAACAGGTTTGAATCTACATGGACGGCAGGAGTTGTAGATTCCTGGTACCTCGAGAAAGGTACCTGCGAAACCACGTAGTACCTTGGAATCCACAACGTCTTTCGGAACTTGCACTCATCCTTGTGATTTCTGCACGCTGACGATGTGCTTTCTTCTCAACTTGCCAACCAGATTGTTTCTATGTCAACAAGAGATAGCCGCTTGATTTGCAACACAGTTTGGCTCTTTACAGTTTTACATGGAAGCTGTTTCCAAGGCCTAATATTGGAGATGACCAGATTGGAAGTCTACCGGAGCATTGTTAGTCATTGATTGGTGTTTTATATCTTGGTAGCGATAGGCATCATTGGCGGCGACGGGTGCCTTTTTTTGGCACCCGTCGCAATCTGGAGATACAATCATTTCATGTTCGGAGAATTGTAATATCGAGGGCTCAATATGCGACTTCTGTTTTACGAACCTGGCGCCTTTTACTTTCTTTCATTTTGGCAGGCTTAGGTGGGTTCCGCCTTCCTTTCGCGGGAATAAGTGGTTCTTTCGAAGCTTTCAGTGTTGCCCAAATTCTTGAATTCACAATAGGCATGCGCACAAGTTCGATTTGATATCTCGCTGGGCGTACACTCGCGTGTAGTCTTGTATTGACGCTTCAGCGGATTCGCGTGCGCACGTTGAATAGAATTTTAAGGGCTTGCCAATCATAATGAGGCTATACATAGTATACAACACCTGAATAATTAAGAGGTATTTTACGGGTGGCCTTTTGATGTACGCGGGCATTGAAAGAGAAGATCTAATTATATTCCGCGAAGCAGCCCTTCAAACCCTCCGAATGTTACGAAAGGACGGGCATTTTGGCATTTTAATAATGATTCTCGCCAAAAAGGACAGCGCGATGCTTTCCGGTCATCGAAAGTTTATGTTGGTGGGTGTGGTGGGTTGGATGGAACATAGATTGGTTACGGGGATACTTAATATGGTAGTGATAATTGTAAGATGGGCATGAGATGTTTCGGTGCGTGTTTTGTTCCTTGACGTCGACAGTCTCATGGAAACTTGCCCCTGAGTTAGCTCACCTTTGCTGCTGCATCCTGTGGGCGAATGGAGAAATGCCATTCCTCGCGACCAAAACAAAAAAAGAATTTAAATAGAAAAGAACGAGAGAGGCACATGCCCATGCCCATATCTGTACGTATTAATGGATGTACATGTACATGTGCATGCGCTCCGTATTGAAGTAATTATATCCCCATGCTCGATCGATGGGTAAAAGAGTCAGTCCACCAGTCGATAATTTGAGCCGACGTAATAATCGATCGATCGGGACAAGGTGTTGCGCGCACAGAGTGCCCCGGGTTTGACGTCTGAATACCAGCCAACTTGTATTGTGTTCATGGAAGCATTCTCTCCCCTTGCTTGTTCTTTCCAACCCTCAGGCCTGATAATTCTAAGCGAAATTTACTTTTTTCTTATTCTTTGCTTGCTAGTTTCTTAGCCCACACCCCGACCACGCTGCCCGCTGCCCGTACCTGCCTCTCAATGCGCAAGCCGGCCAATAGTGGGTGTTATTTCGCAGATGGCTTTGATGAATATTGCAATTGCCTCCCCGAACGAGCCAGTCTCTCGATTGGAGTTTCATTTCGAGCTTGCAAGCATGTGCGGTGGCTCCCACTCACGTATCTCCGGACCTTTTTAACCCCCATAGCGTTACAGAATTCCCGCTTGCTCTTCTTTTTCCTTTCCCCTTCCTCCCGCACATCTTAATTATTCTTTCTTCCATTGGAGCAGATTTATTTTGCAGTCCGAGGGTACGAAGTATTTCCCTTCCTTCTTACCTCTTTCTTCTAACTCTCGTTCTCTCCATCTTCCAAGTTTTTCCCGTCCTTCGTTCACCAGTACTTCTTTTTTAATACAATTACAAAAATAAAAAATAAAAACCATTTCCTCCATCACTCTCGGTTTCCTGTCAACCACAGGATATTGCTTGCACTGTAAGTAAACCAGTCCTTCAGATGTTTCCCCTTCTCTCGACTCTGGCAATATATTCCTGCACCCGCCTTTCAGGGGGGGTGGGCAGTTGCAATTGGGGTCAGTTGTGCATGACCGAAAACCGTTGCCTCATGCGTGCGCTTCTGGCGTCTCCAATTGTATATTGCAATATGTCTTCCGTCTCGTCCCGCGTACACGAGCAAGAGAGACACTCTCTCGTCCTCATACTATTCCACTGTACTTTTTTCAATTCATCATGGTCGTTTGCGCTCGGGTCAAAGAACGAGACCGTATCTCAGGGGCAACAGCATTGAACACCTCAACAAAATTGACCGACCTTCAAAACGCGAATCAAATTTGCACGATCCGATTTCAATACGCAAAAGGGCCTTCGGGGAAATAGAGCTGGGAGAATCCACCGACGCTGCTACTGAAGAGCACCTACGCGCTTTGATGGCCACGGAGGCTCAGGTGTTGCTCGTTGCTCGTTGCTCGTTGCGTGGATGTCGGTTGTCGCGTTGTCGCAAGTTTTCGAGCGACTGTGCGCGTGTTGGGCCACCACACAATCATCCGATGGCGATCTGTATTTACCGTGCATAAATGTGATTGGAATCCCAGCTCTCATTCCACCGCGCGGATGAGAAACAATCATATTCTTCGATTGGTCGCTGTGCCTCTTTTCCTGTCCTCCTCATATACCCTTTCCTAAACCCGCTCACCCACTCGGAACCCGCCGCTCCTGTCTCACTCGTCACCAGCGACCCAGCGACATCAGAGCAGCTCGGGACATCTTCAAGTGCAGGCGCCATTCGCATCTAGTGCCCGACTTTTCCCCTTTCATATGAGCTTTACCTTTTCTTTGTCATTGTTTGCTGTTCTAAAGTCACAAGGGCTGCCTTCTTCCCGCTGCGGCTGTAGTATTTTCTTTGACCGGGAATTGCGTGGATACCCTTGGTATCAATACTTAGTCGAGCTAATCTGACAGGAATATCTTTTCATACAGACTGAATTGTAATAATATCAAAAAATGTTGGGTAAACTATTCCTCACATCGCTGGCCGTCTTCGGCGCTGTCAAAGGTTAGTGCTCTATATCTTGATGTTCCCAACCTCAAGTGATACCCATACTAATAATGAATCATGCAGCCCAAGCAAATCCTTGCAGTGCCAAGTCGATAAAGATTGAAACCCAATCTGATCTTGATGGATTGGTCACTTGTACCACAATCTCTGGTGACCTTGTTCTTGGGCCTAACCTGGTTACTGCTACGATCAATACCATCAGGACTATTAAGGGTGACCTGATTGTTGCCAATGCTGTCAACCTCCAAACACTCATTGCCCCAGAGCTCGCCAGCATCGAGGGTACCTTCAACATGACATCACTGACAGTCCTTGGCACTCTGACATTCAATTCCCTAAAGAGCGTCGGGCAAATCTACTGGCAAACATTGCCAGCGCTCACTACCTTGGGATTTGCTGCTCAAGTCACCCAAGCCGACAAGGTCACCATCACTGATACCATTCTTGAGTCCCTCGACGGCATCAATCTTGTCTCCGTTCAGCAATTCAACATCAACAACAACAGGTATTTGAAGGAGGTTACCGTCCAGCTTACCAACATCACCGACAGCTTGGCTATCGAATTCAACAGCCCCTCGGTTGCTGCTTCTTTCCCCAATCTCACCTGGGCTAACAACGCCACCTTCCGTTCTTGTGGCAGCGTTTCCCTCCCTGTTCTTGCTTCCGTCAATGGCTCCCTGGGATTTTTCGAGAACACCTTTGAAAGCCTCGTGACACCGAAACTGACTGAAGTCGGAACCGGTACCGGTGGCGGCGACATAACATTCGCCAATAACACTGCTCTCACTAATGTTAGCATGCCATTGTTGACTCAAATCTATGGAACTTTGCAATTCGTCAACGATTCGCAAGTCAGAGAAATCACCGGTTTTCCCAAGCTCTCTGTCGTCCATGGATCCATCGATATCAGTGGAGAATTTGATGAGTACGTTTATTAGAATTTCATTTTTCCGGAATTTTAAACAATTAGGACATTCGCTAACATTCTCTTACAGAGCTGATTTCCCGGCTATCAAGGATGTCCGTGGCGGGTTCAACCTTCAAACAACTGCCCAATTCAACTGCACGGACTTCGACCAGCTCCAGGGAGGTGTCGTCAAGGGATCTTATGTCTGCTCGGGCGCTGTCACAAACCCAGGCACTGAAGGCACTGACCCTACAACCAACGGAGGAAGCGGGGACAGCGGGAAAAAGAACTCTGCTGGAAGATTTACGGCGAACAAGTCATTCGCTGCTATTCCGGCCCTTATTCTTCTCGTCGCCCTTCTGTAAATAAGCGCTTTTTTGCACCTTTGGTTTTCGTTTTCGTATGCCATGCTATTTCGATTTGGAACTATGGCCTCGTTTTCTGGTTTTGTTACACGGCAAAAAGTGTCAAAGCCAAGGACCGCATAAAATCTTACCCTGTTTTTCTTTCGGAATTCAAAAATTACGGATAGAAAGCATTCACTAAATAATGGCCATCGGAATTTCGGTTTGAGCAAGCATTTTGCATATGCTTTGCCTCTTAATATTGTTGGGGCTCGGCTGTTAATCCAGTATTTCTACGTATGCACTAGTTTTGGATTCGTACGACCATGTTTACTCGAGCAACCGCTAATGATGATAACTACCACACCCTTCTCCTTCTCTTCTGCACACTATTAGCCCTGCTTGCCTATCGCCTTTAAAATCCCGTCTTTTAGTTTGTAATATTCCGCCTAGCTTTTTTTGTTTTCTTTCTTCCCTTTTCTTAGCACAAGGTTTCCAGGACAAAAGAATCTATTTGTCAACTTTAGGCTGTTGCTTTCCCTCAAGTTGTTAATGTCGTCAATGTCGGTTTTATTTGCGCCTTCACTTCTTTTTTCCGTTCATAGGTTTTTCATAGATAGGGAATAAATTTATTTAATCATCGAAACATCAATTTAAGGCCAGAACTTTCATGCACTTGCTGAAGGGAGTCGGTAACATGGGCTAAATCGTATAATTTGGTGATTTGGAAGTTGGTATTCGCCGTTTAGTCTCGACAATGGTTCACCATATATCAATTTGGTTCCAAGTCTCGACAGGATTCATAAATATGATTTCTCGAGACGAAGTAAAAAGAATGCAATCTAGCCCCAAGGTTTGCAACCGAGCTTACTGGTCCTTCGCACATGATACACCTGTGTGCAACTGGATCGGCAAACCTGCATTCCGTTGTCGTATCAAGACGGATTCACGAACAATCTAAGGGCTTGAGAAGACCATACTGCCCTCGACGTGCTGTGAGAGCGAGCTCATAATTCTTTGGAAGACGGAGGGTGGCAATCAGGATCCGCGAGTCAACGAGATAGGTTACCTGCCTACGATAACTGTCGTCCATCTTGAGAATTCATTGGTGTGGACGAATGGAAACAACATTTCGATACATGCGCACAAGTGTAGGATGCCGCACCAGCTTCGAACATTTATCACATTCCAGATCAGACCCTAATATTGCGCAATGATGGCAACTTGCCGTACTAGTTTGGTGCTTCTGGCCCAGGTCACCATCATCACCATCTTCTTCAGACACGTAGAACCTGCGCCGCCCGTGATATTCATCAAAATGGACGCATATCTTCTCGCACACACACACACACACACAAACACACACACACACACACCCACATGCACGCACGCACACCTATTCGCCCTTCAGGCAACCCAGTGGTGTCCGACTAGCAGGAGCCGAGCGCTCATCAATATCAGAAATCCTCTAGGCCAACCACCTACATCCCTTCGATCAGCACAGATATTGAATATTTGGGGAGAGCGGAAGGAGAAACCGATTGGATAATATGGTAAGTTAAATTTGCTATTTTGGTAACAAGGCCTAGACAGCATCTTAGCTTCGAAAACACACGCCAGCAGCATTAAGTTTCCGTCATATATCCAAGACGACGTATTGAAGGAACTCGATGTACAGTTATGTTCCAGCCATTTCTGGATCTATCGTTTATCCCTCCTAGTCCCCCAGGCTACCCCCTGGTACGCGGACATGATGATTTGTTGAATATCGGACTCTAGGCGAGCGCAAGTTAATATGAGAATCTGACGCATAAAACAGATGGAGTGCACGATCTTGTGTCACACCGGAACCGGAGCATATGCTGAAAAGCAAGCAGGCCGTGGGAAGGGGGAGATGGATTGGTTCAATTGGAACACGCTCGCACCCGCGCCACTACCAAATTATAATTACAGATGGTACAACCCGAAGTCATGCACCCATAACACGTAATGTACGATGATGGGCATGGTGGGATGCAACAATAATTCGACTGACCAGACGTACGTTTCGGCGCAAGCACAATCTGTCAGAGTTGGTCCATGTCGCTTCTCTGGGATCAAGGGATCATTGGACGCGATTCCCTGTCCGCACGTTTGCAAATCTATAGCAGTCTCTGCTCAGAGCCTTTAGCCAGGAATCTCGGAATATAACTTCGAAGTTATGGTTTCGATCGAAATTTAATCAATTAGAATCAAAACTAGACTGAAACTACGTATCAGTCCTATTTCGAACAGGCGGAAAGCCCCTCCCGCTTTGGGAGTTCAAAGGGATGGCGATTCGCCCCCCTGGGCATCAATTATTTGGTAGCTAAGAGCAGCGCCTTGCATCAAAGCTTCTGCTTAAGCAAGGAGGTCGAGTGGGGACTTCCGCTGCCTGCGCAACCAGTACATGATTTCGCCGTCGGCCAATCTCGCACTTCCCAATGAAAGATTCGCTGGGTTGGTTGCACTTAGTCTGAGGTCTCATCTGTATTCCGTGAGTCCCGAAGATCGTAGCTGTTGCGCTCTCAAGTTAGACTCCTGCAGGAACCTTTCCACGGTCCACTCTCACCGACCCTATGAGATTTCTTTTTCCTTGTATAATTCGCCCCCTCCTCTCTATTCACCATCTCCGGCTTCTTCTTCTTACAGAGGGGACAACGAAAGGGCTTTCTAGAGAGATTTATTCGAATCCAGAAGAGAATATAATTTAATTTGTACTGTTCTAGTTCTTGGTATATCAAAATAAAATGTAAGGTGCTGGTGCCTGATCACCCGCTGTCACCTCAAGCTGATAAAGCACTGGCAGTCTGCATATTCGCCGGTGGGCCTCTTCTAGATCCAAGAACAATTCAAGTTTTCTAGTTTTTTTTTTTTTGTGATATTCTTTTTTCTCACCTCCCCTACCCACGTCCCGTCCAATCCGCCTCGCGGAGCATATTTTTCACATACCATTCTTGAGCCACCTCGGACAAGCAGGTATACGTATATCGCACCTGATCCCACACCGTTCTACCACCCTGATATTCATGCCAGCCATAGATATATACATAAGTATCTGCATATACAAAATAAGAATACATAAACAGATACTACCTCTCTCTCGATAACCTACTCTTCCGAATCAATCACCTACCTTATCTCCTAGTAGTGATATTCTGGCTTTAAAACTCGCTGGTTGAGTTGACCCAACCATTCTCCAAAATACAATGGCTTTTTCACAAGATAGCAGTGCAAGCTTTATGTTACCGTAAGTCAAAATTCTTTGCTTAAAGTCGAGCCTATTGGAGAATAACTCGGCTTACCATACATCCTGATTCTTGATAGGTCTTGCAAAGATATTATAAGAGAGGCAGCCGGCGGCGGCCTATGCGATATTTATGATGGACAAGAATCTAAAGATCAAGCTACTAGCTCTATTGGTAGCAGTCCTAGCCAAATGTATCACACTATCTCTGCTCAGGATCAAGCTCGCGGCGAATATTCAAGACCTCAATCATCCTATACACAGAGTTTGAGCAATTCCTCGAGTTCCCCAGTCTCATTAATATCACCCAAGATATCCTCATTCTCGAGATTTGTCTCAAAGAGGAAAGATGGCTCTGCCAATCAATATCATCCATATAAGAAAGAATCCTGTGCTTATCCTGGCGGCCACGGTGCTCTGCCTCTCCCAGCATTAAAAACTTCTTTCGATCACAGGAACACAACGGGCGCTCCTCGGTCGCCCCCCAACACTCGGAAAAGCTCTTTCGCAGCATCCGATTCTTCTTCGTCGTTTGGGCGAACAGGATTCACTTTTAGTGAGGAAGATGTTATGTCTATACCACTCACACCGTTAACTCAACACTCGGAAGAAATCCAAACTGGCAAGGATGAATCAATAATATTTGACTCCTCTTCAGCGCAGCGATATCAACAAGGCCAGGAGATATTAAAGAGTAATAAACACTCAGCCGAGTTGGCAAAAGCCGCTCGTCGGAGGAAGGCGCATTTGCAATCAGAGCAACGTAGACGAGAGCACATCAAAGACGGGATGGACCGCCTTGTCCAAATTGTTCCAGCATGTCAGGAAAGCAGAGATACCAAGGGAATATCGAAAGCTGCGATCCTAAAGCATGCGTACGAATACATATATCAACTCCGCACAGACCTGCAGGGTCTGAAGCAGCTCAATATGAACAAAGATAGAGAAATTGCAGAGCTACGTCGACGACTAGCGCTCTCGAACCCTCCACCCCACTGGCGATAGACCGCCAAATTTGCCCAATATTTCCCGTATCTATCTCTTTATATATCACACTGTGATCCATTGGGTCCTCGTAGATTTTCTATCATCAACTTTTCTACCCGTGGAGGCAATTATTCATTCTCATAATCATGTTTGCTTGCTGTACCTGTTAACTTCTAAGTCTTTCCGTCAAAATCCCTGATTTCCAGGCGTTAAGGGTGTTTGGGAAAATTATTTTTTATTCTTCACAATAATTGTGTACTTTTCTTACGTTCAACTCGTTGTTCTATTCCCGTTTCACTCTGCATGGTATTACGCATTTATACCACTTCTAATTTCTGTTGATCAGCTATGGTCTGGCTCTTTGAGATAGTATCTCTGCGCCACTTCGATTCCTGTTTTTATTGATTATCCTTAATTTATATCATAATGAATGATTATTAATCTCTAGAGGTCTCGTGAATCATCGTCCTGTAAGTTAATTGCCATCCTTAATTTTTACTACTGCACTGTCAATTAGGCGGCCAATCTGAAAGGGCCTGATACGATCCATTCCTAAATTACCACATTGCTGCAGCTTTTTGGTGACCTAGCTGCATTCCAGGAGAATTGGTTGAGATCCAAAAACCACACGCAATCACGAAGATGTCTAGGCTACCACTTGCACACTTTGTCCCGCTGACACCAAGGTATTTCCCTGCCTCCTTGCGACTCTGATGAGTAGAGGCCACGTGCGAAAAGTCTTTCTCATTCTTTTCCACACTACCGAGGGTATGTTGGTGTTGTTCTACAAGACAGGGTGCGAGAGAATGGTTTATCGTATATACCATTCACTACCAAGGAACCAAACCCTTGCATATTTTGAATCGGTTCGAATTTTGAATGTTCAACTGGGGGTAATAAAGCATTTCAGCTAGGCAGTGGATATTCACAAAATTAACGAAGCATGAGAGCATATAATATGCCTCACCCGTTCAGGACAAGCCTGTCCCCGTAAAGCCCTTTAAATATCGTTAGCTATAATCAATCCAACAAAACACTGTTATCGAATTCTCCTATGAACCACGGTCAGCTAAAATGGCATTTGAAATTCTGCGTCTTTATATAGTGATAGTGTATAGTGGTAGCAGCGCAATGTTGAAATGAAGGTTGCTGAATTTGGATCGAATACGCACTTCAATGCGATTCAGCGGGATATTATGTTAGATGAAAGACACCCCAACCACTTCTAACTACAAGGTGGGCCTGCGAGTTGATCACTTGTGTATGGCCCGCAATATTATGCCTTGTATGTGTGTAACCCGTACTTCTGGCTAATGAGGGGCTGGGTGTGCGAAATTTGACCTCGTGTTCATCAAGATGGAGTTACACTCGTGGTGACGGCTGCGGACGGGACGAAATGGGTTTCTTTTAATTGATTATGACAAAAAACCATCTTAACTTGATATTGGTCTTGGCCTAGTCGAAAGAAGATTGGATTGAATTTAGGTTGAACATCAACTTTCCCTGACACCATCTAGACCTCGATGCTCTATATTTGTGGATTAAGGCTCCGTGTTAACGAGGAATAAAAGAGTTGACCCAATGAGATATTCGAATCAGTGTGCAAAACCAATGAACGACCTAGTTTATCTATAACAAGCTTTCGGAACCCAGTTTCAGTTGGGAACACCGATGGGAAAACTAGCGTGCCGAATACGGGACACAGATGGATATTCCCCACCGTGAATCTCGTGCCACTTAGTGGGCTAGGTAGCGATCATAGTCTATAGATCGCGGAAATGACTTGCAGTGACTGTCTGTCAAAGTCGTGCAACAACAGTTTGTAGGTGTAAGACGCGGCACCATAGTCTGATACTAAAGCTCTTATAAGTAATCGATAAAACCTAGATCGAGATAACGAATATCGAAATATTGTCATATAGGAACTTAAGGTTTTCTGTGTAGGCTTGGGTTCGGGCTGAATTAAATAAAAAGGGGCGGAGATAAGTCATCAAGTAATTCGTACATACCGTACCATATATTATAAGATCTTCACCAAAGCATTTCCTTTTACGTGCCGTTGCTGGTAAATGTGGATGTATACAAGATTAGAGTTTGATCACAGGAGGTAAAAGCGAGCCGATTTCATCTCGACAAGTTTTCCAGGGCGGTGAATATCGAAATTGGTATATCTAACCTTTCCCGGATTAGATTTGATCTGTATGCATGAAATCTATTTACACATCGGTATGCGAATAGATCGGGATCCAAATTAAAAGTTCGAAATTCTACCTACCAACGTACGCCATCCTCCACGATTGAGCCCCTCTACAGTACCGGATAACTTGAATTAGCTGAATCTCTCAATCGAGGGTACGATCTCTTAGGATTCCGCCGGCTTTACCACTATAGGACAAGTACCAACTATGTAATCTTATTTAATAAGTTGTTGGGGAATTTCAAATCCAAAATTGCATAGATGTGAAGGGGCTAGGTCTTTTACTGGCTGTAATATGTAAGATAATAAGAGGTTGCGTTTTAGCTCATGTGCACAGGCTCTGTGTGCTATCGTATGATGTTTGCATTTGGAACACTGCACTCCCTCTCGTTAGCCGTGTTGGATATTGTTTCGAATCGGGTTTCGTAGCCTCGGTAACGCTGCAAGCTTTTCTGCTCGCGCAATGCCAATGTGTGCTACCGATCCCACACTGCAACCTCCAAAAACCTTTTACCACTGCTAGCTAATTAGACATGTCGCATGGCCGGTTTTCGCCAAGGGTAAGAGCAGTATGACGATGTCAAATGTGATGTTCAATAGCCTCGCGAAATTGATCATATTCAGTGTCAACCAATTTGTATTTGAAAAAAAAGTTGGCATGGATACGATCGTTGAATTTACTGCTAACATCACGATTGTATTATTATAGGCCTTTACAATGCCGCTGGCAGCATTTACAATGGCTGGTATTCTTCTAGTATACACACGGAGCTCAATTCATCGCGCAAAACAGGATACTCAGATGCGCCGGAGGCCGACAGGAGGTACATGAGGATACTATAATATTAAAAAGTAATAATTTGATTATGATTGTGTATGATATTGACTGTTCGATCAGATATGCAAGCACGTGAGGCGAGCGGCTCGGACGGCTCACATCTTTCGACAGGTCACACATCACAGAAATAGAAATAAATATAATTTGCTATCGAAAACTGTGAGAGAGGAGGCGAAGGTAGATAAAAGGGAGATAAGAGAAATATTGGAAATAGTGCTAGGTCTTCAAATTATTGACTCTGGTAATACATATCACTTTGAAACATCATCTAGCCATCGTGTAAACGAGAACGCCGATTCACTCTGTGAGATTTGGCAGTAATGCATAGTATCATAAGGCTGATTCTGCTTTGCTAGTTAATGAAGAGCGAACACTGAAGATCAGCTTCCAATGGGTTCTATATCATCGACATTGACTTTGAATTCAAAATGAAGCCAAGTTTTCAACAAGAGAAATTATATATAACATCGGGAAAATAAAATGCCATACGGATGTTTGTACATGTGTCGAAGGGTGGTGTTTTGAGAGATTTCATGGGGATTTGTAGGAACAAGTGTTTTTTGGTTGCGATATCTGCGCTATTTCCTGGTCATGGCATCGAACATTTTGCGTTCCTCTTCTTCCTTCTCCACCTCTTCGATGTATGGGCTTAAGTAAGGGACGTCCTAGCAATAGTATTAACGGGAGATGTCCAATTGGTTGTAAAATATGATCAAGGGAAATACCTCTTCCGGTTTAATCCATTCTGATTTCGGTAGGATGGTATGCGTGATGGAACACTATTGGGAAAGAGGAAGGGTCAGGTCGCAGTTGTAAGTGCACATGCTCCAATTGTTCTGGTCATAATCTCAAGGTATCTCCATCGTGTTCGTACCTGCAATGCCCGGCGTAATCTAAAGGCTCGATCGTAGGCGAGCCGAGGAGGCAGTCGCTTCAAGGCTGTCTGGACAGTAGCCGATTCCTCTCGTAGCAGATCTTCGTACCTGAAGTAATACGTAAGTTGTAAGTGTGACTGAACAATAAACGGGAGCATTCCCGCAAGCGTAGACGCAGTGAAATCTTACAGCAACCCAACCTTCCGGTAGCCTGCGAGTTCGACATATTTAGCGCTGATAGGTTTGATGATATTCAGTAGCCTTGGACGGGCAGTTATGTAGTTGTATATGACCTTCGCCGGCTTGGACAACGACATCGTGACTACGGACGGGATGTAAGGGTGGAGGGGTTTTGGAGGGGAGGATGTCGACGGGTGAACTGATTCGATATCTGATGCAATGCGGTTTTCGTTGGTGGTGCCAAAAAGTCCGCAGGAAATGAACGTCGTTTGATTCGCCCGCGGGAAGTGTTGTCGTCTTCCCGTTCCGGATTATGTAAGCGGACCCCGCCGAATGAACGACGACATTGTCACGCTCGCGGGTCCCCTCGTGCAAACGAAATGTCCGACGCATGCGATATAAGTTATAGCTCTTAAATGGCACAGCTTTCTTGGATTGACTCCTTCCACTTCCCCGTGCTCGTGCTCGTGCCCGCACTCGTGCCGAACATCTCCGCTAGGCCGTGAGGGGATTCAGATCATACAGTATCATCTGCTTGGAGTACTCGAATTGAGTACGAAAGTGCATGGTATATCTTCGAATTCATTTCCACGCCGACCCGGGCCCGATCCCTTTACCATACCACCAATCGAGACCCCGACGTAAATTCGACTCGTTCTCAAGTATTTAACCACCTAATACTCACATTATTCGTCCGGTCTACGCCTAAGCACTATCATATCTTGGAGCCTATCTTCTCAGTACTTCTCCATATTGATATTCTTCTTACCGTCGTGCTTTCGAATTCGGAGAGAAGACTCAGCTGCAGCTCTGGGAAGACTTATGATTTCTGATTCCCTACGATACCGCCGTCCACTTGCATCATCCAACCTGCCTTGTGCTCTTTTACCCGATGCTATTAAGAATACGGCTCAGCTTGGCGTTATAGATATTTCTCTTCAATCCGTTGGAAACGGGCTTCCCCAAAGGCATGCTCACAGTGTTTTACTCGGAAGAACTCTCCCGCCCCTTCCTCCTGAACGACAGCCGTCTAAATTCAAAAGCCCGCAATCCTGAAGCACAAAGCGATGCAAACTAGACGGCGTCCTAAGACTTCCCAAGCCTACCCTTACATCGATTATAACTCCCAGGGATTGAAGAAAAGCGTCATCCCGTTGGATCCCTTCCAGCTCAGTGGTTCTGAACTTGAGACAGAGACCGGCGCACTTTCCCTCAAGCCCTTCTCCTTAAGCTCGAATAATCTGACCAACTCGAACCCCACGACCTCCTCGGCTTTGAAGTCTAAGCTCTGCCACTCACGTGCAGCTTCTAGTCTAGATCGTTCGATTGGTTATCGGTTCGTCTGTGGTTGAGGTATGTCCAATAGTATCCCTAGACATGCATATTCCGATACTATCCTTGCGATTAAATTACTAACTAGACGCTCCAAAAGTAGCTTCCGCTATGACGGAACGATCAACAAGTAACCATTTTATTTTCTCCAAAGCGTCGGATACCTCACAAGCACGTGAGCATACCAACAATGAGTCCGAGACAGACAAGTACTGGTCCCAATCTGCGCCTGTTCTGCCCAAAGATCCTCCTAGATATCATCTCACTCCTGGTTTTGTGCATGCCTTTTCTGGTGCAACTGCGGGCTTTGCCTCTGGTATCGTCACTTGTCCTCTAGATGTCATTAAAACCAAACTACAGGCACAAGGGGGATTCGTACCATCCATACGACCCGTTGGTGGCCGAGCTGCCGGAGCGTCAAATCTCCATCCAACGCCAGGCGCAAACTACAAGGGACTGGTTGGTACAGCCCGTATAATTTGGCGAGAAGATGGTTTTATCGGCTTTTATAGAGGTCTAGGCCCAATAATCTTGGGCTACCTGCCTACTTGGGCGGTCTACTTTACAGTTTACGAGAGAGCTAAGAAAGTATTGAAAGCAGAAGGTATCGGTCAAATTTCAAGTGGTTGATACCCAATTTAGCAGCAATCTAGCTAACATATTCTGGAGCAGAAAGCAAGAATCCTTGGTTTACGCACATAATATCTGCCATGATTGCTGGAGGATGTTCCACAGTTTGCACAAACCCTATTTGGGTCATTAAGACACGATTGATGTCCCAAGCCCATCAGAATACATCCACGCATCAGGCCCCCTGGCAATACAAGTCAACGTTGGATGCAGCTAAGACGATGTATAGAGTCGAGGGCGTCAGAGCCTTCTACTCGGGGCTTGCGCCAGCTCTTCTAGGTTTGAGCCATGTGGCAGTTCAGTTTCCACTTTATGAAGAGTTTAAAAGGATTTTTCGGGAATCCGAAGCTTGGAATAGTAACAAAGGAGAGTTCTACAACGTGACAGGTATTCTTGCTTCCAGTATTCTCAGCAAGATCTGTGCCAGCTCCGCGACATACCCTCACGAAGTCATCCGAACTCGTATGCAAACGCAACAACGTGTTAACGGAAACGGCAAGTCAGCTAATGAGCCGTTTATACCGAGATATCGTGGGGTAGTACATGCTGTCAAGACAGTTTATCGTGAAGAGGGTTGGAGGGCATTCTATGCCGGCATGGGTACAAACATGGTTCGGGCTGTTCCAGCGTCTGCAATGACTTTGTTAACATATGAATTTATGGTCAAGGAGATGGGTGTTTTCATTGAACCTGGTGCTCAGTAGTAACATATTGAGCAAAGATAGCCAAAAAATCTGAAACTAAAACCAGACTTGTATTCAAGAAGGCATCCCAATATTGGGTTAAAGCTTGCATAGGTCCGCAATCTTTGAGGATGCGTACTCGGTTCCCTTAACCCATCGATCTGTCCTCCTTTCACCTCTCCCTATTATTAATTCATATATTCCGTCTGGGTTCTCTTCAAATTCCCTTGCTCTTTGCGGTCTCCCCTGCCCTTCTCTCAAATATATCGATATATTTTCGTCAAAGATAGGCTCGCTCGTGGTACTTCAAAATTTGGGCTTTATTCACTCAGTAGCGCTCCCGAAAACAGAGGCATTCCTGCTTAAATTTTCCTCCTATACCTTCCGTGCCATGGTAGACTTTGGTTTCTTTAAATTTCATCTTTTGGGCATTTTGAAGTCTGATACCCGCGCGCAAACTCATCGTATTGTACATTAGTCAGAAAGAATTTTCAGTTTAAGTTACTTATGTGGCGTCTCCATAGATCGATTACCTGAATTTTTGTGTGGGTCAATATCAATATTAGTTGATACAAGCACTTAAGGATGCTTGAGTACATATGTCTACATACACCTGACTGGTTAAAGTTAGGTTTCTATTTTAGCAGACCACGAAACGCACAAAGCAACCGAACCAAAATCTACTAAAAATTCGTCCTGAGAGATTTTCAACAAGTTTAGCTGGTTAAATTCTATTATATCCATATAATATCAGCGTACTTTCATACTAGAAGAAGATATAATTTAAATTATGGCTAGTAGGCAATACAGCCAGTGCAGCCAATGCAATGTATTATGGGTAGTTAATACGCAAAACTGGATGTTTCAAAAGAAATATTATTGTCCAGCAGGCTCGACCAAGAAATAGTCAGATTAAGGTGGTCCGAAGGACCCTTCTACTAGCACTCTTAAGCAAGCAGGGTACAAGTGAGTATTTTGCGAGTCTCCAATTGGCGGGCTTGATCAGCTGAGAGATATCAACATCTGCGCGCATATCTCGCCTGGCCTCGATTGCTCAAACAGCAAACAGCAAACGTTGCACACACCAATTCTCCACAACGTAAACATTTTCCGGCACCCTTCCGCGAAGCTCCAGAGTTCTGTCTCTCCTCTCGTCTAAATACCTCGAGGCGCTATCGAAAATGGCCTCCGGCTCAGGGAAGGGTTTGACATCCCTTTACGCAGACCTACTGGAACCCGAATCTGCTAAAGATAGCAAACCGAAACCATCAACAATCTCCAAGTCTCCCGTCATCTTCGCACCTAGCAGCACTTCTCCTCCACTCTCTACTGCAAACGGCAACGAACAGCCTGCTTCCTCAAAGAAGCAAGTATCATCAGCCGGTATTCATACATGTCATCCGTCCACTTGATTTGATTATATGGGCCCTTCCATTTTCACCTCTCGCATTCGTTTGCTCGTCGTTGATGAGCGCGATATCAATGTGATGGTGGTTGGCCCAGCCTTTAGGCTCCTTTCGTACTTTCTACAAGAGCGATCTATGGCTAAAACTTCCGTCTCGTTGTCCCATAATTTGGGAGGTTTCTAAACTCTAGCTTTGAGGTTCCAGCCTGTACCGCGCCGTCCCCCGCCCACATTACAGAAAGTGACCAAAAGGGCCGGCATAAACGCCCCAGCAAAACTGCCCAAACCCGATACACATATCGACCACCCAGAACTTCTTTCTACGCCAAGTGGAATCACGCCGGCCGCTCGCGCCCCAATAGTTAAAAGCACACTTGAGGACTGGGCCACAAATGATGACGATGATGTAAATGGTTTTTACGGCGGTGGATCGCGGCAAAGAGGGGGTAGGAAGCGAAGAAAGAAGAATAAAGACAAAGAATCCGAGAAAGCTACTCAAAGTTGGGATACTATCTACGACCCGTCACGACCAAATCTGTACGAGGAGTATCGGGAAAGTGCAGAAAAGGACCAGGAAATGCGTGAATGGCGCGATAGGCTTTATGGAAGGCGACGCGCCTTCAGCCCCGATTCATCGGAGGACGAGGGTATAAAATTTACGGGAAATAGTGAGGCCCTTTGTTCTTGTATATTCGTAGAACGTTTCTCATCACCAAAATATCGTAGGTTTTGCGCCACCTCCGAATCTCACATTTGCACCACCGCGAAATCTAAACGAGGGAGCTCCGCAACAACCTCAAAACGAAGCGCCGCCACCGTTGTTTGAGGCGGCTACTGGTGATGAAATATGGATGATGAGAGCGAGGATGACACAGCAAGCACCAGCAGCCCCTGACGGTACCCCGTGCGCGGGTGACGAAGATATATCTCCTGCTCCAGTTAACATAAGCAGATATACTTCAGAAGTTGAAACAAACACCGAAACGAGTCTCCTTACTCCAATTTCAGGCCCGAATAGAAGTATCACTGAAATTCAAACCTCGACAATATCACGAGCTCCGGTTATCTACGATCTGCCCCCCGCACAACCAGACGACTTTTTGGAAAACCAAGATGTTGAGTTTGACCCAGATGAGGATGAAGCCGGTCATTCAAATCTCCCTCCTGACTCTGGTGCCAGTCGATCTGCCCGGCCTGGACAAAGGGGATTTGCGGAAAGGTTGATGTCTAAATACGGGTGGACAAAGGGCACCGGCCTCGGAGCAAATTCATCCGGAATGGTACATGCGCTCCAGGTCAAAGCCGTCAAGGGCAAAGACAACAAAGGAGTCGGCAAAATCCTCAACAAAAATGCAAAGAAGAGTGAAGATGAAGGAAAGTTTGGTAAAATGAGCGAAGTGGTCGTTCTGCATAAAATGGTGGATGGCCTTGAGAGTGAGGATTTGGCTATTCTTATCCAAGAAATAGGCGACGAATGCTCTGAAAAGGTAACCAAAAGGATGCTCTATTAAATCGTTGGTGTTTTACATACTTACATGTTTATATAGTATGGTCGTATCGAAAGGGTTCAGATTGTTCACAGGCAGTCAGATGAGACTCCATCGAAGGTTTTCGTCCAATTCACAAGCCAGCTGTCAGCACTCAGGGTAAGCCTCCGGCTATTTGTTTACTTTTTTTATTTTATTTTTAATTGAATCATATTCATACAAAGTTTAATCAAATGGTATGAAACGGTTGAGATTCAATAAATATAAAGGATCAACTGTGGCTTAGGCTGACCTTTTTCCCTTTGCTATTTTTCTTCGGTCGTCTTTAGGCTGTCAATGCACTGGAAGGAAGAATGTTCAATGGTAATATCATCGAGGCAAGGTTTTTCGATGCGGAGAAGTTTGAGTCTCAATTTCTTGGGTAATAACTTATTTCGTAGTCGCGTCTGGCATTTTTGAACCATTTTATTACTGTATATCGAATCATCATTACTTCAACTCTTTAAATGGGTACGCGGTACTTGAGCGCTCGAGTGCACGTGTATGTAAACTGTCTATCCAATGTAGCATTATATGCACTCCCGTATCGATTCGTCCAGTTTCATTTGAGGGCCAAGCCTGGTCGGCGCATCCGAGCGGACGTTATTAATTCGATTTGACCTGATCTTCCGGAAACGAGAAGAGTACTTAAACGTCCCCACGCCAGAAACTACCCCGCGCTTTCGGTCTCATCAACATCAACGGTCCGTCTTCCATAAAACACAGACGTCACTAGATTGCCTAAATCCAATGCTTCCCGCTCAGAGAAACAAAATTGATATCAGCGTAATTCCCCATTTACCTTCCTTCGCCGAGAGTCTTTAGCTCGTTTAAACACAGTCCTAAACAAAGGCTTCGCAGTCTCTCTCCGAGGAAGAGCAAAAGCTATTTCGCCTCTATGGCAAGCTCCCTTCCAAAAAAGACATTCTAAGCAACAAACTCAAGGCAATACCACGGATCTTCCTCTTTTCCAATACCGCGAGCGACTCTTTACGCAGCTAACACACTCTGTGCAGGAACGGAAATACTTCGACTCGGGAGATTACGCCCTTTCGAAAGCTGGCAAGGCCTCCGATGTAGGCGTCACGCAAATCGGTTCAAAACATCCTCTCCCGGAGAACATCCCCCACTCACACAACTCTACTGGATCGGCTACTGGTACACCATCTGGCTCCATAAGTGGACCATCAGGACCCCCTATCAAAGAGGGTCTCCTCCAAAAGAAATCGACAAGTCCAGAACCAGAGAGCGATGTACCAGCTCAGGAAACGGCGGAAGAAACTGAATCCCCGGTCCTAGAACAGAAAGAAGAGGAGAGCAAGGTTCCAATGAGGTGGCGTTCCCAGAGTTAGAGATTTTGGTCTACAGGCCACATCCGCCTAGGACAGCAATGTTACACCCTTCACCAACCACACGTTCCTATCTCGATATATTCTGGCATACTCAGAATCGTATAATCTTATAAGCAATCCACCGCGGACGAGATACTCGATGAACATTAGCCGTGTCGCATGAGTTCCATATTTGCATGCTAGGAACACTCGCTACCTAAACGCCAACAATTATATTTTACGTCTCAAGATTTATGAACAAATTACAATCACTAACAAGTGATGGAATATCAAACCTCTTTCTTCCTATTCTTGCAGTGTTGATGTGTTTGGTAGCCCTCGTTCTGTTTACATCTAATTTCTCCGTCTCGTTTCGATCTCGATCAAGTTTGCTCACTTTGGTCTAGTGTCACCCATATTACTAGGCTTCATGTTCTTTGGTTTTTTGGTCGCTTTCTAATTTCTCTGGCGAAGCCTTTCCATTTTCATGTGCTTCCAAATACAAATATGTCCTTTATGTTAAGAAATACCAGCAATACCGAAAACTTGTCCAGCAAGAAGCCCGAGTCCCTCCATTTGAGATTCTAGCTCCTTCATTTGACTCTGCCCTCTTCACTATCGAACCATACCCGTTTCTGGAGTTTGGTCATTTACGCTGCGAAAAAAAATCTCAAAAGTCCACTCGCAATCGTTATTCTAAACGCCTTGTTTTCCCGCTTTGGGAATATTTTGAGGTATGTAACCGGCCAAAATAGGATCTGCGTTCATAAAAGGTGCTTACTCCAAACTTTACTTCGCTTTCTCAGTTCATATCTTGCCCATATTAGTGTATCATTTTGTTTATTCTTTTTTTAAATTGAGTTTTCGAAAATTTGGTATAGCGTTGATGTAAATTATAGCTCGCAATCATTTTGACACATAGCTTAGCATCGCGTGATTGTGAATGCTGGCGTATTTTTGGGTAAAGGGGCCATATTGAGGAGAGAAAATCAACGTCAAAGTCGAGTGAATAAGAGCGGTGGGCTTCCTGTGCGGGGCCCTGTCTGCATGAGTGCAGCAACTTGCAACAGTACATCCGTTCCAACACCTCACCAACTTCGCTTGATAGAGAACGCTATCTACCTAAATGCTTGGGTACATATCTAGCACCATCGAGCCTCCTTAGTCCCCACAGAGATTCCCTTCAATATCCAACTACATGCATGAGCTAACACTTTTCGCTCATGTTCCGACATCAAGAGTCCACCACGTCGAACGCGCCTTGACAACGGTCACTGGCATGCAGGGCGTTCCGCTACTCGAGCATCATCTCGTCTACAAGCCCAAAAGAAATCGACAATCAGTCGGTGGCAATACAGCAGGCAATGGGAGCTCCGGTCCCCCAAACCCAGCAGGTGCTGGTGACTTTTATTATCTCAAACTTGTTACGGAAATCCCACAACCCGACGACGCGACTCAATATCAAACAGCAACGAGTCGCCACGGCATCGGAGGAAGCGATGTAATGGACGTAGACTCTGGCCCTGATGGCGAAAATAAGGCGAATGGAAATCATGGAAAAGGTACAGCTTATGATGTTCGGGAACAGAGGTGGACGATTCGTTTTTCAGACCTCCCTGAGGTAAACGGGAAACGGCCAGTTACATCAAGGATGATTCACAATGCAACAGTCTACGATGGCGATACTCTAGCTTTTGTCGATAGCTTGGGATACATGTAAGTCACTGCGAACCAGAGAAATATAAGTAAAAAATAAAAATATAAAAAATATCCTGCTAAGATAGGCCACTTAAAAAATATCAGGTTGGTTTCGGAATACATTCTCGCAGGCTCTTATTTCGTGTACCATAATATTTATATAACATTGACCAGAACGCTAGTACCATCCAAACCTCTCTCGCCTTTCCCCAAAGAAGCACTCCAGCCACTGGATTCTGCGGACGCAAATGTGCTACAGGCATCAATCAAAGTCCTTAGCGCGAACGAGCAAGAAACAATGAACAAGGGTGTCGAAGAATTAAAGATGTTACGGAATGAGCTGAAAGGCGTTGCAGATTTGGAACTCGGTGACCGTTTGAGTCTTGACACAAGGGTTCGATGAAGTCATCACCAATGGTCGTTGAAGCTTTTATGAGGATAGAAGACCGTCTATATCACCTGTCTAGGTACTAGGAGAGTTTGCAGATGCCAATGTCGAAAATAAATCACGTCGCGAGAATCCTGAGAATAAGTAAGTGGTTATCTATATACTAATATATGTATGTATACAAATACACGCAATGAGCTCGTAGATTTTAGATTAGCAATAAGTAATGGAAATAAAACGTGATGAGAAACTGCCGAGATTCGGGGAACGACTTGAGAATTCCCCACAAAAAAACACTTCTGCTTACTTCCGACAGCCAAAACGAGTAGCAATCTACCAAAACGCCCCAAATAGTGAAGTAACGATTGGAATAAGAACTTGAGCCTGCGACATGTACGTATCAAACAAGTCAAGGACATGAGGTCGAACCTTGAATTTTCTTGTATTGTTTTTGTTTCCCCCCTCCTTTTTTTTTTTTTTTTTTAGTTTACTAGAAATTCCTCTTAGCAGATGGTCATAGGAAAACTAGGGTCAGTCGATCGTTCAACCTTAATATATATAAGCAAGAATATCGGGCTATCATTATGAGCGTTTTTCAAACCGCTTGGGTAGTTCGCTCTCACTCTCGTCCGAGTCGCCACCTATGCTGTATCTTCCTTCACCCGCAGTTTCTCTATCGAAAACAGGGGAAGCAACGTGGAGGTCATCAAGTTCACTCTCCTCAAAGTCGGCATCTTCAATATCAGCAACCCTTCGTGATCGCTTCCCTTGGCTTAGGCCAGTATATGCAATCCCGTTAGTGTGACCATCAGCCGTGCCTCTTCTCTGCTTCCAAACCCAGTAGCCCCAAATTCCAGCAGCAATAACTACGATTACCAGCACTATCTCGCCTGAGCGATAGTAAGCCTTCCATCGTTCCTTTTCGAGCTTCTCTTGCTCGGCCTTTTCTTCCTCATCCGAGAGGGTGCTGTTGGCGGGGATAGATCCAGAGCCCGCTGTGCTACTTTGTTTACCGCTAGGCTTCATTGGTATGTGCCCAAGACCCTCTTTGCTAACGCCAACAAAACGGTCGAGCATATCAAGCGATTGCATGGGAACATCGAATGGCACCATATGAGATGAGTTGTAGACAAGGACGTAGGTTAAGTTTCTAGCGGTTTGGTAGTAGCCAGCAGGATTGCCTTGATACACCCACTCTGAGCGCGGGGCCCAAACCCCCGGACTGGTCTCAAAGCCTGTGGCCCCATTCCAAGTCATGTTCTTTATCATATTCTCAGTACCGATGTGGTTGCAAATAAGATCTTGGTCGCCGCTGAAAAGCATGATTTTCATATCTTTCAAGAGATCGGGTAGAAGTTCAATGGATGATTTGGAGTTTCTTGCTCGGAAAGAGCTACTGACAGCGCCCGAACACTCTTCCCATCCCGTGAGCTTGTCAGGGTTGACGTGAAGCGCTTTAACGACGTCGGGTTGGCGGAGGTAAGGTGTTACGTATTGGAGATCTGGAGGCCATGCCATCCCACAAGATGGATAGTTTTCTTTCAACCTCACATCATACATATTGTAGCATTGTTTGTGTCCCTCCTTCTCTTCGTCCAAGCTGAGTCTGAGGATGAGCTGCAGAATTTCTTCGCAAGATGTGTCTTCTATCAAGTTGCCGTACTGTTGAAGGTGAGCGAGACATGTTGCTTGCTGAGCATCAAGCCTTTTTCCAACCTCCGAGTTGCGCTGAACAAGCCCGGCGTGGTAGGCGAAATCGAGATATGCAGGATATTGAGTTTTCGGATCTATCCAACCATTTCCAATCAGCAGCCCAGCAAGGTTCCATTTCTGGGCATTGATTCTGTTTCTTTCGGTGATAGCTTTAGCAATGTAAGGTATGTGTTGGCCAGCATAAGATTCACCGGCTATCCATATCTAATACATTTGGGATTAGTGCTGTGTCTGTCAAAATGTTGAAGGATACGTTTTACCTCATCCTTTTCGTATTCCGGAAATAGCCCAAAGAACATTTCTAAGAAGGTTATGAATTGTTTTGCCATTTCGGGGAGTTCGTGTAGATAGGCGTTCGAATTGACATAACTGAATCCGGTTCCAACGGGATTATCGACGAAGAGGAGATTCGCAAATTCATGCCAGCTACCCTCGTTGTATAGTAGCTTGCCGTCCTTCACCCGATAAGGTCCAACCTCCATCAACGCACCATCCATGGACGAGCAACCAGGACCACCGTTGAGCCAGATCACCGTTCGCTGCCTTGCATCAATGTGCCTGTTTGTAACATGCCAGAAGAAGAGGTTGGCATTTGTATTTGCATCTACCTCAATATGCCTGGGGTCCGTTAAAAACTGAATCTTGGAAAAGGGTGTCTTTATTGGGGGGAGACAGCTTACCCTGAGTGCATCTTGAACGCAGTATCCGCTGGTTCACCGGGTAGGGAGCGTATGTAGTAGTCCTTCGCGCATTTTTCTGCGGCCCAAACTAGGGAAGGTGAGAAGCACAAGAAGAGGCTGCTCACCCTCAATATCGCCTTCCAATAGCTAGTGGTCGAAGGCATCGCGGGCAGATGTACGCAGCCAAGCCAAGCCGGCAAAGAGGGAGGCGTAAGGTTTTTCGGGATAGAAGGGGTTTAAATGCTCTTCGGTATAAAAGGTGTACGTATTTGCTGACTTCCAACGCAGACCACACGACACCATCAAAAGTAAAAATCAGAAAACGGAAAGAAAGAAGATTAGACAATAGGGGCTAGAGAAGAGACAGCTTTAGGTATCTAAGGTAACAGGGTTATATGAACTGTCCTAGGATTTCGGTAACACCAGCCGACTTGAGCGCGTATTGTGCGTCTCAATGCTGGAAGACGTTTGCAGTCATCAAGGAGGTTGAAGGTTGTTGGCTCAAGCCTCCGAGCCTAAGGGAACAATTCGAAATACGAATCTGAACACATTTGCTGAACAGGCCGTTGAGCCGGCAGCAGGGCTGCAATCTTGGCTGAATAAGACTTCCGAGTCTGTTCCCAATCCTTGCTGGCCCAGGCCCTCAAACCAGGTGCTCTCCCGTCTCAGACTAAGCCTTTTACGTACTTCGCTGCAAAACCAGGTCCAAGGCTCCGTGTGTTTGGCGGCATCCTCATTTCTTGGGATTGTAGTTCCAAATGCGAACGGTCTCTTGAGATATAAAGAATCCTCTCTATCAAGACATGCGAGAATTTAAGTGCTCAAGCAAGTACTCAATTACTTCCTGAAGTAGGTAAACAGGCAGGTATGCTTAGTCTTGTATTGATGTTTCGTTAGCTATATCGATACATACTTAAGTATGGACGTATATAGGAAGTATCTAGGAGCACGTCCCGCGGTCACTGGAAAAAAGTGGACTACTAAGTGAGTAGTTTCACAATAACTACAGTACAAGAGATATATCTAAATTACTTGTTCGCAAGGAGGAGATCGTGTCGAGTCCATCGAGAGCACACTTTCCTTATGAAATAATTAAAAATACACATTGACCGAAAGAGGGATAGACAAGTAGAAGGAAACCCCAATAGCATGCGCAACATCAAAGAAACAAAACAAACACCAGGGTTAGAAATGGCACGTATTCAAGAAGTTAGACGAGTGGTAGGCAAGTAAGTACGACAACGAGGTTACGAGGGCACCAAAAGACGAAGGAAAAAGAAAGATACGATCGACATGTTATCGTAACCGACGAGACGACGTGACATCGTGCCTTTGAAAGCTGGGCAAATACATTTGTGCGAGGACTCGTATTTTCTATGTATATTAATTCCTATTAAAACCTTGAAACTCTGGATTTTATTTTTATTTTTTATTTTATTTATTCGTTTATTTATTTACTTGGAAAAAATTAAGATAAGAGCAAAATGAAATGAAGAATATGCTGGAATAGCGTGGAAGGTAAAGCTACGGATATTGAAAGTAGCTAACTATCTCTTCTTACCCCCTTGGGGAGGTCGCGGCTTCGTTTCCTCGTCTTTGACCGGGTGGAGCATAACCTTGTTGGGATAACCTTGAGTGTTTCCCTGGTAGCCTTTAGACCAGTCATAACTGACAGCATAGGCGAATATCCTCCCATCACGATTGAATGCGGTTGAAGATATTGTACCTCCAACGGCAGGGTAACTGAATAGATATCATACCAAAAATATGTATTAGACTGGTGTCATCACAAAGAAAGGCGTAAAAAAAAGAAAGTGAAAGAAGCCATGCAGGTGAGAGAGGGAGAAGGGGGTCTTACCCTTTTAATCTATGCTTAGCATCTTTATCCCAAAAATGAAACGTGCCGTCTGATCCTGCGGTCGAAAAAGTACCATGTGTAGGATGGAAGGAGATTGCATTGACTGAGTAAACATTTGTGATATCTCTCTGGTTTGGTGGGTTCTCGCGGTGGCATTTAAAGGAGAAGTTCAAACTGTTGTCCTTCTCTTCGACATACTGGATTGCACATCTACCTTCGATGCTCCCAATGGCAAAGCCACTAGCGTCGGGAAAACATGACACGACTCTGGTTTGCCATTTCAGTGGGCTCTGGAGTGTTTTGTATATCGTCCCAGGGCTTTTCAGATCGAATATGTCAATGTAGCGGTCAGCGGTCCCCACAACCATTAGTTGAAGGGCGGTGTCCAAAGTATAGCATCGATCTTGTAGGGTGACCGTAGCAACAGGAGTTTGCTGGCGTGTATCCCAGTATTTCAAAGTTTTATCCCAGGATCCAGTTACAACTATTGGAGGGTTTGAATTTGGTATTTCTACAACTTTGATGCAACGAACTGGGGCATCGTGGGCGGCAATCTGAGTTGTTTGGGCCGTGTTGGCATCATACATTCGGCCAGCCTTATCAGCACCCCCGGAAAATATCTTCGATCCATCCTATATTTGTTTGAGAGTTTGTTAAACATTTTTACTCAGAACTGTTGAATAGAGAGAGAACAACAAGGAGGTGGGTACTTACTTTTGACCAACAAACTGACAATACTGGTCCATCGTGTTCAAAGATTGCCTTCCCAGAAGAACTACCGTTAGGCAGTATTTCGTATATCTGCACCTTCTTATTCCATGATGCGACTGCGAGCATGTCGGCGCTCGGCGAGAATGCTATTTCCTGAATGCTGTCATCTGGAGGTGATACCAGCTCCAAGTCGCCCTTTAAGTCACCTTGGGTGCTGCTTGCGGGTGCTGCCGCTGCCGTAGTGGTCGATGCCGCCGAACCGAATATACTCGCCATGCTTGATCCAGCAGAACTGCGCTTGTGGAGAGATTTGAAAAGCACGATGGCGAAATTTTGGAGGGTCTTCAGAGATCGACTTAGGGAATTCGTAGGAGAAATGTATGGTTGGGGACTGCCCAGGTAGTACCGGTCGGTCTTTGTCACAGTAGAGAAGGCGTCGTGGATCGATCCGTGGATGTGTTCGGAGCGTTTGGGAGTGGGACGATGATGCGCTGGTTAGAAGAATAGAGGAAGATAGACTGACTGATCGAGGAAGACGCGCTTTGGCGAATGACTGGGGAGCGCTGGCCAATTACAAGCCACAAACAAGGCCAAACCAACGTTTGACGGGAAGCGCGTGCAAACTAAGTATCCTTGGAACTCTCCTTGTATGATAATAACATCTATAATAGCCACATATCATATCCAATAGTACACTTACTCGAGAATATAAATATTATATCGCTTGGGAAGCACAGGTAAGAGAAATGGACACGAAATGCACAAAGTGTAAATGGTTCCCCAAGCAGAAGGTTTGGCCTTAAATGCTTACTCGAATGAGGGCGGTCATTTCGTCAGGATCCAAGCTAGCTAGCAGTCCCATCGGCATCAATCCTCCCAAGCCCAGACCTCGACGGCCGTTTCTCGGATATATTTATCAGTCCGCTGCTACTCTCGCTGCCCGGTATTCCTATAGATTCTAGGATCCTTCTTCCTAGGAGAAAGAAACACCCTGCGATCAAAGCCCTCCTCCGCCCGGAATGAAATGAAAAGCGGTCGGAAAAATGAAGAGCCTTTACTCGAATCACCGTCGTCGTCCTCCAGCAGTCTTCAATCTCCATCTAACAGCAATGAAGATAACTGGCAGCCGAAACTGACTGAAGGCACACACAAAAATGACCCCTCCGGCTCTCATGCCAAGAGATTTGTGCGATTTGAGGTTGACGACGAATCTGCTAATCTCTCAGGGGTGGATAAAGACGATTCCAACTCTATCCACCGGGAAGACCTGCGATGGACCTATGATGAAGATTTTCTCGGTTCCTCTGACGAGGATGACTTCACACATGCGGTTGAAGGTGGCACGGCACCTCTTTTGACCAATATAGCTGCACCTTCGGTGGTGGTTGCTAACATGGAAATTGGAAATCTGGAGGGTTCTTCCTCTAGGAGTGGCATGAAAATGGCATTTATGAACATGGCAAACTCGATAATGTGAGTTCGAGCCAACTTCATCTCAACCGCCTATCTTCTATGTGGATTCGCAAATGCTGACACAACTTAAGCGGCGCAGGCATCATAGGTAAACCCATCTTACTACCTTTGTTGGCTACACCAGAGCATTAACATGAAGTCCCCACTCGTGTTCAGGTCAACCATACGCATTCAAGCAAGCCGGGCTTGCAACTGGAGTTGTCCTCTTAATGTTCCTGACCATCCTAGTGCGTATTCTATATTGTATACTCATAATTCGTTTCAATCTTGATGCTTACACTTTCTTTGCGTTAGGTTGACTGGACTATAAACTTGATCGTAATAAATTCCAAATTGTCTGGAGCAGATTCTTTTCAGTCTACAGTAAGCGCATGCTTTGGTAAATGGGGTTTGATATCGATCTCTGTAAGACACAACCGTATTTTCTTAACTTGGGTTCTCATTATTATTTACTAATATTCCGTGCAAGATTGCACAATGGGCCTTGTAAGAAGAAAACTATAAAACCCAATTGAAGAGCCAAGCTTCATACTAATTTATTTTTCCGCCTTCACCGCGGTTGTTTTGGATAGTGCATTTGGTGGGATGGTTGCCTTTTGTATAATTATTGGCGATACTATCCCTCATGTACTCGCTGCAATCTTCCCGACCTTGAAAACCATGCCTGTTTTGTGGCTTCTCACAAACCGGCGAGCCGTTATTACTCTTTGCATACTAGGTATATCCTATCCGCTCAGCCTATATCGTGACATAGCTAAGGTGAGTTCGAGAGCATTACTCTGGGAGCCTTGATTTTGGTGCTGACAGATAAATTGTTGTTCGGCGAGCATAGCTCGCGAAGGCGTCGGCCTTGGCTCTTGTGAGCATGCTCATCATAATCGTGACTGTCATAACCCAAGGTTTCTTCGTCGACAAAGAACTGAGAGGAAACTTTTCGAAGCCACTCCTTACGTTGAACTCTGGCGTGTTCCAAGCGATAGGTGTCATCAGTTTCGGTATAACTTCCTGTGTATCTTTCTCAGAAATATAACAGCAACAAAAGGAAAAGAATATTACTAATTCTCCATTGTCACCGCTATAGCTTTCGTCTGCCGTATTGTCTCTTTCCCAAACAATGTAATACACTTTAAGGAAACTAATAGATTAGGTAACCAGATCATAACTCCTTATTGATCTACGGATCGTTACGAAAACCAACACTTGATCGTTTCGCAAGAGTAACGCATTATTCCACTGGCATTTCGATGGTCGCTTGCATGGCCATGGCTTTTGCGGGTTTTTTGACATTTGGTGACAAGACAATGGGAAACGTCTTGAACAATTTCCCCAGCTCCAATTTAATGGTTAATATTGCTCGTTTGTAAGTGAGAGCGGTGCTCCTAGGCCAAGTACACGCACTAATTGACGATGCCTTTCGGCCGGTAGTTGTTTCGGGTTGAACATGTTGACAACTTTGCCTCTCGAAGCATTCGTTTGCAGAGAAGTAATAACCTCCTCCCCCATAACTTCTCTTTTTATTTGTGCTGGAGCTGAAGTGATTATATCCGCCTTACAGGTGATGCTAAACTATTGGTATCCCGGAGCACCCTTTGATCTCTGGCGGCACGTTATCTTTACCACGTAAGTCGGAATTTTAACCACTAAACCTTCTCTTCGGAATGAATTGAGCTAATGAATTTTCTAACCGTAAAGCGGGTTAGTCGTCTCGGCGCTGTCGTTTTCGCTGCTCACATGTGATCTCGGTGCTGTTTTCGAGTTGATTGGAGCAACATCTGCATGTGCATTGGCATACATACTGCCGCCACTTTGCTACATCAAACTTTCCACTCGAAGTTGGAAAACCTTTGTTGCTTGGGGTTGCGTGGGATTCGGTACTTCTGTTCTCGTAATCAGCTTAGTTCAGGCGATCGTGAAGATAGCTGGAGGGAAAGAAAAGGCAGCGACTTGCGAATGGTGATCAATATGCTGAGTGAATTGCAGTGGGACGAAGTAGGATGCTCGGTTTTTGAACCGTACTGCTTAAACTGCAAATATTCGGGTCCCCGATAAGGGAGGCTTAAGTGCCTATATTAATCAGGTAGAAGGTTTCTACGGTTACTCTAGGGATTATTAATTGTCCAGAAGGTTGCGTCTCGGATTTTTCGACCTTTAACCTTGTTTGTGAAATACGTGAATAACATCTGTAATCCATGGAACAAATAGTGTAAAAATTCAAAACGACAGAAACATAAGCAAATGTATCTGTATTCTTACATCCCAGAATGCTTCATGTACTGTGTAAGTTGGTGCCTTGTATTTACTTTTCTACTTTAAATCCTGGTAACGATCCCACCAAAACACCTGCATAAGCACTCAAGCACCCCATCCTTAATCCAGTGCTCAAGTGTTCAAGCATACCTCTTAGCTCCTGCTCTGCTACTAAACTCCTGCTCCTGGCATGAGAAGAGGATAACAGCCGATTCATTGCCACATTCGCAAATCCTTCCTCCAGACCCCCTCTCCAGCTTCCCCCACCTAGATGTCCTACCATATCAATCTCCTTCCTATCATCTAAACACTTGAGTTCCATCCATCAATTTACTGTCGCTTGATCTTGTTATCATCATCCTTCCCGCCGTCGCCTTCGCTCAGACATAAAACAATAAAACACCCCTCCCAACCCTAGCAAACGAAGGTGACGAGTTCTACAACGGTGCAGCCACGCCTTGGATCTCGATTGATCTCTAACAGCCTGATATCTTGATCCTTTCCCCTTCGTTCTTTGCCGTATCTACATCTCTCACTCCTCTCTCCTCCCTCTCCCTCTCTCCCTCTCTTTCTCTCCTATCCTTCAAGACTTTTCTCACGGCCAATCCACCAACAACCCAAACCGCAAAAAACGGGAAAAAAAAAAAAAAAAACAACCCCCCAGCACATCCCCTCCGTTGCCCCTCCAAACCGCAACAACAATCTTCATCCCATCGCAAAGGCTTCGAAAAGAGTCGATTCGAGTCGATTCGATTCCATCGAGCAAGTAGCAACTTGAACCACAATATCCCCCGATTCTTTCTACAAAGCCGCCTCCGCGCCTCCTCGTCTGCACTTCGTCACCTCTTGCTCGTCCCCACCTTTGTCATCCTCGGCGTGGATTTTACCCTAGAAATTTAAGTTGTACTTTTCCAGCTTGCCACGATGGGTCAGACTTTATCTGAACCCGTTGTTGAGAAGGTACCGTTACTTGCCACATCCTCTCTGAGTTTTGTATCTCGCAAATAGTTAATCATCTTTTCCGTACCCTTGATCTCCTCAGTTATCGGAGCAAGGGGAAGATGATAGGCTCTACTTTGGTCTCTCGACCATGCAGGGATGGCGGATAAGCATGGAAGACGCACATGCCGCCGTACTCGATCTCCAGCCTGACGATAAAAGCGAAAAGACAACCCCCGAAAGTCGCGTCAGCTTCTTTGGTGTGTACGATGGCCATGGTGGTGATGGTGTCGCACTATTTAGTGGCCAAAACGTGCATAAGATTATCGCGAAACAGTTAGACTTTCCAACCGGTAATTATGAAAAGGCCATGAAAGATGGGTTCCTTGCTTGTGACAGAGCCATTCTCCAAGGTAAAACTTCACTAGAAATTTGTCCGTTTCGCTTTGCCCTTGTGATCCAGCTTACGCTTTCGTATTCAATAGATCCAAAATACTCTGAAGAAATATCCGGGTGCACCGCATCGACGGCGATAGTGACAAACAGTAAAATATTTGTTGTAAGTAGCGACTACTAGATGAGCCCAACAATCAACCTTTCCCACCCGTATTGACACACGTATTAAAATAAACTTAGGCAAATGCGGGCGACTCTCGGACAGTTTTGGGTGTCAAAGGAAGGGCCAAACCGCTTTCGTTTGACCACAAACCACAAAATGAAGGTGAGATTGATTTCCTACAGCAATGTTTTTTCGTGATCCTCCCGCGTCTTCAATGTTCCCCCTCCCCCTTTGTAATTCCAGACGCGACTCTTATTTCACAAAAAGGCTTCAATATCACAGCAACTTTTATTAATGTTATGGCGTACAATATAACAAAATAGGCGAAAAGGCTCGTATTACAGCAGCTGGTGGCTTCGTAGACTTCGGTCGAGTAAATGGAAACCTTGCTTTGTCCAGAGCGATTGGCGACTTTGAATTCAAGAAAAGCGCAGACCTTCCCCCAGAGCAGCAAATCGTAACATCCTTTCCTGACGTTGTCATCCACGATCTGTCAGACGACGATGAGTTTCTAGTTATCGCTTGTGATGGTAAGAAACTCCCCAACAATGACTTTCATATATATCCTATTGCTAACACCTTTCTCTTTGTCTACTCATTTACTGTTTCATATAGGAATTTGGGATTGTCAGTCTTCGCAGGCCGTCATAGAGTTTGTCCGTAGAGGAGTCGTGGAAAAGCAAGAGCTTCAGAAAATATGCGAAAACATGATGGATAATTGCTTGGCTCAATCGAGCGAGAATGGCGGGGTGGGTTGTGACAACATGACGATGGTTATCGTTGCATTTCTCAGAGGCAAGACGAAAGAAGAATGGTACGACATGGTTGCGAAGAGGGTGGCTGATGGAGACGGCCCATGTGCGCCGCCAGAGTATGGCAAGTCCCTCTTCGTTTGAACCTGTAGTTCTGATTTTAAATTTGTTTTTTCTTTCTAACTCGTTGCCTATGACTATTTAGCTCAACCTAAAGCCCATGGATTCCGCCCCCCGAGCTATTACGCCAGTTTCGAAGAGGACGAAGATGGCTCAATAAAACAGTATGGTATAACAAGCAATTCGTCACGTGAAGGGGGGCGCATAATCGTGCTTGGTGATGGCACAGAAGTTCTTACCGACTCTGATGATACGGAAATGTTTGACTATGACGAGGAAGAGAGGGATACGGAAGCCCTTGATAAAGACGCTTCGGTCAGTGATACCAAAAACCCGAACCCTGCAAACGGCAATGGAGATGCAGGCAGAGCGGTTGAGAAGACAAGCCCCCCCAAAGACACACAAGCGACTCAAAGTAGCCTTTCAAAACCACCCCCTGAAGCTGGGTCTAAATAGTCTTACATAATTTGCGACTAGTGTTAGGTTTCTGTCATGCAAACTCTTTTGGCCTACTCTCTAATTTCTATTTCCAGTTGCACCTTCTTGTGATAGATCAAAGTAACTTACCGTGTTATTTTTCTCTTACGGACTCGGCCGAGCTTGATGAAATATACGATCCTTTTGCTAGCTTTTCGATGGCCGTTCGTAAAAAGAAGGGCCAAGAAAACACGACCGTCCTTTCAATCCCCTTTCTCCTCTCAACACCAATATTTATTGTTTTTTTACTCCTGTATTCAAGAGATAAGTTTGAATCAACAAATCTTCATATTACCTCAAATATATATTTCATCTTTTTTTTAGTACTTATATACAGGGTACTTGCATATTTTTTTTTTTTAAATTTCTTAGCTGTTTAGTTTTGCGTTTTGTTGTCTACTTCTCATCCACTAGCCCGTTTCTCTATCTGGCATGCCAGGCCGATTCTATTCGTATATACCCTGAGGAAATAACTGCCTTCTGGGGGTATAAAGTAGCCCTGTGCCATCAACAATGTGAGTGTCGGATTGGGTCTCTAACTATGCTATAATCTGATTGGGAATTGGATGGTGAGCCTTGTGTAAGCGTCAGCAACGCTGCTTTGCCGGACCTAAATTACTCTTTAACACGTACAGGATACACCTTAGACCAACAGGTTTCGACTCTTCCTTATCAAATTGACTCGTAGATCTTAGAATGCTATATGGTTTCCGAAGACGTTTAGAAAACAACCTAGTATACGGAAGTCTCGGGAAAGTGGAAATCCTAACAATGCCCCTATAGCATGGGTCTGTCTCCAGAAATAAAAGGTTTCGGAAGTGACGGAAATAAAAGTTTATGGAATAAAAACGGATATTAAACTGGCTGAGATCAAGACGAATAAAACACATGGGTATATAATACAATATTAGACCAAAACTCAGTATTCTTACAGCCTTGGAGTTGTGGGAGGCTTGGTTGATGCGAACGAAATGCATAGAGAATTTTATCGCTTAGATAACTCATGCTCTCAACAAAATGCTTGTGAATCATCCAATTTTGGACCAGAAGGGATAGGTTTCCGAGTGGGTTTGCCTGATCTAACCTTCGGAGCGCCATGGTGAATACGAGGCTCCTTCATGAGACTAGGATCGAGCTTCGCTGGTGTGCGATTTAGCAAAGCCTTTGCCTCCCCATGCATTCTTGACGATGGTGGGACAGCAACACTGCAGGTTCGCCAGAGATGTTCCGAATGGTCGTTCAGGTACGAAATGTCCTCTACATTAGCCTAAAATTAGAAGGAAGCAATACATCAAAAAGGAAGGGACACTTACTTGTTTTGCCGAAAAAGTTGCTTCGACCACGGTTCTTTTTAGACATAATTACTTGCTCAAAAAGCATAGCCTTTGGGTCATCTGCCCTATGGCTTTCCCGTTCTTCAATAAATTCGTTGAAGGCTTGGGTTTCGTTTAGAAATGTAACGTATTCAGCAGCATCATTAGGCAAACTTTTAATGAAACCTTCAATATTGAATTTATACAACTTCCCCCCTTTTTTGGGGTCGCCGCTTGAAGGTTGCATATATCTGCGGTATGTGTAAAGCAAGCTGGCGAAGCAGCGAAGAAATGCAGCCCGCACTTGTTCTGGGTGAAATGCTGCGGCGCACGGGAGGAATAACGAACCGGAGCATCGGTTGTGAGCAACTACATCACAGGCTACGCCATATAGTCAGCAAATGATCTGTTACCTCCAATGAGCCTAGAAGAACATCAGATTATTACCGGTGCAATGATACAACCCCTCATCTGACTTTTCTTCACATATGGAACAAGTGGAATCAAAGTCGGTGGGTTGCCAATGTAGACAGTGGCCCTCTACCCATTTGGTTGTAGCTGTGTCACGGACAGGCTGAACAAGCATTTGAGGTATTATCGTAGATGCCGCTAACGTCGAAGGCGTGTATATGGATGGCGGATACTGATTGTATGTGGAGCCTGTTTCAACCAAGGATGAGGTCGAGGGTGATGGCGAGTGGCTTGTGAATGGAGCACTAGGGCGGCGAAGGTTCGGAACCTGTCTATCGACGCCGAATGAAGAACTCCTTCTTTGAGCTAAGCTCTCAAAATTACCAGATCGTTTCCCTCGAAGCGTCGCTGTTAATGTGTTTCCGGAGTCCGCTCGAGAAGATGAAGATCCTAGAATAGATCTCGGGGAATTGGGAGAAGGTGGATTGCTGCCTTTGATTGTACCGCTAGTAGTTGGTCGTAGTTCTTGAGGGCGACCTATGTTGCGAGCTTGTAGAAATACATTAAAAACTGGACGTCTGTAACCCGAGGACACTGCTGCCATATCCCCAAAAGAATTCGAAGGTAAGGAAACCAATTTAGCAAGAATCGACGGCGTTGGGTTAGAAGAGAATATGCTGGGGTTTTCAGCAGCAAATGAGTTATAAGGGAAAGTCTCTAGAGCATATGCAGGAGGGCCTATCTCAACTCCGAAGCGATTGTGATGTGGAGCTGCTAGTTGAAGTAGGGACATGAGCTTGCGACGTTGTTGTTTGGGGAGCCGTATTGGCTCTGCGTAAGAAAGAATTGAATTGTCGTCTAAATCACAAACGACACAACCGTCTTCTGGAAATTCGAGTTTCTCGTAGCGTTTTTCTACACCTACAATGTAGGGACAGGGGGCCTATGTTGATCAAACGTATTATTAATTTAAAATATTCAGGTTCGAAATCGTAAAAGGATAGATAATACCTCGATAGCGGACAGCAGTCTCGCCGGCAGGATAGGTATATATATACCTGCCCATGTGAATGGATATAGTAAATGTAGCAAGGTACTTGACGCTAATGCTAACATGGTGGTGCTCGACGAGAGTAAGATTATGCGAGATTCGGCAAGACAAAACTACATTGGATGTGAGAATATTGCAAGGTGGCAGCTCTCAGAGATATGTAACTAGACCTTACCTCAAAGAGGGTGATTATATTCTCGAGAGATAAGGATCTAAATAAGGGATACAAATCAATATTTCGAGAACCCGGTAGTTCATTTACGGCTTCTTTGCGAGCGTATAAATTTAGCTCTCTAAGCCCAATCTCTATCTGGGTCTTGGATGTCACGGGCATCATAGCCTCATCGCATAAATTGACGACATATCTGCAAAATGTCAGCGTCCCAGATATAAGCAACTAGAAGATAGTATCTCCTAGAGATTTCAGAGCCAGGTAGTACCGTTCTAGAGGCTGCCATATGCCGACTTTGGACGAGGAGGGCGGCACTCCCGGAATCCAACCATCGATCATCGGCACTACGATTGCTTTCAGCCATTCTTTGTAGAAAGAAGTCAACGCCGGATCTTTCCCTAGTATTCCGTAAGCTCGGGGTATCCAAAGTCCACTTTCTCCGTCAGTCAGGCCTTCGATTTTAGAAGCGGCACCATGGCGAACTGGGCGCAGAAGATCTGCCATCAATCCGATTTTCTCTTCAGTTGCATTGATTTCATCATCCAAAGACTCTCTGGCTCTCGGGTCGGATACGACTGAGGGTAGTTTAGCTAGGAGCCTTGACAGTTTTGCCCTTTCGCTTGCGAGTCTAGTTCAAGCAGGGAAGCAATTAGACGACCATTATATAAATCAAATATTAACTTGACGACGAATACCTTTCTCCCAGGCTACTAGCAAGCTCACGTTCTTCTGGGCTCATGTTGTCACGCCGCCATTCCTCACATTGGCGTTCAACATCCTCAGCAGCCTTCTGATTGAGAGGGATCCAGATGAGGACGCAAATCCCATAAAGTCTCGAATTATCGCCGCCAGTCATGCACTAAAATTTTTTAGTAAATCTGTCTAACCTCACGGAACACCGGGAGGGCATTTGTATTTACAAAACCGTGCCATGTTGACCGGGGGCGCTCATCCGCGGAAACTATGTTGATATCGTTTGGAAACGCGAACCTAAGTAGAGAAAGTTAGACCTCTCGTAGCTTTCGCAAAGTGGTTTCGATACTCGCATTGGAACAAAGTCAGGAAATGGAATCCGATGCTCCATGGATTCATTTGAAGCTTGAGGATATCTATCTAGCAGTACAGGTTCAAATTTCCGCTTGAGAGGGTGCATCTTAGGATCCATTGCGAGAGGCTCTGGGACTTGAATTACAGAATTGTAGTTTGAAAGTCGTTTTGATGTTCGTATCGAAGCTAACATCACATGGTTAACACCTTTAAATACGCTTATGCAAAAGGAATCTAAAAAGTTGCAATTCACCTGCTCTGTTGATAACCGAGGGCGCTCGGCGCATCGAGTTGAGATCGCGGAGGGATATTCGTCGACGCAACGAGCCACTTTTAGCTAGACTCGGTGACCCATTGTTTCCGTCCATAACCTTTTGGATTCGTGCATTCACGGGAGGTGGCTTTTTTGGATTGTTCTGAACTGCTCCCGCCGAAAACGAAAGGTCTTCAAGAAAGTTCTCCCGCTCAGTAGCAAACTTTCGAAGGGCAGTGTCGAAATCGAAATCGCCTATGCCCATGCCAGAGGGGTGCGCGACAGCATCTCCGTAACTACTATTCGCTTGTCGAGCTTGCCCGTTGACCGCACTAGCAATTATGGTTGCATTGCTGCTCTGGCTCGATCGCTTTGTATCAGCGAAACTTGGACTGGCAGAACTCGTCGAGAGTGTGGACATTCTCGATCCCAAGCCATCAATCAAGTTACCACTCTCCGTCACACTGGATGGTTTGTCGTGAGAAACGGTTGCTGCTACTCCTGGAGAAAGCTGGTCTATCTTATCTGAGTTTCTTTTATCTGGGGGAGGTGACCGGAAGTTTAGGGAGTCGTCTCTGGTAGGGTAAACTGGATCCTCGGGTTCTCCTGCTTCTGGTAAATCCTCAGAGATAAGGCTTCCTCGGACCAAAGGTTGCGTTGCTGCTATTGATTTCGAGGGTTGTGAGCTCCAATAGGAGTTGGAATCCATCCCGGCGATCCAGAAGTATTCGGCCAGTGGCGCAGATATCGCGTCGCTTGAAGCCATCGTGTTTATTGCCTCTGTCTTCGGACGGGCAGGGCGACGAGGGAAGGGTAATAATCTGTTTTCGTTCTTGTTCAGGGCATCTGATATGGAGAACAAGGGGTTCTTTGGGTTGATATCGTGAGTTTCTCGTTGCGAGTTTTGTAAGCCAGTAAACAATAATTTGGGACAAGAAAACGAGAATGGTAGTGAAATTCGTATCTGTTCAATGACGGGCGACCATGGCAGCTAATATCCAAAGGAAAGGGGAAGGGAAGGGAAGGGAAGGGAAGAAAACAAGACGTGAATGAATGAAGGCTTGTCGTTGCGAAGATACATTAGTCCGCGGTTTGAAGATTTAGGGATGGGAGATTTGGAAGCGGGATGAGACGCCGAGCTTTTTGGTATCTTTCGTTAGCGATCAGGACCTTGACGTGCAATTACACGCCGACTAGAGATCTTGCCTCGGATATCTATGTGTTTACCGAGTACCTGAGTGAAATATGCGTCTATACAATATATAATATAACTACTTTGGTCTCAAGCAAGGAATAAAAACTCTAGCCCTCTTATAGGGTTTTGGGCCATGCTGGGCGATGAGAAACGCATATTGAGGGCGGAAGCAAATATCTACAGTACCTTAAAAGCTAGTCTTGAGCTTGCTGCTGAAACGTCAATACAAGACTACCTTCATAAATAAGAAATAAGTATCGTCGTATCCACCTTTGAGTGCTGAAGTGTGTATTGTAGCGAACAGCCAGCGAATTTTATGTTATTTTATTTTATATTGTAGCTTACTTCACGCTTTAGTACTTCTTAAACGGGTATCTATACATAAACCAACGAGTGTAGGTATGTATTTCAGGTCAATTGATTACTTTATTATAATTGATAAAACCGATTCTACAGGTTAGCAAAGGCGTAATTTATGCTCGAAGAAATAAGCAAAAAGGATAGAAAATAAGGAGAACGAGAAAAGGCTCAAGTGAGGGCTTATGTAATAATGCTCCAACCAAATGAATCAACCACAATGTGGACACGACGTCATCCCAGCAGATATTTCATGGTGGAAACAATGGAGTTGCTCGCTCAAGTAATATTTTTGGTTCAACGTATTATTATTGGTGCTGGGGCTCAAGTAAGTAAGTCTATTGAACTGGCCTGGCACCGGCTTCCAATCAATTCCAGAGTCGATTTATCTATTGGAGGCTCGGGCTCTGGATGTGTGGCTAAGCACGCTTCGTGGGGGAGGCTGTTTCAGGAAATCTTCGAGAACGCGAGGCTCGGTTGGAGAGCCGTAACAAGGTTGGTGGCAAAAGGTCGAAGAATAGCAAAGCTCCCCGTTCCCCTTTTCCCTCCTCAAAAATCCTTGCCATATATTATTGGGGCGAACTCATTTGAGGAAAAAAAGAAAAAAAAAAGTCTGAGGTTGAACACAGCTCCCAGGGGAGGGGGCCATGGGAAAATCGTCCGGTGTCTTCGTTGAAATACCTCCGGGATCGAATGTCAGTTTCAGCTAGTTCGGTGGATTTACGCATAAATACCACAAATGTAGCGGCCAAGCTTTTGTCTCTGCCTACGACCTTTGCTCTTTCCCAAAATTCTCAAACGAAGGAATTTTATAATAAATATGTCAAACTTCAAATACTCTTACAGAACTGGCTTTCTACTATCGCTTTCATTGTTGATTTCCAATGCCCTCGGCATGCATTGATCCATGCATTCATTCATTCATTCATTCACTCATTCATTCTCCACCATAGCGAATACCTCATCAATATCGTTTGGCTACAAGCATCGTGGTGCGTGCACACAAAGAAGTTTGTTTGGACGGACTTGCTAGCGAAAAGGCCTTGCGATTGGTTACAATTCGCCGGGCCCTGGGAAAGACTAAATGTGAGACAGGTGTTCGAGGGTGCCCTCAACTTAGCCTGCCCTGGTCTCAGACCATCGACCAAATCGGCCTGAAGACAACTAAGACGGAACGAAAAGGAAAAGAAAAGAAAAGAAGGAAAGCAAATAAGAAGAAAACGAACGAGCGAAAGAAAGAAAGACGCAGAGCTGGAACGAGGCAACGCCGCCCAGCCTGGGGGGAATAAAATACAAAATAAGAAACTAAAAGCCAGTTGAATTTTTTTTTCTCGTTATTTTAGATACATCTTTCCCTCCCCTTTTTTTTTTTACTTTCCAGATTTAATTTATGAAATCCTCCAACATTTCGAAATTCCATCAACGAAAACGTTCTTCGATAGAACTTGAAAAACCCCACCGTCGTATTGCCCTTCTCATTCCTTCGTTTTTTACCTAGATATAAGTACTTCCTTACTTGAACAAACATACTACGCACTTGCCGACTCCTTGCTAAATTGCGAGTCCTTAATATATTTATTATATATATTAAACCCCCCAAAAGAAGCCGATTCTATATCATTGAAAGAAGTTACAGATTCACACTTTTAGGTTATTTTCTCAGAAAGAAACCAATACCTCGAACACCCGAATTTCTTTCTTACTCTTTTTTTTTTTTTTTAAAAAAAAAAAAAAAAAAAACCTACTCGGCGCCCCTGTCAGATTTTTCCTCCTTGGATACGCACAACCGACCGGCAGACCCCTTCCCCGGCCCTGGCTTTGAGAGCATCCAGAAAATTCTCATCGCATTTCTCTCTGCGAATTGCTCGCCTTCTTTTTCTGGCGTCCATCATCCTTTGGGATTACATTCTCTCTCTCCGTCTCTCTCGCTTCTCGCGCTTGTCTGTATCCTATTTGAGAACCTGCCATTCCTTAGATTTGCCTCTGCATATAATTATAGCCAGCCTTTACCCCCCCCTGAGTCTCCTTCGTACGTCCGCCGAAGTTTTTCTCGAGTGCGTTCTCCATTTTGCCAACAATCGATCCTGCTTTCGACACTCACTATCACCAAATTACTCGCCGCAGCTGGATCGAGCACATTGCTGGTCTCCTAAATTGAACCAAACAGTACCAGCTTCCTTTCTTTTACGGCAGATGGGGTTCCTTAGGTGACACTTCTATTCATAAGGCATTTGTTCCCTTTTCTTCGATTTCCTTTACTCTGATTCGCTTTTTTTTCCTTTTCCTTCCTTTTCCTTTCCTTTTCCCTTTCCTTTCTCTCCCTCTCCCTCCCTCTCTCTCTCTTCTTCCCTTCTTTCTCCCCGCTCTTTTATCCCCTGCTTTTCTTCTCTTTTATTGCCTTATATTCTACCTTCGTGTCACGGGACTTATAGTCTCGTATTGGTCTTAAGATTTCGGGTTTTTGTCTTTATCCTTTATTTTGCTTTTTTTATACGAGCTTTCAGCGGTCTGCCCAACAAGCCGACACTCACAATCTGTAGACTTTGTGCCATCATTTTGATGGAACAACAGCACGCAAATTCTACACCCGTGCATCAAATTTCGACTCCGTCCTCGGCATCTTCGGAAAACAATTCTGTTGGTGCAATTAGGCGGCGGTCGTCGACTGTAATACAACCCCCTTTAATCACAGCCTCCAGTCCTTCAATCAGTAAGCCCATATCCAACGCCAAACGTACAAGTATTCACCTAGAAGATCACGATCAACAAACCAGGGCCAAGCGTGTAAAACAATCGCTGGAAATGGAGGAATTCAAACTTGATGGATCCGAGAACTCTAAATCACAGCCCCCTAGTGCCACACCTACATCGACGACACCAGTAGTATCAAGCCCAGTGGTGCACGATCCGCCAACTCAACCGTCTTGTAGCTCTGATGCAGAAACCACAGCACCGGTAACTTCTAAAACCATGCGAGCAAGATCCATGTCTGCCCCAGCTGTTGGGCATCAATTGCCCAGCACAGTGTGCTGTCGAAAATCCACAGCCGCTCCAAAGTCAAAGAAGTCATTGAACGAACCCCCCGTCAACTTGATAACGTTGAAGGAACTTGACCTCAAAGAAATCCTCAACAACCCACGCCTCCGCCACGATATATACTTCGATGCTGCCTTGCATTTCCGTCCAAATCTTGATGGACAGAGGGGGCAGAAGAAAAAGGCCCAAGCTGACAATTATTGGGAAAATATTGTCCGAGAATGTGAGAGCGTGAGAAGGAATCAAATTGGGCTCCAACGAGGTGTGACTTCTCGGTTGCAGCCAAAGCGGTTAATGCTTCTTCTTGATACAATGCGCGACATATTACTCAGTCTCGTTCCGACGCGCGATCAAAAAACCGTAGAACAAGTGTTCGACCAGCAACTCATGATGCAGCAGTTGGAATACGGTCTTCTAAACTTTGAAGGATTGGCAACGTGGCTAGCAGGGTTACTCAAAGCTCATTGTGCACCAATGAGAGACGCATGGGTCGATGATATGGTTAGCAAAATAAAGGATGGCGTGACGCGTGATAGTCCTCGTTCGCTTGTGGACGGTCTAAGATCGGTATTTGGGATACTGGAAGCGATGAAGCTTGTAAGTAAACCCACTCATTCGAATAACTACTCCAGCTTAGTTTGGTAATTAACATCCCTCTCGCGATATAGGACGTAGCCAACCATCAAATCCGCACCCTTAGACCATATCTGGTGAGCACGGCGGCGGAATTCGAACGGGAGCATTTCCAAAAGAGAATCCAAAAGGGGACACTCTGCGTATCTGAGACCCAAGACTGGTTTCACCAATTAGCCGCACAGAAGTCAGCTACAGACACTCCGGATTATCTCGCGATTCTTACTACTGGTGTTCTAGAAAGACTAAGCCCATCAAAGTCACATATAAAGCCTCCAGCCACTTTTACATTTGACTTGGAGAGACTTGAGGCAATACGATTTGATATTAGAGAGGATGTCAACTTGAAAACATGTCTCCTCCTCTTCCGCAGCCTGGTTTCCGGACTGAACAAGACCCTGGAGGTCGATAAAGATGCATACACAAACTTGAGCACAGCAATCCACGCTATAAATGGAGACGATGAAATTTCCGAGCGCTGGCAGCGTAACTCTTCCGCTTTAGCTTTGCAAATCGCCCAGTCCGCCACGGCCTTTGCCACCGGGAAACCCAACTCGAAGTCCTTCCCTGATTCCAACGTGGTCAGATTTGCAGAGAACTGGCTTGGACAACATTTACGGCCTCAGTCTGCATTATACCAGTCTTTTGAGCAGAAGGTCATTGAAGCCATTGCTTTGAGAACTCAGGTTATCTTAAAGGCATGGACACATCACAAATCACCAAACTTCCAACAAATTCCGGACACTGTCATGGGTTTGCCCGCTGACTTTGCCTCGCTACCTCAACGTCTCGCGAAAATATTAAATCTTCACTGGCGAGTCTTTGAAAAGCTGTATATATCCGCGGCGACTACGCCTATCTCCGCCCGCAAAGGCGATGTTGCGCTCTCTACCAGTCATTCAGATAGTACATCTTCTGACACCTCGGACGCCGTTGCGATAAGCAAGAAGAAGGTGCCTCACAATTTAGCAGATGTCACCTTCCAGCATCTTGAGAGAAAGGGCTTGATGTAAAAATTCTCGAACTTGTTCAGTTTGGTTGAAACAAAACTTCCATCTTCTTTAGAAAACAGCGGGGCTCTTTATATATACTTTTCTTGGTTTCCGCGCCGTTCTTAATCTTCTCGTATGTATAGACTCTCACCTGCACTTGTCGTTTCTCTATTCGTTGCCTTAGCTTTTCAAATCGGCTTATTCGGCATAGTATTATTATTTGACTTTCATACCTATACCAGTATAAATATTTTGCTTGTGTTGTTTTTTTCGGTTTGTTTTTGCACCTTTTTTTTTTTTTCTCAGGCGGGCGTTGTATCATTTCATCATTTAAACGGGCATATATCTTTTGATCTCGCGATACAATTTAGCATATTCTAGTCATGTACCTTCCTCCTGCTTCTTAGCGTTGTTCAATCTACACAATGGGCTCTCTTTCGCCTAAACTTCCTTGTGCATTTGAGTCGTTTCCGCCAAGAGACTTTGGGAGTTTAATTCGAAAGTGGTGCAATATCAAACAATGGTTATGTAGCTTTCACATTTCGTCATCTAATTAGATGAATACTATACCAAATACTCACTCTAAGTTAGTTAGTACCCAATCTGATGGTGGAACACTAACTAGCCTTCCAGATGAACCTGCTTGCGTATGATCAATGCCGTTAAGTGAAGGCTTTGATAGCTAGCAACGAGGCGGTAAGATGATCTTCAGTAAAGCTCGTATTTTACACCAAAAACAACACGCGGGATGTGCAACCCGCAAACCAAGGCACTTGCTGGATATTAGGCCCTCTTGATGATGCCTCTCGCAATTTTGGTTCCACTTAGCTTGGCACATCTTGTATATTTATACGAAAGTATCTCCCTAGTAACTTGGAAATCAAGGGAACTTAAAATGCATCCGGTTTATCGATATGGAGCCGCCTTACAATATATAGCTAGCACCTGGTTACCTACAGTTCTTTATACATCGAATACTCGGCAGCAATTGAAGCTATCGTCAAAGTAAGGTTTTTGGCATCTATGAATTTTTCCTCGGAGGAAGAACGTGGTGGCCATTAAAAAATACAGCTCTTATGTCTAAGTACCCTCTGTCTTGTAACCAACCCTTCAGAGAACCCCCAAGAGGAGCATGAAGCATTCACCTCAACGTTATCCGTTCGCTTGCTAAACTGCAATCTCTCTCATTTGTCACAGCAGACTATCGCCAAAACCCTGATGTAACACAGCACACACACACTCGATACTGATGTCAGATACCTCCATCAAAGGCCATCCCGACAGAACTTACCGAAATCAAACCGCTCTTGGTCATTACGGCCTCAACCCAGAAATATCCTAAATAATTATACATGCAGTGAAATATACCCATATATCTCTTTGGAGAACTATCTAGCTAGTCTTATATTAACTCTCCAGCAGCGAAGCAAACTGAAGCCTATTTGGCATGATGTTAAATTGCTCTTTGTTCTGGCTGTTAAATATCCTGGGGGTCGTCACGTTTTTGACGCTGATGTGCTGCGCTGTAGGGTTGTTTGCATGCGTGGTCACTGGGCTTCATGCTAGCGAGGTGAGAAAACCCCATCCAGACCAGCACGTCTTTGTTCCACGTGTGCTTTAATTCATCAAATTATATTTGATCAGGAGCTAGCCTTTTTGTTGCTGTGAACCTGCCTTTCTCTACTTGATGGCCGTATTCCTTGGAGTAATTGAAATGGACATATTATCTTCTTACTGGAGAAAACAATGGCCCTGTTTCGGGTCTCGGTCGTCACTAATACCACTTGGTATTTGCCAATTGATTTTAGCTTTTCGGATTTTCGGTGCTTTGAGCAGCCCAATGTCAGAGAAGAGCTTGGGGCAGTAGTTTCATCGTTTCGACTTAGCTGCAGCAATACTGACCACGATATCTGGACTCGCGAATGTTTTAGTGGTGTGTATCTCGATATCCGGTTGTAATAAGGTGGAATCTAATTTCTTACATCTTCAGAGCATTTTTATGCGCAAGAATTATCGCGAGGTTCCAATCAAAGATATTCGATGACATGGTATTCACATGCACGAATGAATTACCATTTGACAGGAACCGAAGCACAATATCACCGAAATCATGTTAGACGAATACCCTCTCTCCGAGAGCATGATATGAGATTTTCGTCTGCATCAAGCTGCGGGGATGTCGAGCAAACCCCAGACCCGAGGGAACACCAGGACCAGGAGGGACAGAGCCTAGCATCTACTCAATTCCCACTTATTACAAAATCACAGCGAAACCACAATCTGGCGTTGATCACAAACCAAGGACCACGACCCCAAGCCTCCAGATAGCAAGAATCACAGTTCGTGGGAATCGATAGAACGATAAGCTCTCAAAACTCCTCACAAGTATCCGAGGCAGGCATCCTGTCCCGCTATTGAGATACCAAGCTAACGCTTGGTAGTTTCAAACAGAGGCATGGATGTACCTTGTTTTCCTTTGCAAGTAAACACGGAAATTGTTGTAAGGCAAATTGAAATTGAAACAAGGGAAAAAATGTGCCCTGAGCCTTAAAAAACATTGGATACTGTTGCGTCAATCGGCCTAGAGGACGAGAGCAAACATCAAAGCTACTTGATTTTCATTAGATTCTCGTGATTGCTAATGACAGACGTGGGTGCATTTGATTTCGGCAAGGTTATCATTCTTGACAATAACTCAGCTTTTTGACCTCGATCTAGCACAGAAGTAAAACGGCCAGTGAGGCTTCGAAAGCGCCTTTCGTGTGTATATCATAATTTGTTTCAATATGTGGAGAGCCCGCAGTAATTTGGTTTATTTTGTGAGAGAGAGACAGAGAGAGAGAAAAGGTGTGAATAGTATTTAATTTGCTTTTCTCAAATCATTTCGATAATTGCTCAAGACATTGATATAGAGAATGTGTGCATGGGATTTCCTACTCAAGCAAGTAATAAAACACTTATACGGTGCTCACATACCTTGTATATATAGACTGTAACTATCTTGGTCAAGAGTTAAGGAGGTGGATGTTCCAAAACAAGCGACACAAACGAGAGGAGGTTGGAGGGGAAAAGATGGTGAAGGAAAAGTTTGGAGATTGCAGGGCTTTGATAAAGAAAATTTGCTGACTAAGAGAGACAGCCATCTTGGGCGCCAACACAAATGCCAAGGCAGCAATCAACCAACCGCCTCCTTTCACAAATGGGGCAAGTGCCAGCTGCAACCGCGACGGCTTCTGCAGATACAAATTAAAATATAGCAAGGAAAGTTTGGTAGAAACGAAACAGGTTTCCCAATCTCCAGCGAGAAGCCCCGGCCTGGTGGGTCGGCTGCGTCGCAAAACAAGCCTGAACACAGTTTCAACAGGGGGATGCACGGCTGCCGCTCCCCACAGCTCTCCATCTAAAAGAGACGCTGCAACACAAATTACCCCCAGCCCAAAGCTTTGAAGCTCATATGGTCTCATGTCGCAGAAAAGCGGAACATCTGCTGTTTCGACAAGCACGGGAGGGGAATCAGGACTCAACCTCCCACGAGCAGGAGTTCCAAGCTCCCTCTTCTTTATTAAGACTATCCTCGTTTGAGGTGCGGACTTGCTGATGAGAAACATGAAATAAATAACCTTCGTTTCCTCTCTTCCCTTCTTCTTCCCCTTCTCTCTCCCTGTGTCATCACCGAGTAGCAACACTATCAAAGTCTCACAAGTGAAGCTTCTCCTTTTCCGTTCTTTTACGCCCTCTTTTTTTTATATATATATATTTTTATTCACATTTCGATTCATCTCGTCGCTGGTGCGTCGAACGGTCTCATCCTACTCTTATAGACTTAGTTCATTCCAAAGCGCTCGACCTCGCTCACACGTCCCTAGCTTGGACAGTTGAGTAATTATAATAAAACCTTCGTTCTTGGCTTTATATACTCCCACGGCTAGTCCGTTTTCCGCTGAGCGGATCGGATCTCAAAGTACCAGGTTTCGTGGAACCTAACTTGAGCGGTTGTTTTCATCTTACATTCCAAAGCGGATTATCTTCCTTCGACAGGGGATTCAGACAAGTCTCTGCTCATAATAAAGTCTTCAACGAGAGTCATTCAATTTCAAACTTTTGTGAAAGAATCAGAATTCGAAATGTTGAAAGCAATCTTGTCGACCTCAATCTTCGCAACCAGTGTGTTCGCGACTCAATATGGCTATCCCAACGAAGTTTATTCCCAGTCTTCCTACATGCCTCAGTATACAACTGTCGCTCAAGTGTCGAGTTCTTGCACGAATATGGCCGCAATGCACACTGCTGAGCCAGTGGAAGTCGCTCCTTCCGCTTATCAAGGAAATACTGCGACTCCGATGGTCCACACGGTTATTGTTGGAGGTGATGCTGGATTAGTATACACACCAGAGTCTATCTATGCTGTTGTCGGTGATATTGTCGAGTTTCATTTTATGAAACAAAACCACTCGGTCACTCAATCAACTTTCAATACGCCCTGCATCCGAAAACCGGATGGAATCGATTCTGGTCTAATGCCGAATCCCAACAATACCATCGTTCCTCCTCCAGTATTCAAGTATACCGTTGACACCACGGATCCTACGTGTAAGTTTCCGTTCCCGATTGCTTCCGAATTATCGAATTATATATTTACGTCTTAAATAGGGTGGTACTGTAAACAGAGGACCGGGACCCACTGTGGCAAAGGTATGACTTTCGCCATCAACCCCACAATGGAGAAATCTTATGACAAATTCAAATCAATGGCCATCGCACAAAACGGTACTGCTGTTGCTTCCACAGAGGCTCCAGCCGCTGTTGTTGTCAGCAGCACGGCTACTTTGATAGCTGGAACTGAGACCCAGGCTGCCCCATCCGCTGTCGCCACTACGGTGAGTGGGACGGGAAGTAACGAAGGCGGTTCCTGCCAATGCCAATGCTTCTGTGGTGTCGGTGCTTACCCTTCTGGTTATGGAATTAATAATTTCGGCGGAATGCCAGGTGTGTTACCTGCTCCATGGGCGGCAAGCTCCACTGCTGCCGCTGCCGCCGTCACATCTGCACCAAGCGGTGGATACTATCGCAGATAGTCCCACTCGTCAGCGAAGATTAGTCACTTTGCGTTTGCTATTTTTCATGTATAGAATGTCCTTCCTACTCTTCTCCTGGGAAATCATTTACACTTAATTTTTAAACGTTGATTAATGTCAAGGAAATTCCTAAATGCCCGTGTGTATAGAGCATCCCGTGTTTTTAACATATCCAATACATTACTTTTTATTTAAAAGAAAAAAAGAAAAAAAATCTATTAGTGCGAAGAGCACCACCTAAGAGGATAAGCCAAACTAAAGACCCATTTCCTGCATTGTGGTCTGACAAGCCCTGATTAAAGGGAACTCCCCCCCAAAGCCGTGCCTTGCATTGATTATATATATGCTTTAAAACAATAGAAGGTACCCGCAATGACATGGTATATAGTAGTTGAAAGGCACGATTGCGACTCAACCCACATTTAGTGAAGCAGATGGGGTCCAGTTTGCTTCTTCTACAGTTAGACTAGAGTCAAGCGGCTCTAGTAGTGAATAAGTCTTACGAGGCGGGAAGTTAGTCGTAAAGGTGTTGATACTGATACCAGTCTCTTCCGCTAGAGCAGCGGCAACTTCAAACAAAGAGGTCTTCGCAGGGAATGATTTTGTCAAGGGTAGCCTTCCTTCAGAGAACTGAAAACGAAGGCGAGCTTCTTTGTGAGCGGTGGTCGGCTTCGTGACATTTACGGTCTCCATTGCGGGCTGGAGGTTAACACTTGTTTCTGCTTTGTTATCCCTTTCAGCTTTAGCCTTTGCCGCAGCCTCTCGACGAGCTTGCTGTGTAGCCGCAATTTCCGCCTTTATCTTTGCTCTTGCTTTTGCGTCATCAATTTTTTCTTGTTTGCGTCGCTCTATTTCTCTCAACTGCTCCTTTTTTCGCAATTCCTCCTTCATTTTCTCGGACTCTTGGTCTCTCTTTCGTCTAATTGCCTGGAAGTAAGGGTCTTTATTTCAGCGACTTTTTGGCGATTGGCTAGCAAGACACCTTCATGCTCACCTCGTTTTTCTTTACCTCCGCCAAACTTTCAGCGGCTTGTTGCTTTTTCTTTTCAGCTAGCCTCAGCTTTAGTTCTTCCAGTTTCATCTTTTTTTCTTCCTCCGTAAGTGATTTGACCTCCTCTGTGCTCTCGTCAAAATTCTGGTGCTCCCTATCTTCTATTCAGCGGAAGGAAATTCAGGAGCTAGGTCCTCTATACACTTTAGAGGTAACTAACGTCTTTTCAGCATGGAACTGAACAGCTGCCCAGTTTTTTAACAATTTCCCGCAATCATTACATTTATAGCTTCTAGCTTCCGCCGACGATTCGTTGTTACCGGCTCCCGTATTCGTTCCGGAAGGGTCACGGACAGGAGTTGCTAGTTCGGTGTTCTTCATCTCCAGCTCTTCGATCGATGTGTTTTCGTGCGACTCCAGCCAGGTTAATGCGTCTTGCACTGGTAATCATGAGCCATTGGCGTAAGGGGAAAATTGAGGTGTTAATACATACATCCACCAGTCTGTTTCAAAGCTAGGTCCACACGCTTGGGATCAAATCTTCGCACAGTTAGGTCTTATTATCTTGAAACCTCTTTTCGGAGTAGAAGTATAGCTTACCCCATCTCCAAAAGGAGGTTACGATCGGTTTGGCCCATGTTCTAATAATGTGTTTGGAGAATTATCCCTCGGAAATTTGATTATCGAGAATTGAGGCGGAGTGGGGTCGGCCACCTTTAAGTGGAATGTGCTTTTTGGCAGGTGGGTAACACTATAGTAAGCTGCAAGGCAAATAACCTTTTGCGAATTCCTTTAGTGCCAGTAAGGACTCGAGGATATTAAGGAAATTCACTCTCTACTTAACTTAACTACCAGTAGTGATCGGCATATGCAAACTGATGGTAAACGCAAAACCAAAAAAATGCCAAATCCCATACAAAATTAGCCGAAAATTAAAAATTAGCAACTTTTAAAAATTATTTAAAATTGTATAATTCAAATATTAGAATTTTATGATTTTTTATTAAAAATATTAATTAAGTATTAAATTATAAAATTCTAATATTTGAATTATACAATTTTAAATAATTTTTAAAAAATATTAACAATTGGATTTTTTTATTAATTTTTAAAAATGAGTGATTTTCGATTTTCGGCCAATTTTGTATGGGATTTGGCATTTTTTTTGGTTTTGTGTTTACCATCAGTTTGCATATGCCGATCACTACTGGTACTTAAGTACTCATCATATTATATAAGTAATATTCCAAAGCAAGCTTAGTGAAACAGCTTATTAATCACAAACATAAAATTTTAGGCGCAGCCAAACAAATGACCCTTCTTGTTTGTTTCAATGAATACTTGAGTTGATCATTTGGTACTAATTGGACAGAATATGTGGCCCTTTTCTCAGGACCCAGACACATCCTCTTATCACAACGGGATCAAATTAAATGTGTTGTTTCTCATATTATAACCATACAGCTACTCGAGTGCTTAAGTATAGAAAACTTTTCATTTCTCAATAATGAGCGTCCCTCAATCCAGGTTACTAGAACCTAGTAAATTCAATGGGTTGTTAGCTGAGGTGCGGGTTCTGAGTCCGGATCTATTTTCTCCACAATCGCTGCAGTTCCATAGGCACAACACTGAGCAAAACCCCCCATGTCTCCAGATTCAAAACGGAGACATATGACGGCATTACCCCCACGAGCAGTAGTCTCTTCGACGACACGGCTGATGGCATCGTTGCGAGCGGAGTAGAGCTATATAAAAGCCGTCGGTATCAGCCCACTAACGTCAAGCTCCTCGAAGTGCACCTCACGGAATAAAAAGAATGGATTACCATGCTAGTGAACCATTTTAACTCTCCACCAATGACACTTTTAGCAACCATACCAAGACTTGCGGCCCAGTTTCGTGATCTAACTGTAAGTCCATAAACCGCACCGAGAACCTTAACAACCTTATAGCCGGGGATGTCGAACATCGTGGTAGTGATCACACCCCCAGTTTCCGTGAAGCAGTGAAGGTCTGAAACCTCGGGCGGAATGTGGGCAACCTCTGCATGTTTATTCGACATTTTGGCTGATGTCTAGTTTAAAGGTATTGTGAAATATGGGAATTCAAATACAAAAATATATCTCCAAGAGAAACTTCCAAGTATAGTTTTCTGGGGTGCTTGAAAATGTGAATATTTTATTTTTCAGAGAACTGGAAGCGGCCAGAGCGGTTAGTTTTATAGACCCTGTGATGTAATAATAGTGCCTAAAATGATACTAGCTATGATGATAAGATAAGAGTAGTTCTGACGAGTTCTGACTTGATTCTAATACTGTATATAGGATGAAATATTTTTTAAAATACTTTTTATTTAATATAACTGTTACATCTGTTGGCCGAAGGTCATAATAAACTAACGTTAGCAGCGTTTCTCAATCCTATTTTTTAAATTTTGATTCTAAAAAATATATAATTAATACAATGATAAAATTATGAAATAAAATATCTAGTAATAATAGTATTTAAATTATTAAATAACAAATTATATTAATCATCGTTTAAAAACATGCGGGGAATATAAAGAATAAACCTAGAAAAAATTTTCAAATTTATAGCAAAAGATCATGTTGACCTCCCAAACCTCTAAAGTTTATAAAGTTTTTGTCATAGCCACGGCTAAGATATGATAACACCTACCGCCAGAAATACGCTCTTATTTTTTTGTATAATTATTTAAGTTATAATAATTAGCATATTTGTTTGTTTAATTAAATTATTTCTATTTTATATATTCCATATAATGTACATATATTACATAATTAATATATTAATCAGGATTATATTAATATATCTGTCATAGCCACGGCTAAGACATGACAACACCTGCTGTCAAAAACACTCTCTCATTTTCTCGCACAATCATTTAAGTTATAATAATCAGCATGTTTGCTTATTTGATCAATTACCTTTGTTTTGTGTGTTCCATACAATATATATATATATATTACATAAGCATACTAATATATTGCTTTGATCAGTTGATATACTACTATATTAATTTATTATATACATTTGTATAAAACACCATCATGTATATAATATTATTGTTAGGATTGATAAATAGTTCTTATTTTTTATTAATTAATTTAAATATAATATAGATTTATAGTTTACTATAATTTTTATTGTTGTTACATATCTCATATATTATTTTTTAATATTATTATTATATATATTCTATAAGTTCTGAGAATCTGATATCTTAGAGTAAGAGATTAGTATTTGATTAAATGGATTTGATTGAAGTATAATATTTTGATTGATTTTATTTAAATCTAATAAAGAAGCATATATATGTTAATAAGTAAAATTAATTTAAAAAATTTTATTTTTTCAGAATATGAAATAATAAATAATAAAAAAGATTATACATCTTTTTATAATATATTTTTTAAATTATAATTCATTTATTAAAATCAAATTAATTAAATTAATAAATATTTTAGAAAAGAATTAAAAAAAAAATATTTTTACCTAAATTTAAATTAATTATAGACTTATTAAATAAAGAAAATAATATTTTTTGGAAATATAATAAATTATATATTAATATTGGTACCTAAATCAACAATAAATTAGTTATATTAATAGAAGAATTTGAAAATGAATTTATGGATATTATTTTTATAAATAATTCAAAATATTTAAGAAATTTAGAAATTGTAATATAAATATTAAAATAAATTATAATAATTATTACTTATATTTAGATTAAAATATATACTAATATATTAAAAATTTATAAATTTATAAAAAAAAAATTTAAATTACCAAAATTAAATTAACTAAAATTATTATATAAAAACAAAATATATTCTAAATTTATTTTTAAAAATAAAAATAAAAGATATTAATTATTATTATTTAAAAATCCTAATAAAGATTTTAGTAATAATGATTTTATTTCCAATAATAATAATGAATTTACTATAAAAACAATTAACAAAATATTTTTTAAAATAATATTAAATTATTAGAATTAATTAAATTTAGAAAATTCCTTGTGAAACTTGATCAATTTTTTAAATAATTTAGTAATATTTTCTATTTTTGATTTAAAAATTATTTTAATAATAAATATAAAGTTTGTTATATATTCCTTTTTTTTAAAAAAAATTGTTTTTAATATTTATAATATTTATTATAAGAAATATAAAGAGAATACTTTATATTAATAATAATATAAAATTTTAATATTATTTTTATATTTACTAATTATATTATATTTATTAGATTTTTTAAATAAATTTATAAATATAAAAATAAATAAAAAAAAATTTTACATAAATTTTATAAATTTTAATAAAAAAATTAGTTAAAAATTATTTTTAAAAATTTGATTAATATATTTCTTTTATTAATTATAATAATAATTAAATATTTTATTATATAAAAAAAAAATTTAAATCTTAATAAAAATAAAAATTATTAATAAAAATTTTATTTATAAAAAATATAATTTTTTATTATTGAACTAAATAATATTTTTTATAAGGATAATAAAGTTAATAGTTTATGATTTTATATTTTAAAATAGTTTAATATAAATAATCAAAAACTTTATTAAAATAATTAACTTTATAATAAAATAAAATAATTAAGTATTTATAAACTGAATTAAAATTAGTTATGGTTTAATAATAAATTCTAGAAATAATGATAACAAAATAATTAAAAATAAATTTCTAAAATTATTTATGGATTAGTTTTTATAAAATTAGGAATTATTTAAAATTAATATAAATTATAATATAATAAAATTATAAAATTTAATCAATTTGTTTATTTTAATTGTAACAAAAAAGGATATATAATTAAAAATTGTAAACAAAATTAATTTTAAAAAAAATGATAATTTAAATAAATTTATATTATAAATTATGAAAAATTATATAAATAATATAAAATTTATAATAATTCTAAATATAAAGATGAATATTAGGAGTTTGAATTAAAATAAGAATTTAATAAGATTCTTAATATTATTATCAATCAATTAATTTTAAAAGAAAATTTTTTTTGAAATTATTTTTTAATATATTTACAAAGTTTTAATTAATATTGAAATTAATTAATAGATTTAAAATTAAGTATATATTCTAATAATAGAATTTAATCTATAAAAACAAATTCTTATTTTTTGAAAAAATATTTTAATTTTCTAAATAATTTAATTATAAAAAACTACCATTAAATTTGAAAACATAAAATTATTAAAATAAATTTTTAATTCTAATCTTTTAAATAAAAAATTCTTTATTGAATATTATCAGTATAAGAATATAATAATAAATTAGTTCAACTAGTTTTCTAAAAAGGAACAAAACCAAATTATTTATAATATTATAGAACAAAAAAAATTATAGTAAATAAAAGTTATATTTTTTAATTAAGATATCTCTAAAATATTTAATATAAAATAAAAATATATTATATTATTAAAATAATTTAATTTATTAACTATTAAAAAATATTACTAAATCTAAAATAATTTTTTTTAGAATAATATTTATGATATATTAGAAACTCAACTTATGATTTAAGATAGGAATATTAGTATTAAAGTAAAATAAAAAATTGATTTATTTTAAAAGATTTTAAATTATATTAATCTAAAATTTATTTTAAAAAATAGTTTTAAATTATTTATAATAAAAAAAATAATAAGATATTTTAGATTATAATTTTTATAAAAAAATTTTTATTAAAAAAGATAAATTAGAATGGTGTCCTAAAAAATCTTATAATTAATATTTTTTATTATTAGATGATGACAGATTTTATAAATATTATAAATTTAAAATATAAATATTCAAAATGTGTTTTATAAAATATAAATATTAAAAATATTATTTATATAAATCATATAAATTTTATAAAACAAAAAATATCTATATATTATATATAAATAAAATATTTATAAAAGGATATTATTTTATTAAATAATTTAAATAAAACTTTTATTAATTTTATTAATATTTCATTTATTTTGTTATAATTAATAAATATAGAATCAAATTTGTTTAAAATTTTAATAATTATTAAATCATAATCAAATAATAAAAAATATTTATTAAAGAATTTAAACATATAATCATTTAAAACAGATAATATAAGTATATTAAAAAATATATAATATATAAATAAAAAATAGAACTTATTATTTATAAAAAATATTTAAATATATATAAATATTATATATAAGAATAAATAATTTAATAATTAATTATAAAATAAAATAATTCTTAAATAATGCTTAAAAAATAAATTTTATTAGATTATTAATATATTATCTCAAAAATATATTTTTTTAAAAACTTTGATTATTTATTTAAAAATAAGATTATACTACTTAACTATTTAATTAATATTAAATTTATTAAAATATTAGTATATTATTCATAAAATTTTAATATAAAAAGAAATTTTATAAAATATTATCAATATTATTTATAAAAATTTAAATTAAAAAGGTTTTAAACTTTAATATATTTTAAATAATTTAATTTAAATTTTATTAAAAAAAAATTTGATAAAATATTTAATTAAATTATAAAATAATATTTTAATATTTTTTGCATAATTAATAGAAATTTTATTAAAGTTTTTATTAATAATAAAATCAAAATTACTTATATTTTAGAAAATTATATTAAAAAATATATATTATTTATATCTCTTAAATTAATATATTATAATATTATAGTATTTGGAAGAAATTTTTTAAAATAATCAAATATAAAATTATTATTATTCTTATTATTATTATTATAAATATTTAGAAAAAAGAATAATTGATATTTTTAATCTCAAAAATAATAACTTTATTTTAAAATATGATTAATTATAAAATTATAATTTTATAATTAACTTTCAATTATAAATTATCAAATTTATTAAATACAACTATTAAATTTTTTAAAAATACTTCAAACCTAGAACTTAAAATATATATATATATATATATATTTATAATTAATAAAATATTTTTTAATAAAAAATTTACTATAGATTTTGAAATAAATCTAATATTTTTAAATATATATAAATTAAAATTAAGAATATCTATAAAATTATTAAAAAAATTATCAAAAATATAACTTCTAAAATTTAAAATAAAATTTAAAATAAATCAAAACTTTTAAAAAACTATCCAACAAAAAAACCCTATTATAATTTAATAAATTTATTTATAAAATATTACTTTAAAAAAATATTATATTTATATTTATATTTATTTATATTTACATTTAGAAAAAATTGAAAACCTTTAGAAAATATATTAAAAAAAACTTACAAAAAAAACATATTAAACTTTCATAGTTTTTAATAAAACATTTAATTTTATTTATTTTTAAAAAAAATAAAAACTGTAAATTTATATAAATTATTAAAGTTTTAATAATATTACTATTAAAAATTATATTAAATTATTTTTTATCTTAGAATTTTTTAATTAATTATAAAATATTATTATTTTTAATAAATTAGATATTATTACCATTTATATCAATTTTAAAATAATATTAAATAATATTTAAAAAATAATCTTCTAATATAAATATAAATTATTTAAATATTTAGTTATATCTTTTAAATTAATTAATATTATTTTAAACTTTTATGAATTATATTAATAAAATATATATTATTTACTTATTTACAATAAAAACTTTTAAAAATATTAAAAATATATTATTTTAATTCTTAAAATATTTAAATTTAAGAAAATAGAATTTAAAATAATAAAAATAGAATTTTTAAAAACTATTATTATAATTAAAAAAATAAAAATAAATTTAAAAAAAGTTTAAATAATTTAAGATTAACTAAAATTTTAAATAATTAAAAATATTTAATCTTTTTTAAAATTATATAATTATTATTAATATTTTATTAAATAATATAATTATATGTTAGCAGTTTTAATTAAATTTACTAAAATAAAAATTAAGTTTGATATGATTTTTAATTAAATTAGTATTTTTAATATATTAAAATAATCATTTTTTTTAGTATCTATATTTTAATTATACAATTTAAAATTATTTATTAAAATTAAAATTAATATTTTAGATATTATATTAAATATATACTTATATTAATTATACCTTGATAATGAATAATATTTTATTATATTTTATAAATTTGATATTACAAAACTTAGATATCTAATTTATAATAAAGAATTAATAATAATTATTTATATTTATAAAATATGAAGAATATATTTATAAATAAAAAAACTTTTTACAATATATTCTGATTATAAGAATTTTATATTTTTTTTTATTATTAAAGAATTTAATTAATAATAAGTTTATTAATAAAAACTTCTTAATGAATATAATATAAAGATTATATATTATAAAAATAAAGAAAATTTAAAAATAAATATTATTAATAAATAATTTGACTTAATAGTAGAAATATAATCTAATAAAAAAAATTATTTCATAAAAAAAATTATTTTATAATATTATTATTAATTAAATCCTTAATTATACTTTTTATATGTTTAATAATCAGTTTATTAAAGAATTAAAAAAAAGTTATACTATTTATTCTATTATTATTTAAATTTTATTAAACAATTTTTATACTTCTAATTATTTTATAATTAAAAATGGAATTATTTTTTTAAAAAAATTTTATTATATTTTTACTAAAATCTTTTAATAGAAACTTATTAAATAATATTATAATATTTTAATATATAAATATTTAGAAATAAAATGGATTTAAAAATTTTTAATTAAAAATTACTGTTGATTTTAAATATAATAATATATTAAATAGTATATTAAAATATATAATATATACTATTAAAATAAATTTAATTAATATTTATTTTATAGAAAATTATAATTTTATATATATTATTTATATTCTTTTAAGTTATTTTCTATGATTTTATTTAAAAAATACTATTTTTATAAATTTTTTTATGAATATTATTTATAATAAAGTTTTAGTAATAATTAATAAATTTAATAAAATTACTATTTTAAAATTATAAAATAATAAATAATTTATTAAAAAATTAGAATTAGTTTATAATTAATAAATATTTAATTAATATAACTTATAAATTAAATATATTTATAATAAAAATATCTTATTTACTAGTAAATTCTAAAATTTAATTAGAAATTAAACTAAAATTAAAATTAATATAGTAAAAAATATGTTTAAATAAATAGAATGATTAAATAAATTATTTAAATAATCAAAATATAATTACACAATTTCTTAAATATTACACAAAATAATTAAATTAAATTATTTTTTAATTTTGAATTTATTTATAATATATTTAAATATTTGATTACCAAGTATACTTTATATAAAATATTTAAAAAATAAAATCTAATAATAATACTTTTATCTTTAATATTTAAAAAAATAATATTTAAAATAGATTAATATATTAAAAATATAAAAAATTTTTATAAAATTTTTTAAAAAGATTTTTAATTTATAATTAAATAAATATTATATTATTATAATTAAAAAAAAATAGAAGTATTATTTTTAAAAAATAAAAATAAAATATACTTATTTATTAAATATATTAAATATAAAAAATAATAAAGTAAAAAATTTAATTATTAAAAATATAAATTATTTTATATCTTATTTTTAGAATTAGTTTTAAAAAATTTAAGAAAAAATTTAAATAATAAAAAATTAAAATTTAAAAATTATATTAAATATAAATTTAAAAATTTTTTTAATAAATTTAATAAAAAAAAGTAAATATTTTATAAAATAATTATTATTTTATAAATTTTAAGATAATTTTTGGATTTTAGAAAATAATATATTTCTAAAATTTATTTAAATTTATCTTAATCAGAAAACTACATTATAATTTATAAAATAAAAATATAAAAAACTAAAAAAAAAAATCTAATTTTAAATTAAAATTATAAAAATTTAATATAATCAAAATTAAAAATTTTTAAAATTAATATTAATAATTTTTTTCTAAACTTTTCCAATTCTCTAGAAACCTATTCAACTTCTATTTTACTTTTTTTTTTTAATTTTTTTTTTTTTACCAACTCTTACTCATAAAGTATACTATTATAATTAACATTTTTTAATATTTTAATTTTAATAATTTTAATTTTTTTTTATTTTCAAATAATTTTTGTTTAAAGTTTTTTTTATACTTTTTTTAAAATTTAACAATTCCTTCTTTTTATTATTTAATTAATAATTTAAACAATTTATTACCAAAAAACAAATTAGCCAAATTTACTTTTATTTTAATAAAAGAATATTTATAAGAATTAGTTAAATATTTTCTTTTATTATTTCTAATATAAATAGTGTAATTTTTATAGCTTAATATAATTATACAAAAATAACTATTTTTTTCACAATATTTATAAAAAACAAAAACCGGAATTCCATATTTTTTGATATAATTGGTATAAAAATTATATTAATTATAAAAAATTATTTATTTTTTTTTAATAACATTCTACTAGTATTTATATTTAATTTCAGATATATATTAATTTTTCTTTTATAAAAATATTTTAAAATTTAAGTTTTAAGTTATTATTTAATTTGATTACTATTTTTTTATATTTTTTGCTTATATTATCATTTTATTTTATATATTTATATAGATAGAAGTTTTATATAAAATATTAATCTATATTAAAAATATTTTTAACACAAATATTAATTTTATAAAATAATATTATTTATATAAAATCCAATTTTTATATAAACCTTTATAGAATTTAGATTTATACAGAACTATTACACAAACCTTAATCCTTAAAAAAAGAAGATAATATTATAGATTTATAATTTTGATAATATAAATATTTATACCTTATTTTATGTTATATCATTTTCAGTTCTGTTTTATTGTATTTCCTATATAATATTTATTATTTGTATATATAAATTTTGTTGCTTCATTTAGAATTCTATTATATAACATTATATAATATATAATATATAATAAATAATATATAAGTATATAATTTGTGATTTAAATGATATATAATAATAAATATATAATATATAATCATTTATTATTAATATAAAATATTATTATATATATAAAACTATTATTAAGATTAATAGATAATTTTTATTTTTCATTAATTAACTCAAATATAATATAGACTTATAGTTTATTATAATTTTTATTATTATTATATATTTTATATATTATTTTTTGATATTATTGTTATACATATTTTATAAGTTTTGAGAATTTGGTATCCTAGAGTAAAAGATCAGTGTTTGGTCAGACGGACTTGATCGAAGTGTAACAGAAAAAACTAATTTAAAGGAAAAAAAATAATTAATTGGAAAAATAGTAATAGATGAAATTATTCCTATCACTCTATACTATTTCGGAACTATAGTAAATAAACTAGAAGTTAGCTTTATAATAATACTAAATAAAATAAAAAAAGGATAATCTTTAACCCCCATTTTTTTTTATTTAAATAAAAAGAAAACTAAAAATGTTTGCTAATATCTCTGATTTTTTTAAAATATAAATATAAATAAATCTTACCCCAACACTGTATCTAATATTAGGTAGAGCATTGATTTTAATATTTCTGTTATTATCATAATGTATATTATAAGAATACAAGCCCATAAATATTATAATTTTTGTTTTAATTTTGAATTATCTTTTATATTCTTTTATATCATTTATCATATAAATTCCAAAGTTATTTATTATGTTATAGATGTTTTAAAAAAACTTATCAGTAACTTTTAAAATGTTTATATAAAAATTATTATCTTTAATCAACATTGTATTACTTTTACTAAAATATTTATTGATAAAATTAATTAAAGTATCAACTTAATCTTAAATAATATTAAATTAAATTAAAAATTTTCTATAATTAAATAATACTTTGATTGATTATAATTTTAATAAATACTACTAGGTATAAACTCTATTTTTTTTTTCATTCTTAAAATATAAAAGAAATTGTTTTAAAGTGCTTAATCTAATTTATTTAAAATAAAATATTTTATAATGTAATTTAAAAAATCTTTAAAAAACGAGGTATTATTATAAGTAATAACTTTATTTTTTAAAAAATTAATTTAATTCAAAATTTATTATTTTGTTATTTAAAAAATTTTTAGTAAAATTTTTAATATTTTGGCTAAAATCTAAATTTTGCTTATTAAACTTTAAAAATGCTTTATCTCTATTATCCAATTTTTGTTTGATAAAAAAAAATAAGTTAAATTTAATAAAATTAACAATTAACCTTTTTTAAAATTTTATTTTTTTGTTTTTTTTAAATACTGGTTTTAAATGTTTTAATATTTTTTTTATTAATATTTTTAACCTCTTTTTTCTTAGTATAGCTTGGCTAGCAGTATTTGAAAAAAGAATAATAATATATTATTTTTTAAAATAAGGTTAATAATTCTTATATTATAAAAAATAATGTAATGTTCTCCCTTGTTTTTTTTAATGTTATTTATATTAAATAAAATATATTTTTATTTTTAAAAATATAAGCTTCAATTTTTACTTTACATTCTTTAAATTTTCAAAAAATAATAAAAAACATTTTTAAAAATAATCAGCTAATTATCTTATACTTAAACAAAATTAATATCAATAAATTTGAAATAATTTACTTTTAATTTCTTTATCACTTTTATCCTTAATTTTAATTTTTTTTCTTAAATTTAATTTGCAATAATAGGCTTAAAAAAATCTTTATTTAAATCTAATAGTGGAAAATTTATATTTATTTTGATATAATAAGTAAGTTAGTTTTTGATAATATCCCAAATTAGAACTATTTTAATATTGGAAAAAATAAAAGGTATATCTAAATGTATTTGGATATAATCCCAAATTTAGGAATCTATTTAAAATATTCAATTTATAAATGAATTTTTTTATAAAATTATTTAATTAATTTTATTTTAGTACAAGTCATTTAAAAATTTTTTTATATTTGTAAAACTATCTCTCACTTTTGGTAGCTAAAGTTAAGGATAATTAGAATATTATTACAATTTCTTATTTTATAATCTAATAAATAAAAACTAGATCTTTAGTATGCTAAACAGCAACTTTATAAGGATAGCCTTTTTTACAAGGTTGCATTTCAAAAAATTTTTCTTAAAGGGTATAATAATTTAAATTAATAAAAAAACTATTAATAAATAATTTCTTAATGATCTGTTGATAATTTATCTCGAAAGAAAAAAAACAACAATATTATATATAAAATAAATACAATATAAATAAACAAATTTAAAAAAAATTAAGAAATAGAAGCTAAGAAATAAAGGTGAGGAGAAAAAATATAAAAAAGAAGTATAAAAAAAAAAAATACAACATCTTGGTAAACACCTTTTTTTTTTTTTTTTTTTTTTTTGAAAATACTAATATTATAAAACACTTTATTAGTGTGATGATGCTACGCCTAGCATTTTTCAAACACTATTTTATTATAACTTTGAATTTATTAATCGAAATATAGCTTTCATTTTTGTAGCGGTATACGTACAAGGCGTCAGCCAGGTCGATATGTATCGCCCTATAAATACTATTATAGGCGAATCTACAATGTGTTGAGATTACGATCAATTGATTATCAACTATACTTATACAGACCTACATATGTTCCAGTTATAAGTATTAAGTTATAAACCTTTATATGTTATTAATACTACTTTCTAATTTTTAAAAAATAAATTTATCATTTGTTTATAATTAATTGTTTTTATATATTTATAATTGAGAATATATCCAATTATTTGAAATAACCCCTAAATTATAATTTTATTTTGCTTCTAATAATACTGTATGTTTTATACTTCCATATTTTTTAATAATGATTATTATTTTTTTAATATATTTTATTTTTATTATTAATAATAATAATTATTAAATATAGTAAAAAATATTAAATATATAAAAAAAAGAACTGATTTTTTTTCTATTTTATTTTTATAATCTAATTTTATAAATATAATTAATAATATAATTAATAATTATAATAAAAATTATCTATATATTTATAAAATTGTATTATTAAAAATTAAAAAATTAAAATTATAAATTTTTAATAATTTTTTATTATTTAAAAATTATTAAAAAAAAGATTTTATAATTATAATAGTATTTAAAAGTAATAAACATAAATTTAAATATAATATAAATATAAAAAATAAATTAAATAAAAATTCAACTATAAATAAAAAATTATATATTAATATAAGTAAAAATTCTAATATTAATATTAATATTAATAATATACTTTTAAAATTAAAAAAAAAAAAAATTATTTATTTTGTAGTAATTATGGGTATATAAATTATTTGGAAAATTATTTTTTGTTTTTTTATTTTTAAATTTTATAATATAATAATTATATATAAAATATTAAAGAAATTATTAAGTTTAATAACTTTAAAATTGCATAATATATTGATTTAAGTATAAGTGATTAAATTTATAAATTAAAATCTATATTTGAATTTAATAATTATATTAAATTTAATATATTTAGGTATATATAATTTAGAAATAACTTAATTATATTTATTAAAGAATATAAAAAGGTAGTTATAAAAATTAAGATTATAATTTTAATAGTATATAATATATTATTTATATTTAAAATAATTATAAAATTTTTGTTACACTTCGATCAAGTCCGTCTGACCAAACACTGATCTCTCACTCTAAAATACCAGATTCTCAGAACTTATAAAGTATGTATAACAAATAATATCAAAAAATAATATATAAAATGTGTAACAACAATAACAGTTATAATAAACTATAAGTCTATATTATATTTAAGTTGATCGATGAAAAATAAGAATTATTTATCAATTTTAACAATAATTTTATATACATAATAATATATAATTAAAATTGTTTGACATCATAAAATTATATATGTGACTTATATGAGTATACAACATTTTGAAAATTGTATAATCACTTCTATTAAAGTTATATATATACAACATCATTATATAATATATTTTAAAATAAGGTTTTAAAAAATATAAATAAACTCATATATATAGATAATAAGTATTATATAAAAAATATAACAAAGCAAAACTAAAAATGATATAATATAAAATAAAATATAAGTATTTATATTATCAAAACCATAAGTCTATAATATTATTTTTTTTTTAAAAAAAAAATTAAAATTTGTACAATAATAAATTTCTATATAAATTTGAATTCTGTAGAAAAAAATTTTATATAAAAGTTAAATTTTATATAAGTAATATTACTTTATAAAATTAATATTTATATAAAAAATAAAATAATAATATAAATAAAAAAATATAAAAAAATAATAATCAAATCAAAGTAATAATTTAAAACTTAAATTTTAAAACATTCTTATAAAAAGATAATTAATATATATCTAAAATTAAATATAAATATTAGTAGAATAGAGTAAATGAAATAGATCTTCTTTTTATTTTTAACAAAATTTTCATATAAATTGAATTGAATGTCTTAATATTTCAACTTCCATATCCTAAAAATATTACAAAAAAAACAATCATCTTTGTATAATCATATCTAATTATACTAATTATGTTATTTATATTAGAAATAGTCGGAGGGGTTATCTAACCAATTCTTGTAAATTTATATTTTTTAATTCAAAAATAAATTTTGTTAATAATTTTTTACATAATAAATTGCTTAAAAAAAAGAAAAAATTAAAAATTTTAAAAAAAGAATAAATAATTATCTAATAAAAATAAATTTTTATTTAATAAAAAATAATCAAGTTTTAAGCTAAAATATTTCAAAAAAAAAAAATTTAAATAATTAAAATCAAAATATTATTAGGTAATAATTCATAACAAAATTCTTTATGAATAATGTAAAGGTTTACAGCTCAATACTTATAGCTGGAATGTATATAAATTTGTATAAATATAATTGATGATCAATTGATTATAATCTTAATATATCATAGATTCGTTTATAATAATATTTATAGGGTGGTATATATCAACCCAACTGATGTTTTATACATATATTATTATACCCCAACTTATAAAGGGCATTTAAACAATTTATTTATAATATATTTATAATTTAATATTTATAAATTAGCTGATTTTATAATTTAAATTATAGTAACTGAAAATATATTTATTTTATTATTAGATTATAATATTATAGTGCTCTTATAATATAACTAAATTTAGTTATTATTATAATAATTATAATCTAAATTAAATATATTTAATTATAAAATTTATATTTTAAATTATAAACATATAAATTAAATATTTATTATAAATTTAATAGTATATTTCTAACTATTATAATTATATAATAATAAGTGTTAATTTTTGTCTATATAATATTAACAATATTGTATAGTTGTAGATGTAAACAAAGTGTATAATAACATTTATAAAATTGGAAATTTAATGTTTTTAATTAAAAAAAATAATTATAATTTATAGTTTTAATTAAAAAATGGTTATAATTTATAATTATAATCTAATTATAATTATAAATATAATAATTCTGTATGTATAAAACTATAATATTTTGTTGTATTAATTTTAATATTATTATTATAATTATAAATTTATAATATATATTATTTTATTATTAAATAATAGATTTAAAATTTTACACTACTTCCCTAATTTAAAATTATAAAATTTTATAATTAATATATAATTTATTTTATAATTTTAAAGATATAAATATAAATTAAAATATTTAATTAAATTTTTTTTATTTTAAATTTATTGATATTTTTTTTTTTTTTAATTTATATTTCTTAGTTTATTTTTTATTAATATT